>JAJJMB010003672.1:95492-139714 GCA_023531105.1 Papaver atlanticum
CCGTATTCAACTTTCAAAAGAACATCCAGCAATTTGCCATGCCATGATTAATGGAGAAAGATTGATCCTAAATGTGATTTTTTTTATATGAATCATCTCTGCTTTATTTCATTACCATCGTTATTCAGTGTGCATTTAACAAGAAGAGGAAGCATAATTGCACGAATCAAAACAAACTGAAATTAGAGAGAAACTTGGAAAGTATGGCTTCCCTTTCTGGATGCGTCCTTGACATAAATAACTCACCCATGCACGCCGCAAACACCTGAAACAATAAATTTAAGAGTTTAGGATGGTAGAATTATTCATTTAAACAGGTGAAAATGAGACCATGAAATGTAGTGTTGAACGACCTTTGTGGGAATTCAATCTAAACAACCAAAAATCGTAATTAAACATGAATTCAAACTACGATTTAAATAATGAAGGAACTCTTTTAAACTGATGATTCATCTATAGTGAATAATAGAGTAAATGAACATGGGATGACTGTGAAAACTAACCTCAACAGTAGTAAGCAAACATCCAGCTCTGTCTAGCATCATCAAAAACTACCTGAAAAGCAACAACAAAGAGCATCAAGGGAATTAGGAGGTAACCAAAGAAAATTCAAAGTTAGAAATCAAAGGTAGAGAAGGAGGTTTGAAAAAGGGGGGTCGGTTAAAGCTGTAGTCACACAGCGATAGGTATCCATCTCCATAAACATGGCAGCAAATCGAGCACTCAAATGAAAGAGGAATAAAAATCGCAATTTAAACCGTATTCAACTTTCAAAAGAACGTCCAGCAATTTGCGATACCATGAATAATGGAGAGAGATTTATCCTAAGTGTGAATTTCGTTTTATATGAATCATCACTGCTTCATTTCATTACCATCGTTATTCAGTGTGCATTTAACAAGAGAAAGCATAATTGCACGAATCGAACAAACAGAAATTAGAGAGAAACTTGATAAGTATGGCTTCCCTTTCTGGATGCGTCCTTGACATGAATAGCTCACCCATGCACGCTGCAACCTCCTGAAACAAAATGTTCTAAGAGATTAGGATGGTTGAAATTTTCAATATTCATTTAAACAGGGGTAATAGTAATAGAGTAAATGAACAGTTGATGACTATGAAAACTAACCTCGACAGTAGTAAGCAAGTATTCAACTGTCTAGCATCATCAACAACTACCTGAAAAACAACACGAAAGAGCATCAAGGAAATTAGGAGGTAACTATGAATAAATAAAGAAAAGCTTAATGTTAAGCTGAGCTCAATGTGGTGGTAGTTGCAGGGTTGTTTGATTCATCAAGATCATAAACATCAGCTTTGAATTTTAAAAATCATGTGGATATCAGGAGAGGGGCAACAAACAAACCCTCAAAGAAAAACTCCCACTTCTCTGCTTTTTGATGATGATCTACAGGTGGTGGTGGGCAATAACCAGCTACTGTTTGAAATCTAACTACCGTCGATATAAACTGCCAAGCAGTAACCAACCCTTTTCCGACGACATGAACAACCTCGCACAGTTGTGCTTGACCGCAAAGCGGCTGCCTAAGTACCATTCTCCATATCTAGAGAGGGCCTGGCAACTCACAGTACTAGGTCAATCCCAACATGTTATCTTTTTCAAATAGGCCCAGTAGAGTGAGACAAGGAAAGAGAGCTATCTCCTGCATGGCTGCAGAAACGGATGCCAAAAGACCATCCTGAGTTTACCCGCCAAGACTGATGAAGACAGATTTATCACAAGTCTCAAAACCCTAGTAGGGGTATAGGAAAAAGATCAGATGATATGAACTGGAAAGAAGCAATCATCTCCTCACTAGGTTGTATGAACAGCCAATACTGCAACTACCTCTTGATACTGCCAGGGTTGCAATCATCTCCGAATAGATGGTATGAACTGCCAAGCAGTAGCCAACTCTCAGACATTTTACCGTTGGCTTGCCAAGCCCACAACGAACGTTCCTCCTTTATCCTGGCTTACGACAGGCTGTGCAGAGAAACTACACAGGCGGAGTTAAATGTCAAACACTCTTCTTCTTTTAAGTCTTTAGTCACAAAAAAGTTGGGGTAGGCTAGAAAGGAAATACGAGGACATCCCAAGCAGTCACCCATCTTGGTAACAGGATCATGTCCAACAGTATCATGAGGAAACGCAGTACCGTTCTAACAACTTTACAAGAATCCCCAAACTACGTGCACATTATGTAAGCAACAGGAAAGTAGCTTGAGTTAAATCAAAGCTCACACAAACAAAAAGAGTAATTAAGGCTCTGTTCTTTCTTGTTACTGAATGCTAATCACAGTATTAAAATAAAATGCAGCTCCAAATATTTCATGGCCATGCTCGAAAATGTCCTGAAGTCCAGATTTAAGTTTTTATCTCCACCAGTAGTAGTACTAATTACCAATAAAGAAAATAAACCAATTGATCCTAAACAACTAAACTTAGCTACCAATTACAGATGCAATTCTTCCTGGTTATCTATATCAATCATTCCAATGTCTAGATTCTAGAAAAAAAGTAAACATAAAATTATATCGTACTAACAAATGCATTTACAGTGTGGCAGTGACATTGCACTAGGCCTGTACAGTACAGATATTCCATAGGTAACAGTCAGGCTATCATTTGATGATTAGATGTTAGATCACTTAAATGACAAGTGGCAAGTGCAGCCTGATGACCTCATGAATGTCAAAGAGTAAAAATCACCAAGTAATCAGTTGCGCGATAAAGACAGGGAGACATGTATAAAATGCACTGAAATGTCTGTTAAGTATAAAAAAATCAAAAAAAATGGCACCCCTAATGCAAAATAAACTATAGGTGATATGTATTTTATGCCAGTTACAGATTCCCAGTGCTTGATTTTCTTATCTAAATAATGTCCCCTTGAAGTTTATATGGGCTACACACCTCAAATGAAATGCCGTCCTCAGCCCATACATTCCACAAGTGAACAAAATATTGCCTTCATAGAAGTAAGGTTTCAACTCAGATGCCTCCCCGTTGGATGAATAAGAAACAATTAAAAGTAAATTGTATTCCTGCATTAACAGAGCAAAGTTCACAAATCTCGTCAAGACTCCGGTTAAGCAAGATTATAAACCCAAACAACAAAGCAAGATACTGAAACAATTAAGCATCAACGTTTTGTTCTCGTACAAGTACACAGCTACCCACTGTCGTCTCTGATTAACAACCAAAGTTAATCTTAAGGATAGGTAGATGTGAGTTAATGTGAAATTAAAACTATATTTTGCAAAGGAAACATTCAGTAAGTACCTGAAAACTGTTAGCTTGAGATTTGGATTTGGAGATAGCAGCTTCTATGGACATTTGAATCTACAAAAACAACAAGAACCTGTAAAACTCAATTACAACAGACAGCTTTCAATGATTCACCGGATTTAACGAAGAATGAATAGATTAATCAAAGAAAATCAGACAATATCTAAACCTTACCTTTTCCATTTGGCCATTGGATACATAGAGCTGAGCCATCAAAACTTGTGTCACAGCATCTGTTATTGCCTGTGCATGCTTTGATTCAAAACCATCTTTCTCTAATTTCCTAACCTGAATCATAACACAAACATTTAATCTGCAACAAATCCCCAAAACTATCAAATCTCAAACCCTAAAAATCAAAATAAATATACAATATCAAAATAGGAAGGAATAATTACCAGCGCTAATGTATCAACAAGAAATGCTCGTTGTTCACCATTATATGTCATCTGAGAAATCTGCCTACAATCAAATCCATTAAAATGAGGACTCAAAGATGGAGAAGACCTGATCGATGATGAAGACGAACAAATTGGTAATCTATCAGTAATTGCTGTTGTTGTCGGTGCTAAAGAATTAAAACCTCCAGCACCTATTTTATACAAACTAGACCTAGAATTTGATCCAAATAGAACCGCCGTTCTACAAGCCATCAAAACGAAAGGAAATTCTTAAACAATTTCCTAATTAGGGTTTGGAAAATTTTGAAAAGAAAAATTGTTGAAATTGCAGTGGAAGAGAAGCAGGCGGAGATGAATCAGGTTTCTGCTATCATCGAAGATTTATGTCTCAGATCTGCATAGTTTCGACGAAAATGAAAAGCACTTCGAATTAGGGTTTTTTTTCTTCGACGGAAATGAGGAGAGGCAGGGGAAGGAAAGGCGGAGACAGAGAAGACAAGAATTGGAATTAGAGAATTATAACATTTTCTCTCTCTTATTTAGTTATATATACGACCTCACCCGTTGGTATTCTCGAGATTTATTTCAACGAGATGGAGGGCCAGGATTTTAAATGGCCAGTGCATTTGTTATTCTATAGAAGAGCTCCGTGAATCAGTGTGAGTCAACTCGGATTTTTTAAATTACCAGTTAACTCGTGTTTTTTTTTAAATGGGAGGTTTATTTGCAAAATTCATTATTTCTAATTTATCTATTTTAGATAGCACAATAGAAGCATGCTGCTACATACAATAGCGTCTCTCATTTTCAATCGTCCAAAACATCAAAAGCCTTGTGCAAAAGTCATACTGAGCTAACTGCAATCAGGCAATTCCACATTATTGAAATCCCAAACTTCGACCTTTTCGTAACTGCCATAATTTTAGTGTAACAAAGTTAATTTATATGCATGTGCCCAACCTCAGAATAACCTTGGGTTCCCAGTGGAAAACAAAGTGCTTTGAAGCAAGCAAATAAAGACACGCCCAGATCCCCACAAATTGCCATCTGCTTGTGAAGCTGTGGTGATTGAGCTAGGGAAGCAAGGTGGCCTTTATAGTCAAGTCTGAAAACAAATGCACCACCTTCATTTGAACCTGCCATCAATTTTGGTGTATGGATTCCGACAAATTTTTCAGATAACATAAACTGCCTAAATCGAATTTCAACTTGATCATCCATCTATAACACACAAAGAAGAAGAGATATAAGATTATGTGTTCAGAAAACAAACCATTTTTCGGGAGTTGACTCAGTTTTTTCCATTTTTCAATCATCTTGGATTTCTCCTTTGTAAATCATGATTTCATGCTCGAATTTTTTCTTTTAATGTTGTTGATATCATTTTAATATCTCTTTTATATTTCAATTTTACTAATCAATCTGTTTTTCTTTCTTTCACAATATTTCATCTTTTACTAAGTTTTCATGTCTCACTAATTATCTTGTTTCCTCTTAATGCGTTTGCAGTTTTGTTTATCAGCAATGGCTTTTGCCTTTTTTTTTTGGTGATCATTGCGTTTGCAGAGTATGTCTTCAAGCTTTTGCTTAATGGTATGGAATGGATAGGATTCAAAGCTTTTGATCAAGGTACTATGTTCAAGAAGTCTTTGTTCCGATTCAGCTCGATTGAACTCGGTAGTTTCACATCCTGCTCTCTCACCAATTCAAAAAAATTCAAAATTCAAAAATTCAGCTGCATGCAGCTATTTTCCTTCCTGATTTTGCTGCTTCCGCCAGCTATAATACTTATCAAACAAGGAAAATTTCTGAATATTCTTTTTATCGTATTTTTAGCAAGGAAAATAATCTATATTTATCTTCCAGACACCTATATTCCCATTTTTATCCTAAATACCATAATAGGCATTCCATAATATATTCTCTCAGTCTAAATAACACCTTCAACCCTAAATACATCATCTTGCAGTCTGCTCTCTCGATCACAGTTGTTTTTCACAAGAGTATCTTAATGGAAGAAGGTAGTTCTAGTCATGTTGGAGATTTGGTGAACAAATTCAAGCAAGCTACACTGGGTTTAGGGAATACAAGTGAAGTAATAGTGGCAAAATAGGGTAACTATAATGATGAGGAAGCTAAATCGGATTGGGAGGCAAGTGTTATTGGAAAGATTACCATTGAAGGAAGAATGAATTATGATACTGTAATGAAATATATCAATTTCACTTGGCCATTCTTAACAATGGAAAACTTAAGGATTGTAGAGGTGGAGCCTAACTTGATGATTTTCAAGTTTAATCAATGGGATCTCTTAAACAAAGTTATTGATGAAAGGCCCTGGAGTATTAACAAGCATCTTCTAGTTGTTCATGACTACATTCAGCAGTTTTGGATTCAACTTAAGTATCTTCTGCCGGAGCACATGAATGTTTCATCTGTCACTAAAATAGGTGAAGTTATGGGAGAAGTTATTGGTATCGAACCCAAGGATGCCATACCAATTGGTAGTGACCCGGTGAAGGTTTGTATCAGTGTAGATCTCTCAATGCCGTTAAGGAGGGGTGTTAAATATACTACTAATGTGGTGTTACAAAGTGGCAAAAGTTTTTCTATGAGCATCAACCTAGTAGTATTTGCACATAATGTTATGTTATAAATCACTCTAAAGGATGCGACTATTTTATTAAACAAAGATCATGAAAAACCTTATTTCTTTGGTAAGATTAACAATATTCGCAAGAACATCACATCACTATCCTATAATAATTCTCCTGATGTTAAGAAAAACCAGAAGAAATTTGTCAAGACAGTTGTTTTTGTTCCTCCTAAAGATGGCGAAGTGATCAATCTGAATTTTCTACCCAACAAAGATGGAGACAATACTGATGAAGACAGTAGATTAGGAAAGCGTCATAGAATTGACAATGTAACTGTTGAAGCACCTTTGATAACTATGACTTCTCCACAAAGTACCTCAATGAATTCCTCTTCATCCACCAAGACTACTCACAGGGTCACTTTTGGAGATAATCAAACAGCTTGTGCTAATAAGGGGAACCAGGTATCATTTTCTTTTGAATTCCATTTATTACTCTATCTTCTCTATTTTCCTCCAGTATTATTTATCAATTTTAGGGTTTTCATCTTTTCATCTGCATTTATAATAGCTAGTTTCTTTTCCCATATTCTAGGCAGCCTTTTTAAATGCACACATGCTTTAATTTCTTTTGTTATAACTCTTCCATGCATAACTATCTCTAGCTTTCACGTTAAATACCTCAAATTAAGATTGATTTATTTTTGTCTAGCAAATATTTTCACCATGAAGGTTATATTTTGGAATGTTCACGGTCTAAAAAGTATTAATACTAAGGATCATATTAGAGATCTTATTAGGACTCAAAACCCTGATATAATATTCTTATGTGAGACTAAACTTAATGAAGCTAAAATGAAACCTCTTGTTACTCCTTATCAATTCCCTAATGTGAGATATATCTCCTCTGTTGGGTTATCTAGTGGTCTTACTATAATGTGGAAGAATGGCTTTTCTTGTGAGATTCTTTGCAGTGAAAATAACATGTTTCATTTAGGTCGTGTTTGGTACCCTGGATATCCCATCCTAGGTTGGGTTATCCAGTAAAAAAACGGTTAAAATATGTTTGTCTCGTGCAATTCCAATCTTGGATAAGGATTACTAAATCTTCCTTGATTTTATTACTCTATCTCCTTTATATGTCGGAAAATGCACAGCTATAAGCCCTAGTAATCGTACAAAGTACTTATACAAGAATCAATTCATGAACATTAAGCCACGGTTTGCAAAGTTTGCATTCGTTAATTCATAAATGTTTTAGTTCATGAGTATGACAATAATACATAACCGATTTTAGAACTCAACCACTGTGTTTGCAAACCAGGTACGCAAACAACAGCTCCGGTCCTTGGTTTGTCCAGCCGTTCGCATACCAGGTGTGCGACCATCCGTCCCGGACCCAACTGATCAAGTGAAACCGTTCGCATACTAGGTACGCAAACAAGGTTCCCGGACCTTTACAGTTAAAACCGTTCGTATACTAGGTATGCAAACAAAGTTCTCGGACCTGAATTATATCAAAACAGTTCGCATACTGGGTACGCATATTGTGTTGTATCCAGGTATGGTTAATTGTTCTAAACTCCCATTTCAATCATTGAAACATTCTTAGAAGACGACAATGGTTGTCTCACATAAACCATTAGCTTCAAGTAATTTTCAAATGATCGAATGATCAATAAAAAAATTTCCAAGTCGACATCAAATGACTGTCTCACACAAATCATATAAGATGTTTCAAGGCAATTTTCACATGATCATCTTTTGACATAATATTTAGTTTCCGACAAATAAATTGTCTCCAACTAAACTTGTCAAGAATATGATGAATATAGCTAAAGCAAAAATCTTCCAACACATATTTCGAGAAATAGATAAGCGAGATAAACTCAGCTCGAAATATCAAATGTGTATAATGTAAAAGTCTATATAGCTATACGACTTAGTCTCATTAGAAGATAAAATAGAATAGACTTCTGAGTGATAGATAAGTTTTAGTCTCCACATACCTCTTGTTGATGGAGTTTCTCCAAGCTCTCCTCAGTAGATCTTCGTCTTCAATTGATGAACGCTGTGAAGTCTAAAGCTTAACTACACATTCTATCCTAATCCGAGACATAGCTATAAGTAGACTAGAAATCAAGACTATAGTTTTGATCAACTAAACTTGACAAACAAGCTTGAGATAGCAATGCTTGCGAGTTCGACCGAGCAATGCTCTAACAATCTCCCCCTTTGTCAATTTTAGTGACAAAACTATCAATACATATGGATTACAAAATAAATAAACTTTGTAGCTTCTCATCCATCATGCTTGATTTCCTTGGATCTTCAACATTCCTTGAATTCTTCGCTACTCCAAGTACTTCAGTGATTCTGAACGTGTTCAACTCAGCATCATTGTTGTTGAAGATCCGTAGCCATAACAATAAGAAAACAGATGTTCCAATTGCAAAAACAATTGTTCTCAATCATTGTTATATAGTGTCATAGTATTATTATGCAGAATCAAAGTCCAATTGTATCACAACTTTGACAATAATACTACGGTGATATGTATCACTCCCCCTTAGTCAATACTTCCATCTCATAATGAAAACCTCTCCCCCTTAAATAATGATCCGTAAACCATATGTATGTAGTGTGAACTACCAAATAATTCTCCCCCTTTTTGTCAATATAAATTGGCAAAGGTACGAAAACTACGGGATCATAATGAAATTCTCAAAGAGATAATTCATGACCAAAAGAGAACATATCAACTTTGTTTCGATGATTTTCACATAGTCGAAACTTTGTGTATTCATCAAGGAGTTTATAAAGATACAAGATAACTCCTACAATATTCCACAGCTGCACTCCCCACAAAGATATGGAAATTTCCCAAGAGAACAACATGAGCGACCTTACTTTTACAAGAAAAGAAGGATTTCTTTGGACATTAACAAACCACATGGATTTGTATCCAGTAAACTCGAATAAATTAACCACAAGAGAACCCTAATGATTAATTTAATCGGGAATGCTCAACATAAGAAAACTTACGGAGCCACACAATACTTTCACATAAAAGTGAATCAGGGAAAGATCAATACTGCGGAATTTTCAAAAGTTCATTCTATCTTTTATCAATATTTGCATAAAGACATAATAGACTTAATTTTTGAACATATATGAGATAATCACAGTTCACAAACGTAAACAAAGCATACCTCATAAAACATTTATAATATATAAAATTAAAAAGATTAAATACTGCAAAAAGCATCTTCCAAATAACTTAGAATTTAAATAAATAAATCTAAAAACATTGCAAGATAAAAATCATTGAAATAGCTATGTGTAATCACAATATTTGCTATTCCAAACCCTAGTTATCCTTCTTAAAACATAAGAATAAATTCTCATAAGAAGTTTCCTAGACAACATGAAATAAAATCAACTCCTAAGAATCACAAACTAAAATCAAAGTACACTTTCGGAACCCTCACGAGTTTTAAGACCTTTGAGCTTGTGATTGACAACATCTACTGCTTCTTCAGAGAATATATCCTCATTGAGAAGATCCTTAACATGTGTCTTCATGAGAACAAGGTCAGAATTAACCTTTTTCAACCCAGTTCGTAACACATTGAGACCTTTCATAGTATCAACAAGCTGCAGTTTTGCTTCCTCAAAGTATTTAAGAAATCATGAAACACTTCAGCATAAACCATTTCATCATGTTTTACATCTTGATGAGTATATGCATAATAACATGACACATCAGAATAATCATCGGGATTTTGAGCTTTGACATCGTCAACATCTACTACAATTCTTTTCTTCTTCCCTTTTGAACCGTACCCCATACTTTTATCAAGAAACCCTTTCGTAAAATCACAAGTGTGAGAAGGAGATGGCATTCTTGATAAAAAAAAAACCTAGAGTGAGATAACTCAACTCAATAGGATATGTATATAAACGGTTTCTCAGGGAATATAATATTAGGGTTTTTAGAGTTGGTTCGAGACATGTAACTATGGGTGCCCGTACGAACCATAAAAGGAAACTTAGAAAACTGTAAATTTCTTTCACAAACAAAAGAAACACAGCAAAAAATTTCTACGTGAAAATTTTCTTCCACAAGTCTTAGCTCAATAAATTTTATATTCTCATAGAGGAAAATTTAGATCACATGAGTAGCACACTAAGTATTTGTAACTACTTAAATTTGCAAAACCAAAAAAAAAAAAAAAAAATTATACTGAAATGTCAGAAAATAACTGAACGATATCATACTTAGCCGATTTCAGAAAGCTTTACATTATTTGTCTTTAATTTATAAATGTATTTGTTCATGAGTATGAAATCATACTTAGCCGATTTTAGAACTTAACCTCATAAGTTTGCAAACGGGTACGCAAACTTAAGTTCCGGACATTGATCCTTTCCGACAGTTCGCAAACGGGTACGCATACTGTCGTTCCAGACCGAACTCAGGTGAATTAATTTGCAAACGGGTATGCATACTGTGCTATATCCAGACAATGATTAATTGTTTTAAACTCTCATTTCAATCATTGAAACATTCTTAGAAGATGACAATAGTTGTCTCACACAAACTATTAGCTTATAAGCAATTTTCAAGTGATCGAATGATCAATACGAAACATTCTGAGTCTACATCAAATGACTGTCTCACACAAATCATGTAAGATATTACAAGGAGATTTTCACATGATCATCTTTTGACTTTCATCAAGAATAATGATGAACGTAGTTAAAGAAAAAATCTTTCCAACACATATTTCGAGAAAGATATAAGCTAGTTAAACTCAGCTCGAAATATCAAATGTGTATAATGTAAAGTCCATATAGCTATACGACTTTGTTTTAGTAGGAGATAGAATAGAATAAACTTCCAAGTGATAGATGAGTTCAAGTCTGAAGTTCCTCCAAGCTCCCCTTAGTAGATCTTCGTCTTCAATCGATGAACGCCGTGAAGTCTAAAGCTTAACTACACATTTTATCCTAATCCGAGACATAGCTATAAGTAGACTAGAAATCAAGACTTATAGTTTTGATCACCTAAACTTGACAAACAAGCTTGAGATAGCAATGCTTGCGAGTTCTACCGAGCAATGCTCTAACACCTTCAATTATCAGATTTAGGTTGTCCTTCCCATCTCCATTGTTGTTTACACTTTTCGGTACTTTCTTCAGATCATGAACAACATCCCCCACCTTAGTTTGAGGAGGCTCTTTTTGAAGTCTTCTTGACCGATTTGTGTTAACACTCCTATTGGAGGTTCGAATGTTAGAAAAGCAGATTGAACTGACTTTCCTAGAAAGTTTCACAGGGTGAGTACTAAAACCAATTAGTTTAGACATACGAATGTTAGTTACACCTTTGAGTATTAAGTCTAAGGTATGTTGAAGTTGACCAATATAGTTGTCATTCAACCTTAATTTGCCCTTCTGTCGAACATGTCCTTTTGAATCACAAAAGAGACACACTTTCTGATCACAAGAGTGACTAGAGTGACTAGGTTTAACAAAATCGTTAGAAGATTTCTTCCTTCCATGAGTTGTGTTGGCTCCTTGATTAGAGGAAGTTATAAACACATTTTCATAAATAGTAAGGGTTTGCAATTTAGCTTCGGGAGCTGATTTTCATTAGAGATACATGATTACAAGTAGTCACGCTTTCTACCATCTCAGTTTTGTCAGAAGCAATAGGTATAATAGACTCTTCAGAACAACCCATGCATTGAACAGAGAATTTACTCAATAGCCGTTCAATCTCTAAAGCATTCTCCTCCAGTTTGGCCTCGAGTAACTTTCTTGACAAGCATACTTCGGCTTTTTCTTCACGGAGAATCTTTAGTTGAGAGTCACGATCATTAACCATACCAATAAGCATATTGACCTTCTGTTTCAGCCTAATAATCTCAGTGGTTTGAATTCTAGCTTGTCTTGGAATTACTACACTTTCTTTGGATGCTTCCCTTTCTACTTCAGAGTCAGACTCATCAGTAAGAAAATGAGGGTAACACTTATCAATATCTGTATGTTTCATGGGAACAGAATGTTCATCTATATGTGAGAGAGAGAATTCTTTCTCTTTAATAGATTCCAAAGAAACAGACTTTTACTCCTGGTAATACGTTTGTCAGAGATAACACTTTTGTCCATAGAGTCAGATTGCTACAAACACAGACTTATGAGGTCTTAGCATGTTTGCCTGCTCTGATACCAATTGAAAAAGCGGGGGTCTAATAACCACACCCAATATTTCATTCGGCAATCTGTATGGACCAAACTCCAATATAATTCCAAGAGAAACAACTAGACAGTCAGAATCAATCAAGGAAAGATATCCAAGAGTTATATCTCTTTCTCAAATCAATCAGCAAATCAACAGGATGGAATCCGTGAACTTATTGGTACGAGAATAACTTGGACGGTATCAAAAACCAATGTCCAAGTGTCAATCAATTCATACCCAATAATCAAGGTCGGATTTCTCAATTGATTGAACTACGCACAACTTGTGATATTTCAATTATATAAACAAATATAATGCAGAAAAGAAATAACAAAGACACCAAAAATTTTGTTAACGAGGAAACCACAAATGCAAAAAAAAACCGGGACCTAGTCCAGATTTGAACACCACACTGTATTAAGCCGCTACAGATACTAGCCTACTACAAGTTAACTTCGGATTGGAATGTAGTTGAGCCCTAACCAAGTCTCACACCGATTAAGGTACAGTCGTGTTCCTTACGCCTCTCGAACTATACTGGATTCTGCGCACTTGATTCCCTTAGCTGATCTCACCCACAACTAAGAGTTGCTACGACCCAAAGTCGAAGACTTATAAAAAATCTGTCTCCCACAGAAAAGTCTATTCTGATAGATAAATCTGTCTCCCACAGAAATACCTACGAAGTTTTGTTCCAGCTTATGATAAATCAAGGTGAACATAAACCAATTGATAATACGGTCTTATACTCCCGAAGAGCAGCCTAGAATCACCTCACAATAACTTAACTATATGGTGGTAAAAAAAGTTATTGCGGAACCACAAAGTCTGAGACGAAGAACTTTGTGATTACTTTTTATATCTTACCTATCAGAGATAAATCTCGAGCAAATCTTAGAGAAGATAGTACTCAATACGATAGAACAAGTAAGATCAGATTACACAACTACAAAGAAAACAGTTGGATCTAGCTTCACGAATCCCAAATGAAGTCTTCAAGTCGTTAACCTAATATGGTTTTGGAAAA
Organism: Papaver atlanticum; assembly: GCA_023531105.1. Lineage (NCBI taxonomy): Eukaryota > Viridiplantae > Streptophyta > Magnoliopsida > Ranunculales > Papaveraceae > Papaver > Papaver atlanticum. Next base: position 109,059 of record JAJJMB010003672.1, read on the forward strand.
ACCTAGGTTATAGGAGAATCGACACTAGTTTGCAACTAGGACATAGGAAAGTGCCGGGATTACCTTTTCCAGTTGCTAGAGTTCTCCCTTATATAGATTCTCAAATCAGGGTTGCTTACAATTAAAGCTAAGATAGCTTAGTAACAAAGCATTTAATATTCACCGTTAGATGAAATCTTAATTTCAGATTCAAGCTAAGTCTGCTTAAAAATAAAGCAATCATTCTCCACCGTTAGATGGTCTTAGCTTGTTACACACAAATGAAATATACCTTCATTTAGACATGGGTAACCGTACCTAAACGAGTATATTGAGTTGGCTCAATAACAGTTAACCGAAGTTAGCCATATAAACACTTTAGTCTTAAGCATATTCAACTAACACTGCTAGATCAAATATGATGATCAATCAATCATGAAAGATAATCAAATGAATCTAATTGTGTCTCAATAGAGTTGTTCAATTGTTCACTATTTCATATAAATATATATGAACAAAGTACTTATACAAGAATAAATTCATGAACATTAAGCCACGGTTTGCAAAGTTTGCATTCCTTAATTCATAAATGTTTTAGTTCATGAGCATGAGAATCATACATAACCGATTTTAGAACTCAACCACTGTGTTTGCAAACAAGGTACGCAAACAACAACTCCGTACGTTGGTCTATCCAGCCGTTCGCATACCAGGTACGCGACCAGTCGTCTCGGACCTAACTCAGGTGAAACCGTTCGCATACTAGGTGGGCAAACAAGGTTCCCGGACCTTTACAGTTAAAACTGTTCGTATACTAGGTTCGCAAACATAGTTCCCGGACCTGAACTATATCAAAACAGTTCGCATACTTGGTACGCATACTGTGTTGTATCCATACATGGTTAATTGTTCTAAACTCCCATTTCAATCATTGAAACATCCTTAGAAGACGACAATAGCTGTCTCACACAAACCATTAGCTTCAAGTAATTTTCAAGTGATTGAATGATCAATACGAAAGTTTCCAAGTCGACATCAAATGACTGTCTCACACAAATCATATAAGATGTTTCAAGGCAATTTCCACATGATCATATTTTGACATAATAATTAGTTTCCGACAAATAAATTGTCTCCAACTAAACTCGTCAAGAATATGATGAATATAGCTAAAGCAAAAAGCTTCCAACACATATTTAGAGAAATAGATAAGCGAGATAAACTCAGCTCCAAATATCAAATGTGTATAATGTAAAAGTCTATATAGTTATACGACTTAGTCTCATTAGAAGATATAATAAAATAGACTTATGAGTGATAGATAAGTTTTAGTCTCCATGTACCTCTTGCTGATGAAGTTCCTCCAAGCTCTCATCAGTAGATCTTCGTCTTCAGTTGATGAACGCCGTGAAGTCTAAAGCTCAACTATACATTATATCCTAATCCGAGACATAGCTATAAGTAGACTAGAAATCAAGTATATAGTTTTGATCAACTAAACTTGACAAACAAGCTTGAGATAGCAACGCTTGCGAGTTCGACCGAGCAGTGCTCTAACAATTGGTGATCTAAACATTCAACTCACAAGCTCTAATACTTCTACTTCTTCTTTAAATGACGGTAGTATTAATTCCATGCTCAAGATATTGGTTTAGAGGATCTGTGTTTCATAGGTCATTAACATACATGGACCACCAATAATTTGCGAACTGGTAGAAGAAGATCTAGAATATATTTGGCTCTGGATAATGCATCTTGGAACTCGATCTTTCCTTCTTCAAAAGTCATTCATTTGAATCAAATTGGTAGTGATCATTTCCCTATAATGCTTATAACTGATTACAACCAGCCTAAGCTCTGGAAGCCTTTTAAGTTTTTTCAAACTTGGTTGAATGATAAACGATGTGCAGTAGAGATAGCTAATGCGTGGAGTAAACATGTATAAGGTTCAGCTGCTTTCAAACTCACTAAGAAGATGCAATTCACAAGAATAACTCTTTCTAAATGGAACAGAAAGCACTTTGGTGACATTAATCTCAGGGTTGATACTCTTCAACGGCAGCTCTCAGATATTCAAACACAACCACATTCACAAGAGAATACTTCAAAAGCATTTCAAATTAATGAAGAGCTTCAAAAATGGCATAATATCCAGCATGAATTCAATAAATAGAAGTCAAGAGATAATTTCTTAAAAATATGGATAATAAACAAAGTATTTCCATACTCTTACTAAGAGAAAAAAAGAAAGAAACAATATAGATTCCCTTAAGGACAAAAATGGTTCTTGGATTCATTCTAGATATCAGTTGGCTAAGGTTCATACATATAATTTTTAAGAGATTAATACCTCTACTAATCCTCAACTAGAAGAAAGATTCTTTAATCATCTGCTTACTATAAGTCACTCCCGAAGAAAATAGTTTACTAGTAGTTGTTTCATCAAATGAGGAAATTTTCTCTGTTCTTAAAAGTATGGAGAATTAGTCAGCACCCGGACCTGAGAGCTTTCAAACTGGTTTCTATAAATCTCAATGGAGTATAGTTTGAGAGGATGTTTTATATATGGTAAAGAGCTTCTTCATTTCAAAACATATTCTTCAGTCTCTTAACAAAAGCTACATATCTCTAATTCCAAAGACTAAAAAGCCTGCCACTCCATCTGAATTCAGGCCAATCAGCTTATGTGATACTTCTTACAAGATTATCTCTAAGATTCTAGTTTCAAGAATGAAGCCACTTATGGAAAGAATTATATCTCCTTATCAAGCAGCTTATGTCTCAGGAAGATTAATCAATGACAACACTATAATTGCTCATGAACTCATTTATTCTATGAAAAGAAAAGAAGGTGAAGGTGGATGGTTGGATTTTAAAGTAGATATGTCAAAAGAATTTGACACACTAGAATGGTGCTTCATTTTAAAAGTAATGAGAAGTTTTGGTTTCAGTGAAGAATGGACTCAACTTATTCAGTAATGCATCAGTACTAGTACACTCCCAGTGCTTTTAAACGGCTCTCTTTGTGAAGAATTCAAGCCTTCAAGCGGTATTAGACAAGGAGATCCCTTATCTCCTTATCTATTTATTTTGGCAATGGAATGGTTTTCTAGAAATCTCACATCAGCACATCTTTCAAAAGAAATACCAGGTATCAAAGCAGCTAGAGGTACTTTTCCTATTAATCATCTTCTTTTTGCGGATGATTGTCTCATCTTTACTCATGCTAATTTAACCAGTGTGACTAATCTTCTACAAGTTATTGAAGACTTCAGTTCACAATCTGGTCAGGTCATTAATTTTGACAAATCATCCATCTTATATAGCAATAATATGGATCCTTCTAAATGTGACACTCTTAGTCACATTCTTGGAGTAAAGACTATGGACAGTAAAGATAAGTACCTAGGTTCTCCACTGCTTATTGGTAAATCTAAAGTTAATTCATTTGAAGATATCAACATATCTTTTGGGAGAAGACTTGCAAATTGGCAAGGTGAAACTATGTGTCAAGCTGGTAGAAGTACTATGGTTAAAGCTGTTCTTAATGCTGTGTCTATGTACCAGATGAGCACTTTCAAGATTCCAAAGAAATTAATTAAGAAGCTAGACACTCTTCAAATAAAATTTTTCTGGGGATATAAAGCAAATAGAGGTAATAATCCAATTTCTTGGAGTAACTTATGCATTCTAAAAGAAATATGAGGGTTAGCTTTTAGAGATCTAGAGATGCTCAATCATGCTCTACTAACCAAAGTGGCCTGGACAATTTGTAAGCAACCGGATTTGCTGTGTGTCAAACTTTTGAAAGACAAATATTTCAAGAATGAAGATTTCCTTCATATTCAAAAAGATAAGAATAACTCGAGTTGGATATGGAAAGGTGTTGAAGTGGGTCTCAAGTATCCTCAACAGAATGTTTGTATAGAGTTTAATAATGGGATGAAAACTCGTATTTGGCTTGATAATTGGATCATTAATTTGGATAATAAGCCTATTCCTTATTGTCCAAGTCATCTAAGTTATGTGTACGTATCTGAACTCATTACTCCTAACTCCTCAGAATGGAATGTCAGTCTCCTTCATGTTCTCTTTTCAGCTGATGTGGTAGAGAAGATTGCTAGAATGAAAATAAATATATGTGCTGAAGATATCATCAGATGGAGACCTTCAAAAGATGGTTTATTCACAGTTAAGAGTGCTTACAATAAACTGGTAGAAAGCAATTTCCATCATCAAGAGTCTATAAATACAATTCCTAAAGAAGTCTGGAAAGCACTTTGGAGAATGAAGATTCCTCACAGGGTTAAGTTATTTGTTTGGGAGTGCTTAAAATAAATTGTTCAAACCAAAGATAAGACTGCTCGTTTTGACAGCAACATAGAAGCTCATTGCAATATATGCAATCATCATGAGGAATCGCTTTTTCATCTTTTGTTAGTATGTCCACATGCCATATCAGTATGGAGATGTCTCAACGTTAATGTGGATCAAGTTACGGATAATTGTGACAGTATTAAGGAATGAATCATCTCATGGTTTGACAATCAACATACAAATGGTTTTGAAGATTACAATTATTGGAGAATGACCTTGATGGTGGGCTGTTGGATCATCTGGAAAGAAAGATGCGAATGTGTCTTTCAAAAACAAATCTCTCAATCCTCTATTTACTGTCTTTAGAATTAAATTTCATTTGAATAACTTCTCTCTTGCAGCTAAAGATAACATGTTAGAGCAGTCTCAAATTAGTGTTGTGCCTGAAACATTAGTAGATGTTAAAAGGGTTTATGTTGATGCATATTTTGACCATCTTACTTACACTAATGGCAATGGTATGGTGATTCTTTCTTGTGCAGGTACCAATGATGGAGTCAAAGGATCATATGCAGACGGAGTAATTGACCCTGAAGCAGCAGAATGCATGGCTATCCTAGAGGCACTAAGCTGGATTAAAGCTCAAAATATTAATGAAATTCATCTTATTGGTGATGCGGAACTGGTGGTGCAGTCTGTCACATCTAACAATGTTCAAGTTAGATAGGAGAATAATCATTTTGTTAGTAGCATTAAAAACTTAGTTTCTTCATTTAAAGTTTGCAAAATCTCTCATGTTAAGAGAAACTTTAATAATATTGTAGCCACCATAGCTAAAAGAGTGAGAAAAGATAAACTCTTCGTAAAAGAATGCATGGATTATTCCCCATGGTTATCTTCATTGTTACAAAAGCTTGCAGTGCCTGAATCTGCATAATCAATAAAACTTCCCTTTATCAAAAGAAAGAATTTCAACTTGACACTGAATGCAAAAAATATTGCTTAAAACCATGAAGTTTAAACGTGTTTCCTGGGTAACGCGAACAAGTTTTTCTCCAGCCTGCAGAGCTTTCTCGATATAACTTCACTTCTTGTAATAGTAAGAACGTACATTGAATAGTGAAGCCTTTCTCTCTCAAAAACTAAAAATCCAATAGTTTTACCAATAGGACGGGTTGTTTGAATTCGGCCAAGGACGAGAACTGTTTATCCTTGAAACTTTTGATTTAACAATCCAATTTCAGTCCACATTCGGCCACTAACAGGTTTTGATTGCGAATCTTGATGCGCGAGTTCCCCATTTTAGAAATAAATCAACAATAAGACAATCAGAAATAGACCATGAAGTAGATCAACAATAAGACAATCATAATGACTTAAAAGTCATTACTTATAAAGCTCCAAATGATCCTATCTTAAATTTGATAGTCCCACATTGATCAGTTAGCATGATTTTTTTTTGTTTAAATGCTACCAGGAGCAAAGTATCTATCGAGCAATGATATAAAAAACACGATGTGGAAAGGGTTCCCATAATATATTCTGATTCTGAAGAAAACGTGGCCATATGAGCTCATTTTTTTCCCAACAAATAATTATATTGATTTGTTTTGTTCATTTCACAGTGCTGATATGCGCTCTCTTTTTTTTCCCTGCAAATTATATTTATTTGTGTTCGTTCATTTCCCAGTTCTATGCAATGTGAAGAAGTATTTTGTGAACTTAGAAAACTAGTTTTCTACAAACATTATTCGTTTTCTGCCACAATTCCCCAAGAAAAGAACAAAAGAAAGGAATATGTGAGAACGGCATATTTGCAAGGGGATCACGTAACTGTACCAAATGCCTTTTAACAATGCCAGATCATTAGCGCAACTCTTCAAATTTCTTAAGATTCTCTTTAAGTGCTATAACATGAAGAAAGAATCTATTTCTCTAGCTTACACAATGAAAGTGGGTTGAGCTTAATTGGTCACAGGCTCCAGTTTAACAATTTTGTCAATACTTAGCATGTAGCGCTCTAGCCTTCCACTAGTTAGCCAAATTGCAATACAATTAAGTTTTTCCTGGACACCATCATTAGCCGATTACATTCAATTTCTTTTGATATATTTAGGTGATGGTTTGACACAAACATCACTTTAAGATGCAGCTCCGAAAAGGTTAGCTTATTGACAGTGTTGGAAATATGAGCACCCATTGTGTGTGTGGATGCCCAAAGTCCATCTTGGGTGGATGAGTAAAGTCATATGCTTGACTTTGTCAACGGAAAAAATACTTCTCCAACTAACTAAGCCATGACGAAACATGTGTCTTGTTTCTTGCCACCATGTGTTTGCATGAAGCTAAAACAAGTGTTTGATCACTTACTCCATGTGTCTACTCAAAGCTAACAAGTGTTAGAACTTGTGACATGTGTTTGATTTTTGCTCCCAAAAGCTTGACACTTTCCAAGAGTACATGCTTGAAACTCAAGTATAAATAGACTCATTATTCTCATATGTTGAGAGGTAACAAAGTAAGAAAGAGATGAGTTTAGCAAGTAATAAGCTAAGTATGGAGAGTAATCAAACTAGCTAGAGAGTATGTAAGTGAGCATTCTAGTTAGCTAGCAAAGTCTCCTAGTATTCAAACATTAGTTGTAGAATCCCAAAAATCCCTTAGTGTCGTTTGGAGAAGAAGTTGAAGTTCTATACGGTATTTAGTTATTGGAAATATAGTTTGTGCTCATTTTTGTGGCACCTACTCACCGCCGAGTTTGGAGATTCAAGAACGTGAAACGCAATTGATCCGTTGGTTCGACGTCATCCTCATTTGGAGCGATTACAAGGTATGAACTAATAACCCGCTTCCGCATTCGATTTGATCGACTTACATGTATATTCGTTATATGTGACTAACATTGGTATCAGAGCCTTTTATGCGTTTTCGTTATTTTTGAATGAACCATGCACTAAACGGCCACTGCCTGAAAGGACTATGACCTAAAATTAATTATGTGGAGCCATCACCTTTGTGGTTCAATGTGTTCCAATTTCTGGTCTTGCACCGACCACCCAATGGACCATGGACTAAACGGCCTCTGCCTGAAAGGACTATGACCTAAAATTAATTATGTGAAATCATCACCTTTGTGGTTAATTTAATTAATTTCATATCTATTCTATTATATAAAGCCAACTATCCTTAGTTGAAGCTGCAAATTTTTGTACCCATTTTACCCCTGCTTTAAAATTCAGCGCACACATTTTGTATAATTTAACGGGGGCATAACAGTAATTAAATTAGTAAATTATTTTCATTGTTATTTTCCCCATGTGCATACATTTACAATAGGGGCATAATAGTAAGTTAAGTTATTTGGTCGGGTGAGTCGTGGAAACAAGTTCTCCTCCGCTCTCTTTAGTTAATGGCTCTGCAATTCAATCGGTTGATCTCCTAATATCACCTGCAAAACCAACAAAAATTAGTACCTATTGACTTCAATTGTTTAAATCAAACACTGCATTAAAACAAACAAACAAACAATTTCACTGCAAATATGTGATTGTTGGGGGGTACTTATTCGACTATGAGAAGATGATGATGATGTTGTGATTCAAGGAATCACTGTCGTTGTTGTGGAAGGAAAACTAGAAGGAGTAGATGAAGATATTGATTTTGGGGTGGGGTGGGATGATGCAGGTGCTGTAGGTAGTGGAAATGGCCAGCCGCCAGTGAGAATGGAGAAGAAATTGTTTTGGGTTTATACCTAGCTAGGGTGAGTTGCTAAAAGTTTATAAGACGATGGCTAGGATTAAATTGAGAATATGGGTCTGTTTTGAATGAGGTCGGCACGGTCGGGTATAACAGCACGCGCAAAAGCGCGTGCCGGCCATTCTTGTAAATATAACATGCATGATTTTAATAATCTTAAATATGATTAATATGTTGAATCATGTTGTTTTAATTTAATATCATAAGTTATACATATGAACAAATTAATGTTTTGATCATAAGTGTCTTGCTCAAGAAAAATACTTAGTGTATGTGTCTGCAAAAATATATATTACTTTGTGTATTTTTTAGAATTTTGGTAGAATCCAAAAGGTGGATTTTCTAGTTTCCAAAATGTTACATATTTTTTCTTTGTTTTTATTAGTTGAAAATAATTTCATGAGTAGGGTACTAAGAAAATAAATAACAAGTTACTCCTAACCTTTTTTTTTCCACATGATATATTTTGTTAATATCAAAGCTTATTTATCTTCGTTGATAGATAACTTATCATCATATGTTGGTTGATTCCAAAGTGGTTTTATTGGCTTAGGTTATGTGCTTTACTAATATTTATTAGTCCTAATTGATTGATAGAGGTCATATTAAAATGCATATTTGGGTGATGATTATGAGCCTAGCGAAATTTTCGATCTCGAATTTGTGTGTAGATATGATTTTATCAATTATATTTTGAGACAATATAGTGAGTATACACATAATAATAATGTCCATCTTTGTGCAATAAACGTGTAGAAATGGCTAGCAAAAATGTGATTGCTGATCTCACTACGGGTGACAAACTTGATGGGAAGAACTATGATGTGTGCCATAGAAAAATCCGATACTTGTTGGATAAAGGAGGACAAATGGAACTCCTGAAAAATGAAATGGTCCGACCCGCAGAGGGTCATACTGCCCAACACCGTCGTGATCTTGAAGCCTACGATGCATGGGTTAAGAAAGATCGTAGTGCACGCCACACTATGTTGAGTAGCATGCACAATGATCTTATTGGAGAATATGAGGATTTTCCTACTGCCATGCACTACTAGACTTCGTAGCTTAGTGCTGAAATTGAGGTATACAGAAAGGATCCCAAGCATTCAATGACAGAACATCTAAGAAGGATGTCATCAATGATTCGTGAGTTGAAATCTGCTGGGAATGTTCTTAGTGATGAATAACAAGTTTTAGATGTGATAAGGTCATTGCCTGATTCTTGGGTGCATATGAAGCAAATTCTGACTCATAATGAAAGCATCAAGAATTTTATGACATCTCTCGACACGTTGAGCTTGAAGCTGAGCGCCAAGAGGCGACACGTGTGGCTACCTTGTATGCTCAAGGTGAACGCAAACCACAAGGGAAGCGCAAGAACAATAGCCAAAGGGATGCTGAAAAGGCAGAAAAAACAGCTAAGCGCCGTCGTGGCAAGCGTGCTGGTAAAAGAGACAAATCTAAGATGCGATGCTTATAACTGTGGAAACAAAGGACACTTTGGTCATGAGTGCAATGATCCGAAAAAGGTACTTTGTTCATTTAACCCTGTTTACACATCTGTGTGTTCACATGTAATGATTGCTCACTCTCTCCCTGAATGGATTGTAGATACGGGAGCAACAAAACATATAGCTCGAGATCGAGCGGGGTTCGTAGATTATCGACGTATTTCACGTGGTACATATAGAGTCTATATGGGCAATGACACATGTGAGGATGCTATGGGAATTGGCACATATCAACTCTCTATGCGCTCTGGACGCATTTTAACACTTCACGATGTGTTATAAGTACCAGGAATTCATCATAATCTAATTTCAGTTATTTCGCTTCTTACTTTAGGGTACTCTTTTAAAATAGAAGACGGCAGGTTGGACATCTTCTTTTATGGTACTTTGTTTGGACATGGTTATTTATGTAATAATTTATTTAAATTAGACTTGTTTAATTTTGTTACTTCTGATTCTTTAGTGTTTGATGCTAGTAGTAGTAATGTTATCGACTGTGTAACTTGGAATGCTAGACTAGGCCACATTGGGCAAGACAGGATGACTCGGTTAGCTCGATAAGGCCATCTTGGCTCACTCATTAAAGTTTCCTTACCCATATGTGAACCTTGTCTATAAGGAAAAGCTTGTAGAAAACCTTTTGGTAAGCCCAAACGTGCTACTCAACCTCTTGAGTTGGTACATTGTGATATTTGTGGACCTATGAATGTGAAAGCTAGACACGGTTATTCTTATTTTCTCACATTTATTGACGATTATACACGATTTGATTATGTATATTTGATCGCTCAGCGCTACGAAGCCTTGGATTGTTTCAAGCGATTTGTTGCAGAAGTTGAGAATCAAACTGGGAAGATTTTAAAGACTCTTCGTACAGACCGTGGACGCGAATATTTGTCCGATATGTTCAAGGATTTTTGTGAGAGTAAGGGAATAACTAGACAGCTTACTATTCCAAATACTCTACAACAAAATGGTGTTGCAGAGAGACGGAATATAACATTATTGGATATGGTCAGATCAGTGATGGTGCAAGCCAACCTCCCAATATATTTCCGGGGGGGTGCTATTATGACTGCGGCCTACATTCTGAACCGTGTCCCCACTCAGTCGGTTCCTTTTACGCCATATGAACTTTGGAAAGGCGAAAAACCTAATTTAGGAAATTTGCGCCCATGGGGTTCAGCTGGTTATGTTCACAACGCTTCTCATGTGTATGGAAAGCTAGGTCCTAGAGCAAGAAAGCTTGTCTTTATAAGATATTCTGATTGCTCAAAAGGATATGTGATGTATGGTGAACACCCAAGTAGAGGGATGACTAAGATAGAGTCCAGAGATATTGTTTTCATTGAAAAATATTTCCCTCGAATCAGTGACATTAACAAAAACTTGGAACTATTTGAAATACAAGAGAGTGAAGATATCTTACCATCTTCGAGCGAAGGTAGGGAATTAGTTTCTCAACCTATAATTGTTGATGATAGTGGGAGTGAACCACTAGAGACACAAGTTTTTAAACCACGCAGAAGTGAACGTGGAAAAGTACCCCGTCGTCACTTTGAGATTGAAGGGGGAATATTAATGTATGATGCGAGTATTGAAGATGAGCATACTTCTTTTAGAGAAGCCATCTCTTCAGTTGATTACAATAAATGGCTTTTTGCAATGCAAGAGAAAATTAAATCAATGGATAAGAATGACGTTTTGGAGTTGGTTGATCTTCCGCCTGGGCGAAAGGCCATTAGAAACAAATGGGTCTTTAAAATTAAACGCAAGGCGGATGGATCAATCGAAAAATACAAAGCTCGTCTAGTGGCAAAAGGGTATACTCAACAATAGGGTATTGACTATGAGGAAACCTTCCCTCCTATGGTAAGGTTTGCCTCAATTCGCCTTGTACTTGTTGTTGTTGCATATTTGGATTTAGAATTGTTCCAGATGGATGTTAAAACTGTATTCCTTAATGGGGAACTAAACGAAGAGATTTACATGTCTCAACCAACGGGTTTTGAGGTCAAAGGACAAGAGCGCAAAGTTTGTCGTCTCAAACGTTCCATTTATGGCCTTAAACAATCGTCTAGACAATGGTATATGCGTTTCCATCAATCTATCACCTCTGCTGGTTATGAAATGACCGAGGAAGACCATTGTGTGTACATCATACGATCCTAGGAAAGCTGTAGCGCCCCTAAAGCTAGCAGCTGACTAATCCAAGAGATTAACTAAATAAAGAGGCACTAAGGATCTAAATCATATACTTAAGCATTCAATTAAGAAATCTGCTACAAAACTTAACCCAACAACTATCCCCGCTCTGAAAAATAAATAAATAAATAAATATATATATATATATACAGGAACTCCTCTCAAATGATACATATACAATAGTCATTTGGTTTAAAAATATAATATACAACATAATAAACATAGTCGAAGTTAACCAACTAACGTAACCAACTCCTCGAAGATTTCATTGCCACGTGCACATCTTGATCTGTCTCTGAAACTGAAAGTGGGAGTGAGTGAGCACATCATCCCTAAAAGGGGTGCCCTGTGGAAATAACATTTAACTTTCAAGTAATCTTTGGAATGATTTGGAAAACAATACATGTTTTTCCTAAACATTAAAAGGAAACCAATTCACAGAAATAAACAATCATGTATATGGAACTAACTCCTTCGTCAAACAATGTATAATTTTTGTGTTAACCACACTCATTAGGTAATATTGCGGTGTATCGCTCTAGCCATTGCATAAAAGTTGAAAGTAAGTAGGTATAAAAGAAGGAGCAGTATCCTATATACCACAGATGAGAATTCTTATTTTCCAAGCATTCAAATGGAAATTCTTATTTCCCAAACATTCATAAAGACAAACAAAGCATTCAATTCCTTTCCAAGAAATGGAAAGATTCAAAGAATCAACAGAACTTTCGGAATTTAAAACTAAACAATGCAAGGAATACATAATTAGACAATGCATGAATTTGTTAAACATAAACTTTGGTAAAAGAAAACAACAATTATCACAAAAGAGTTAAATATAAATTCCCACCTCTTTTGATGACAAGCCATGCCTACCTTGAGATCCACGATCCACCGGTTCATTCTTTGAATCAATCGTTGTTAATATAGTCTAACTGTTAATCACACAAGAACTCTAAGAATCTAGCCAAAATAGCTCACACAAGAATCATACAAGACTATCTAATGGTTCTAAGCCCATTTATGGTTCTTACATTCTTTCAATCTCTACTTTTAACATATCAAAGGTTTACTAATTCAATTGGGTTGGTTCTATAATCCATTAAATAAGTCTTATGAATATCTACAACTTTGTAGAAGAAGTCAAAAGCTAATTCGGACCATAAGGGTCCAACCCAAGTTCTATAGAAAACTAGAATGATGTTTTGGGGACTACTCAAAATAGGTGGGGGACTACTCTTTCATTTTTGGTAGGACATTTGAAGTAATTTTGGGTCACCCCTTATCTAAAAAAAATTAATACAAAATTTACCCTTGGTAATTAAATTAGTTAGTTTATTGATTAGTTAGTGTTAGTGTAATGATTAATTACTGATTAGTTAGTGATTAGTGAGTTATTAATAGGATAGTTTTGTTAGAATCAGAATTATTGAGAGAGAAGAAGAAAAAAAGATGAAGAAAAAGAGGGAAGAATTTTGTGTTTAGTAAATATTATATGAGTGATTCATGTGATGATACCTCCTCCTCAGAATCAGAACCTCCTTCATCTCCTAATATATTTGTCAATATTTCTAATGATCCGGATATGAGTTATTTGTTAGATGATGAAAGCTATTTACCCCAAACTCAACATAACGACCCAAATGATGAATTTTATCAGCCACAACCAGAAGATGAAGTTATGGGTACTCAGGTATGTCTCAAATTTAGTTAATGTAGCTTGAATTGTGCAAACAATTGGCCAAATCGAAAATTTCAGGAAGAAATTTCGGCTAGGTGAAAGTAGTTCGGTTAGCAATTATGCAAAACAGGTAGCCGAACTCTCCTGTATGTGCAGTTCGGTTACTCATTTCAGCATACGCAGGTAACCGAACTCTGTTTTAATGGAGGTTTTTGAGAGTTCGGTTATCTTTTTCCTGAAAACGTTGCCGAACTAATTTTATAGAGTATACAGTTAATAGTTCGGTTTAGTCGAGTTTAGTCCCTTTGTTACCGAAGTTTATGTTCGGCAAGATCGCAAATCACGTTCATTGAATAGATAACCAAACTTTGCAGTTCGGTTTAGTCGAGTGTAGTAATTATGTTGCCGAACTATACCATAGAAAATTCCAAAGAACAAGTTCGGCAAGATCGATTTTTTTCTTTCATAACCGAACTTCTTGTTCGGCAGGATTGTATATTATTTTTACATTGCCGAAAATTTAGGTATTTCTTATTTTTAGTTGGTATTGACGTTGTGCTATTACTCGTAGGTTGCATCTGATCCAATAGAACCAATGGAAAATCAACCTACCCCTGTTGATATTTTGTACGATGACACATCCCATCACTACATGAATGACTTGGTATTCAAAAGTCCTTTAGAGGCAAAGAGTTGGGCTAGACAACATGCACTAAAAGACATGTGCGTATTAGTATTGAATGGGAGAGAAAGCAAAACCCACTTTGAAATGGTTTGTGAGAGAAGCGGTGATCCCGATAAAAGCCACAAGAGGAAGGGTTATGTTTATAAAGGAAAGACAAATAGGAAGAACAAAACTTTCTCAAAGAAGATTAAATGGACATTCAAGCTTGCATTTAATTACAACGAAGAATTGGGTGGATGGGTTCTCTACAAGGTTATGGAAGGTTGTCATAACCACCCTCGTCCGGAGCATCTTGAAGGACATTTCATGGCGGCCAAGCTAACTCTTGGAGAGATGGACAAGGTAGCTAAAATGAGTAAAATGGGTCTTTCACCGATTCAAATGCTCCAAATACTAAAGGAGGATAACAAGGATAACCACTCATCTTTGTCCACCATTTGTAATGCAATTGTGACAATTAGAAAGAAGGAATGGAGAGATAGACAAGTGATGCAACAATATTTTTTTGGCCAAAGAGAAAGACTACGCGGTTCAAAAGGATGTGGATTCGGACGGAGAGATAACACAACTCTTCATTGCACATCCAACGAGTGTTCAATTGGCTCAATGCTTTCATGAAGTTCTCATAATGGATTGTACTTATAAGATGAACAAGTACGAGATGCCATTGTTGAATATTGTTGGGCGTACTTTGACGTAGTCACCGTTTACCGTGGCATTTTGTTTCTTAGGGGACGAGCAAGAACCTAGTTACATTTGGGCACTACAACAAGTTAAGGCAATCTTCCGAGGTGATGATATTCCTGGGGTTATAGTCACCGACAATGAAGTCGCATTGATGAATGCAATAGAGGTAGTGTTTCCATTAGCACACAATATGCTTTGTACTTTCCATATATGGTGTAATTTGATAAATAGGTGCAAGCCAATAATTTGTCCACCCAAGAAAAAAGGATATGAAGAGATTAAGATGCTACCGGAACATGAACGAGCGGATGCAAAAGAGGAAGTTGAAAAACAATACGATCTAAATTATGCTAAATGGGTTGCTTTCAACGGTGAATGGGAATCATTGTGTTGGTCTCTTACCGAGGAAGAGTATCATCTAAATTTTGCGGAGTTTATCGCTCATTGGGATACTCCCAATTATCCCGGTGTGGTATCGTATGTTCTTCGCCAATGGTTGGAACCACATAAATAGAGGTTTGTTAATGCCTATACCAACCAATATAAACACTTGGGAAATCAAGCGACAAGTTTAGAAGAGTCGGCTCACCATCGGTTAAAGAAGAATCTATTTGGATGTTGATAATTTCGTAACCGTGTGGAGTGCTATGGAAAATTATTTCAAGCGCGACATTGATAAAATTAAAGAGAAGTTCCAAAAAAGCCGTATATTCAAAATGACCGGAAAATATGCCGACCACCCATTGTTCAAGGGAATCCATTACAACGTTTCTCGGCAATGTATGAAGTTGTTGATTATAGAAGTCGAGTTGATTGATAAGTGGGAAACCAAGAGGGATGAGGTGTCTGTATGTAACATGAAGAAGTCTATGGGACTCCCTTGTCGCCATATGATAATCAACTACGAGCATGGCGTAATCCCTTTAAGCGACATTGATCCATATTGGAAGCATGTAAGTTTCATCCCTCCTCTAAAGGGAAAAGAAGCCGGAGAGGAGTTTGGTGATAACGAAATGGGTAGAACCGTACTAGAGATGTATCGTGGCATGAACAAGCTCCAAAAACAAATATTTTGGGATGGCATGAGGAAAATCATATATCCACAAACTTCGTAGAATGTTTATGAACCGTCAAAAGGCAAACGCAAAGGTAGGCCAAGAAAAAAAAAAAACTAAAAAAAAACTAAGAGAATATGCAAAGGTGTTATGTAAGAAGAAAAGTGATCAAACATCATTTACTAGAGATCCTTCGGCCCATGAGTATACCGCGGAAATGTACTTGGAGCAAACCAAGAAACGGGGTAGGAGTATTGAGGAGAAAGCCAAAACAAGTGAGCGAGATTTGAAGAAAAAAGGTACGATGTGTCCATCACAACCAAGCCAACCATCTTCCGGCGACGTGAATCTTAAGTCTCCAATTTGCCCTATCCAACCATCTTCCATAAACGTGAAGCTTGAGGCTCCAAATAAAGACTATTTGAATGAGCTACCTCTATACATTAGAGAATACGTTATATCCACCGACGATGTTCCTCCGGATGGTAATTGTGGTTTTCATGTTGTCAATCAACAACTTGGGCCTTTCATCGAAGGTGCCAAGCTAAATAATGGGTGTGCAATCACTCATATAAGGCAAAGGTTGTTGTCCAAACTAAAGGAGAATTTGGCATTTTACTAGACAATGTTGTGCGATGGGGTGGGTAGTCTCAATGAGAAATTTGTTAAGTATCAACGTCGTCTTCATGGGGGCCATCCGATCACAACGGATTATTGGATGAGCATGCCGATATGTGGACACTTAATCGCCGAGGCATTTAATTGTGTGGTTCATTATTTCTCAAAGTATGCTAGTTTCACCTTCACCCCGAAAACAACCGTATGTGTCGAGCAACTCAAACGAAGGAGATGTGTGATGGCATTGACTAAAAACAACCACTTTATATGCCTTCGTTTAAAACCCGATTGTCCACTGCCTCCAATATCCGGAAACTCTTATTGGCCTGCATTTAACCCCGATATAATGTTGGGTTGGTGTATTATGTATGAGCATAACATGGAGATGTGGAAAGCTTTGAAGAAATTGGACGAAATTGTACATGAAGGTCAAATTTTACTTGAGGATGATTAAATGACACATGTAATGGAACTAAGTATGCTTATCAATCTAATACTATGTTTTTTGAAGTGTGGTTCATTATCGAGTTAATGTTAGTATTTTATTGAGTTGACAGATAATAGTTCGGTTAGAGCATATGATTATAGAGATTGCCGAACTTAAGTTCGGTTGCCTGCGCAAATATTTCAGGTTGCCGAAAACCTGTTTTGTGTCAGATAAAGAACATTGTAATTTTAAAATTCAAAGGTCGGTTATAAAATAAAAATTTGCTAGCCAACCGAACTACAAACTTCGGTTACATGGTAAATAATGAGGTAACCGAACTTTTATTTGAAGGCTCAGTCACAAACTGGTAGGATTTAGTAGTTTTATTTGAGTCTTCAGAGAAGAGTTCGGCAACCAGTGAAAATGTTGCGAGGTAACCGATCTTTGTCTTCGGAAACCTGGTAGGATTTAGCTGTTCGCCGAAAAAACAGTTCGGTGACCATTAATTTGTCACTGGTTAGCGAACTTTAAGTTCGGTTAGTTATGTTAAAATTTCAGGTTGCCGAAAAACATCCTGTATTCAAAATTTCATCCATATAAAATTGAAAACACAACCCCAATTAAAATTAAAAACACAAACAAGGTTCTAAAACAAATATAAAAGTTGTTATACATACCAAACTACGAAATCCTTAACTAATTGTTTAAAACACACAAACATACGAAATTAAACCATACGAAATCCATAACAAAGATGTTTTTTGAAACTAAAACCATACGAAATCACTAACGACCACCACGACGAACCCTTTTACCACAAGTTTTAGGTTGAACTTCCTCATCACTTGGGGTTTCATCTACTCGACCGGTTTCCTCCACGGCGCGACTTGAACATTCTCCTTGTTGTCGACCCCTCTTCAATTGCTTAGACCTATTTGGGTCCATCATTCTTTTAGTTATAAGACCCTCCCACTCGCCGTAGTAGTAGGTTTGTTCCTTAGTCGACATCGGCTCTCCACTACGGATTTTAGCCATCTATTTCTTCAACAATTTCGTACCCTTCTTCACCTGATTCCAATTTTAAGCATAAGTAAATATATATTAAATACTTTCAAACAACAAGGAAGTATAAGAGAAGACATTTTATTACCACATTATCCCATAACATTTTTTCTTCTTCTCCACAAATAGGCATCTCCTTCTGAGCTCTCTTAGCCGCCCTCTCCTTTTCCTTCACCTTCGCCTTATCAGTCTTAGCTTGTTGTTCTCTATTTATCACAAAAGGATGACTAATTTCTTGATAAAACTCCATATAATCTTAATCACATGCATTTACATCTCCACCACAAGGTACACAATCACCTAAAGGTAAGTAGTAGTTACCAAGTGCATTCCAATGTCCTACCGTAGGAGTTGGTTCATGTTTTGAAACAAAATATTTCTCGGTGTTCTTTTTTCCTTGAACCACCAAATTGAAATTTTCATTCTCCACGTCGGGATCCATTTGGACACAACAAAGTTGTCTTAGTATTCTCCTTGGATTATATATTGCGTAGCCATTAGGATACCAAATTGGTCCATAGTAAGCCGAGACGGTAGAGAAACCATTCAGATCTTCTTCATCTACAGGGACATCATCGGGTACGGCGTATGGGTGAAATACCACATCGTTCACCGTAAGTTTATCCAATTTCTCCTTCAACGAAGTCAACTGCTCTTCTTTAGACTTCTTTTGTGCGTCCAAAAACAACCATTTTCCTGCTGTAGGTTTGTCATAGGGATAAGGTGTCTTTTCCCTAGCCAATCCCAATGAAGGGAAGTGGTCATAAATCCAAACCTATGCGAAAATACGAAAATATTAACCACATACATGAAAATTGATTTGGAAGGAGAAAATTTAAGAGAAAAATTTGCTAACTAACAATGTAAAAGGTCACCTGAATAAGAGTTAAGTAACCTCTAATTTGAGTTGTCTTAATCCTCGACTCTTTGCTCATCTCTCCTAGAACAAAAGCAAGCACCCCAGTGGCCCAAGAGTACTTGTTAATCTCATCGATATTCTCCAAAAGCTGTAGATAATGTGCATCCACCCTATTTCCAGAAGTGTCGGGGAAAATGACGGTTCCTAGCTGATATAACCAATAAGCGGTGACATGATGCCTAAGGGGCTCCTGGTCCATCACCAACTTTCCTTTCTCCACCTTCTTTCTTGTCCCTCCAAATGATGCCTTCAACTGTACCAACTTGAATTTCTTCACCATCTTCTTCAATGCTCCATTTTCCTCTCTTGGATTATACTCATCGCCATGTTTAGGGGACCTCACAGAATGTGTAAACTCACATTGAGCCTTTTTTGCATCCCATCCTAGACATTTTAGAGCCAATTCTTCAAGAGATTCATAATGCATCGAGGGGTTGTAGCCTTCTCGAAGACATTTACCTTCCACTGGTAAGCCGGTGATTCTCGAACAATCATCGGGAGTAATTCCCATCTCGCCAAATGGAAGATGCATTGTATATGTCTCGGGATAATGCCTCTCGAGAAATGCGGATACGACAACAACGTCAAAATCCACATGTGCGTACTCAATAGCTCTCCATAACACACATTCTTTAATCTTCGCTTGAAACTCGTCATACTCCAAAGAAAGATCCCATTTGGACGCCTTTTGACGACGAATAAGACGAACTGCATCATTATGATCCTACGAAAATAACATAACACTATTAATACTTGACGAAACATGTCCAAAAAAAACGTTTTGTTAGTTAAGAATGAACTTAAAGAATACCTTTGTCGCATAGATCTTCGCATCCCATGAGTGTTTGTAGCCAAACAATGTGGCCCCTCCATCATTTGGAGTACCATAAGTTGGGTTCACTGGTGGAAAACACAAATTATCAGGGGGAATGTGTGAGTATCTATCACAAGGCGGCTTCGGCATCTTTTTCTCTTTAACAGGAACAATTTCTTGCTCTTCTTCCTCTTCCTCCTCTTCTTCCTCTTCCTCCTCTTCATCCTCTCCCTCATCTTCTTCCTCTTCATCCTCTCCCTCCTCTTCTTCCTCATCCTTCTCTTCCTCTTGTCCTTCTCCTTCTTTGCCCTGTCCTTGTTCTTCTTCCTCTACATTTTCAACGTGTTCTCTTTGTTGTTCAACCTCTTCATTTCCTTGGTCTTCATTTCCTTGCTCTTCTTCATCATCATTCTCTTCTTCAATAATATTATAAATTGTATTCTCCATCACCTCTTGATTGACTTCCTGTAACGATCCCCCTCCATGTTTAGCATTTTTAGTACCACGGTTTCGGAAATCCAAATGTATTATACCGCGAGGGGTGGGAGTTCTCAAATCTTCGGCTAGGTGGGGATTAGATTTTTTTCCTTTGTTCCTAATGAATGAAAACCACATTATTAGCTAAACAGAATATTGTCTTATCAAATAAAATTGAACATGGGATTACATCAAACACAAAATGTTCATAGACTAAAGTTCGGTTATCTAGTATAAGTTGCGAAGTCATCGAACTACAAGTTTGGTGTTGACAGATCAAAGTTCGGTTACCACATAGAAACTGCGAAGTAACCGAACTATATTTTATCAAAGTTCGGTTACCTATATAAATTTATCGACTAAACCGAACTCAAAATTTTCATATAAAGAAGGAGTTCGGTTACGTTTTTTTTTACGAGCTTACCGAACTACATAGTTCGGTTACCTAAAAATTCCTAATTGGCCGAACTGTTCTTCATATTGAAAGTTCGGTTACCAAAATCTAGGGTTTTCAAAATTTCTCCTAGCCGAAATCTATACTGTAACGACCATTTTCAATGGTTTTTGATGATTTCTAATCGATTTCTTCAACAAAAAACGATTAAAAGGAATGGGTATGAAGGAAATTACCTGCGGATATTCATTTTACTCGAATCGGACTTCTTGGTTGATGTTGGATGCTTGACTTCGTATCCCAACTTTGCTTGAAGTTGTTTATAAACTTCAAATTGATTTGGGAGATTCGCTATATTAGCCAGACCCGGACTCAATCCTGGAATTCTTGGTGTCTGCTTAGAATGCATTGTTTATAAAAATTGATTAATCGGCGATGAATTTTTTTCGAATCGACGATTAACGTTGATGTATACGAAGAAGAGCAGAAGAAGAAGAAGAAGAAGAAGATGAATAAGAAGAATAAAAGAAAAAAAAAAGGTTTTGAAACTGATTTTTGGTTTTAATTTAGGGGTTAGATTAGTGGGTAATGGTAAAATTAGTGGGTTATTAGGATTAGTTATAACCTTAATTAGGATAAGGGCAGATTAGTCTTCCCTAATCTTTTAGGACACCCCTTAAAATTTAGGGTGGACATTCATATAACAAAGTAGTCCCCCACCTTTGTGGGTAGTCCCCAAAACATCATTCGAAAACTAGCTCTAAACCCAAGCCCACTAAAGTAGCCCATTAAACCAAAGCCTAGTCCACCTGAGTCAAATAAGAGTCACTAACGGTCAACGGAGTCACCTAACAGTCAACGTCAGTCAAAGGTCAAGATCTAGTCCGGTCCACGGTCCAAGTAAAAAAGTCAAACGAATCAACTAGTCATTGACTCAGGTCTAGTGACTCAGTGAGTCAAACTGACTCGACTCAGTCAGATGGACTAAGTCGGCTAGAGTCAGATACCTGACTAGGCTGAATGGCATAAGACCAAAACTCTTGCACAGGCCAGAGCCATTGCTCAGGCCAAAGAACACTAATGCACCATCATGGTGCAACACCAAAACTCTTAACTATATTTAATTCTACCAAACTAAAATTATACATTCATTTAAAGTAAACTTTATAACTCAATTACAAATGTAAGCTAAGCTTACCTGAAAGTGGCAGCAGTAACATGCTTTTACTGAACTACCAACTAAAATCCTACACTACCCATACCAACATCCGTTTCAGCATCATCACTATCAAGAACCTAAACTCCAACCCTGTACAACTCTCACAACATCACCAAGTTGAGCTTTATCACCCAGCAAACACACATCTTCATTATCGGAGATACAAACTCAGGAATTCCACTATACAAACAACACCACCATCCTTAGATACCACCTGCAACACCAACCACAGTTCAGACATACACAATCCATTCCATTGAGCCTGTAATTCAAATATACTGCAACCTCAATTGAGATCATACTCAATCTAATATTCTCATTTCAGTTATTGCCACCATTACCATTCAACCATTCAACATTTGCTCAATCACTACACAACAACCCCAACAGAATCTCAACTCCACCTCCATCTCAAACCATACAATTTATTAACAAACACACAACTTCATTATCATTACTCCACTAACACAAACAGCACTATGACTATCTGCAATGCCAACTGGAACTTTACCAATATATTCTTGTAATTTATCACAACTAAGGCCACAACCACAACACCATTCCATACTCATCTTGTCTTGTATTTCCCTTAAAATCCTATAACTCAATCAATGGAAATAAGTAACTTTACTAAATTATCCAAGAGAAAGATAATTACCTCTAACAGTTTTGTTCAAGCAACTGAACTTAGATTGTCCTTCACTTTAACTCGGATCAACAACATATCACCAAACTATCAAATCCTATCGGTTCAATCGACCAAAACTCCACAATCTTCATCTTCATCACTGGCTCTCAGAAAACCCTGGAAATAATTCTCAATCCTTCATTCTCCAATTTGAGTTCAAACAACAATCCAAGTCTTCAATTCCATCACCCCCAACTCCAATCATACACTTTGAACTTCAACTTCATCTTCTAAGTCTTTTCAGAGCGTTCCTTATGAAACCCTAATTACTTATTTCTCAAATCCTTAATCAACTCTTCAACCTTATATTCTAATTCGTGATAAACCCAACTCCAATCCATCTTCTAACTCCTTAATTTACTTTTAATCGAATTCCAAATCAATTTACAGAAAACCCTAATAATTTTTCATCAATGAATCGCCACTGAATCAACTTCAAACATCCAATTCAACTACAACCCTTTTATTCTTCATCTAGCAGCAACCCAATTCACCTTTCAATTTTACACAAACCCTAACTCCAGAAATTCTAACTTCAATTTACAGCAGCCTCGACATATTTTCTTCTTCTTCTTCTTATGATCAATCAACATCAACACCACCACCAACAATCAATTCTCAGAGCTTCAAAAGCAAACTTCGTTTCACAAATCATCCGCAGAAATGAACAAAACGAGAAGAAGAAAAGAAACAGAAAGAGAAGAAGAAAAGAAATCTAAATTTATCTTCTCGATTCGACTGGGATAAGGCCGATAAAAATGTTAAAGGAACCCGAGAAACGGATAAGGGCAGCTAAACGGTGATGATGAGAAATAACAATTTTACCCTTCGTACAAATCTTAAGATGTCTTCTTTGTCCGGTATCCGAATGCCACTTTCGAGTAGTTCATTCCACGTAACTTTTCGAGACCTATCTAACGACACTAGTTTCGTATCTAGATCGTTGTTAGATTAATTCATATAAATTAACGTATGTGTTAAACTAATTGAGTCATTAGTGGCTAAATCATCTCTTGATCATCGCTAGACCAGTCAAATAGCGTTGACGAGCTTGAGGGTCCTTAAAAAAGCATTCTTATCCTAGCTTTATATGTCAATGACATTCTATTAGCAGGTAATGATCTAGAAGGAATTTTCGCCACTAAGAAGTGGTTGTTCTCTAATTTTGAAATGATGGACATGGGTGAAGCTTTGCTTGCCCTGGTGCAAGTTGTGCAAGGCTCTGACAGGCCGGCGTAAAAACTATGTTATATTTTTGGGAGATATTCTCCAGTCGACCCGGTACTTGCTACTGGAAAATACTTTGGATTTGGATTTGGATTTGGACATGGGTGAAGCTAATTATGTATTAGGTGTTAAGATCACGCGAGACCGCTCAAGAAAGACTCTTAGTTTGTATCAAGAGACTTACATAAAAACGATACTTGAGCGCTTTCGAATGCATGATTGCAAACCCATTGACACTCTTATGGACAAAGAATGTGTCCTAAGTAACGACCAATGCCATAAGAATGAAGAAGAAAAGAAATACATGTCCAATGTACCATATGCATCTGCAATTGGGAGTCTTATGTACGCTATATTATGTACTAGACCCGATATAAGTTTTGCAGTAGGGATGGTAAGTCGTTACTAAAGTAACCCCGGACCAGATCACTAAAAAGCAGTTAAAAGGATATTTCATTATCTTAAAGGGATTGTTAATCTCCCTCTTTGTTACCATGGTGAAGACATTAGACTCAGAGGATTTAGCGATGCCGATTGGAGCAACGATAGAGATGAGTTTAAATCCACTTAAGGATACGTTTTTAAACTTGGAGGTGGTGCAATAACTTGGTGTAGTCAGAAACAAAAGTGTATTGTTCTGTCTAATATTGAAGAAGAATATGTTGCACTTGCGGCATCCGTCCAAGAAGTTGTCTGGTTGAGGAGATTTCTTAAGAGACTCGGTGTCTCGGAACACACAAAAGAAGCGGTGTTGCTTCACAGTGATAGCACATCAGCTCTAGCATATGTGAAAGATCCCAAATACCATGGAAAACCAAACAGATTGGTAAAAGATTCCACTTTATACGTGATATGGTTGCACGAAGAAAGGTTGTCCTTAGAAATATCTCCACAAATAGAATATTGGCTGACCCTTTGACTAAGCCCATTCCGAGAATTGCTTTCCAATCTCACATAGAGAACATGGGAGTAAACAGGATTTGATATGTAGAACCTATGACAATGACATTATTATTATAAGTATTAATGCTTACTTAAATGAATACGTTTTTATAGAAATCATATATTTTTGATGTGTACACGGATATTAAAGTTGCCAGCAGGCAAGAATCGACCTACTCACATAGGTGATTCGCCTTGGCGCTTAGTATAACGAGCAAGATGAGACAAAAGAAGAGACATTTTTTGGAAGATATGTTTTCCGAAAAACCACATGCTTTTAATCGCAAACTTTTCTATACAATTAAAAGTCGCCTTAATATGTTTAAGATAAGATCTCACAAAGAGATCGATCATTAAATGCAACCACCATTTAATGAAGCCTGTTATAAACTCAGATGTGATTTTCTGAACAATTACTATTTATATGCTTGGTTTGGTTTCCCAAACCTCTTAGGAATCTATTTCCTTTTCTAGGGATAATTCCTATTGAAAAGACGAGGGTACCCAAATATACCTCAATCTAAAACTTTTCCACGTATAAGTCCTTTACCGAAAGTGATTGTCTATGGACTGAGTCGAGACAATATAACGAATCGGTTCACACTTCGTGTGATCGTCTATGGATACGAGATCGAGACAATACAACAACGAAGTATGATTACTTGATAATAGGTTTGGACTTACCAAACATTATAGGATTGCTATCAAGTAATTACAGAATTAACGTTTGTGTATTTTACTTCTAATTATAATAAAAACAATTATAATTGCGGAAATATAAAAGTAAAAGATACAACAAGATTTTCTTAACGAGGAAACCGCAAATGCAGAAAAACCTCGGGACCATGTCCAGAATTGAATACTCTCAGAATTAAGCCGCTATACAAAATCAAACCAACTTCGTATAGTTAAGACAAAGTAACTAAACCTATAGTTCACCTAGTTCCCTTAGTATCCATACGTCTCCAACTTTTAATAAGTCACGTACTTGGAACAATTCCTTTGGTTCGCATTCCACATAGTAAAGGAACAAAAAATCTGTTCGGTAACAACTCTTTTCAACCAAGTGATATGAGTTTGACAAAGGCTCTTCCTGTTTAACTAATAACTCCTTTGTCGGGTCCTAGATCTTATTTAAATCAGCAACTTAGATTTAGATTTACAACTAATCAAGTTCGGACACTGAAGAATGCCACCAAATGATTAATTAACGATCTTCAACTAATCGATCAAGTCTATCAAAGATAAACCGATTATAGTTGAATCCCTCCAGTCGAATCAAGTTTTGTGCACACCAAAGATTATGAACCCAAATATCTTCTTTGTCTTCAAATCTTCTTAGATCTTCAATAAACACCTGCACACAAACAACTTGAATCTCCTGTGATCAATCACGCACAGAACGGAGTCTGTTAACAATGGATTATCACAAGATCCCGTCGACACTTTGATCTAGTTTGAGTGAATCTTATATCAGAAGAGAAGATTCTCAAGCATAAACAAACTAGGTGCAATCAAAGTTCAACAACCGTTAGTCAATCAAATCAAATCGAAAACTAATAATACTGCAATTATCTAGTTTCCCATCAACGGTACTCGTAGAGCTTCTCAATCCCAAATAAGTCTTTAAAACGAGCGGTCGTAAGAGATTTCGCCTAATTAGGATACTTTCCTCTCCGAATAGACGGCTCCACCAGTAACAACACAACTAGGTAGTTTTGCTGGCTCTGAGGATTAGTTTTCTCAAAATGCAAACTTCAGTATTTATAGACAAAGGAAGTTTGGACACCAAGGAATTTCCAAAACCGAAATATTCTTAAGATATGCAATAAATCACCAAATCGGTTTTCATAATTCCTGGAAATGCTTTGTCCAAATATTGACCGAAATCTCACTAGAAAATCTCCAATTAGTAAATGCATATTACTAATTTTTATTCTTCAGAGATATGCATTTAATTGCTGGAAATTAAAAGCATATAAAACTAAAAACCTTAATTAAAAGATTCTCAATTTATTTCGATCCGGGATTCTCCTTTAGTTATTAAGGAATATCTTTGAACAATAAAAGATAAGAATTACTGTACATGTTCAAAGTATGTCGACATATTTACTTTGTAAATCCTTTTTCATATTTACAATATTGAAACCGATTTGCCACACTTCCAAACAAGTTTAGAATTGGTTCATCTGTCTTCCAAGAACAATGTGACTGATTATCATATCAAATCACCATTAATGGGTTTCACGGTTCTACCAAAACAAGTTTCGGTTCAACCTCCATGTGGGTACTAGGATCGGTCACACTAGTTACAAAAACTTGGTTGACTAGGTACTAGGATCGGTTACCACATATTTATGGTATTTAACTTGTGATCGGTCACACCAGTTACTAGGATCAGTTACACTAATTACCTGGACCGGTTACCCCAATTACAAGGATCGATTACAAAACTCTTTGTTGATCGGTCCCACCAATTACTAGGATCGGTCACACCATTTAAAAATATCGATCATACCATCTTAGGTGATTACTGAGGATCGGTTACACTAATAAAAGTTATACCAATACATAAGTCAGGCACTGTGAATAGTTTTACCAAGATACATAACAAGTTATGATCGGTTCTACTAATCCACACATATTGGTAATCCAAAGATATGCAATGAATAACAATACCAACAAGCCTAGCGATTTCCCTTTCGATTCACAGAACAAGTTTATGAATGTACTTCCTTTAAACGAATGTAAACATTGTTTCCTAGGATGAAATCTTCACCTTTACCCATACATAATCACAATAGCATTCATACGATTATGTCAATGTCTTATATACGAAGTTCAAAAGATAAGCGTTATACTTCGTATTGTAATTCCTTAATACTATTTCTAACTAGAGTATAATCATTCACAGCTTCACAGTTATGTTTTCAATATGCACGACTTGAAAGATACTTTGGGAATGAAACAGTTCAAGTCAAATATTACTAACCTCAAGAGGAAGGATGATGTCGTCGATGTAGCTCTTTACTTCTTCGCATTCTTAGAGTCTTCACGTAATACTTGTAATGTCTCATATCCTAATAACTTTCAAGCTAACCTATACGAAGTTAACTCTAGCATATAATCAAGCGACTCTTTAAATGAGTTTTGGTTCACTAAAATATGACAAGCAAACTTGACATACCAACGCTTGGTGGGTTTAACCAAGCTATGCTCTAACAATCTCCCCCTTTGTCAATTTTAGTGACAAAACTCTTACATCATATGGATAAACAAATTACAAGAATTCATTATACATACGCTTGATTCCAAGTTTCAACAGCACAATAACCTGCATAAATTTAATCCTTAAATGCCGCTGTTGACATTATAATAACAAAGCTAATACTCCCCTAAAGGTGAGATAGGTAGATTTTCAATCCGCACGTCTTTGTTATTTTCCTCTTGTAGTCCATATAACTACAATCATCATATGATATGTTTATCCCCCTTAGTCAATGCTTTACTCTTTCGTTAGATATAACATTTTAGCACCATTATCATTTCCTTAGTGAATCAAACATCACTTGTTTACTCCATATATTTCTCCCCCTTTTTGTCACAAAATGACAAAGGTACGAGCAAATAAAAGACAAACCGAAAGGATCTTACAAATCTTACAAAAAGAATTTGCACAACCTATAAGAGTTAAGCACGAAGGTTTCACATACCATTTTAGATAACCAATATCAAAACCGAAACTACAAGTAATTTGGTTTTAATATGTTATCAAGGAAAAAATTGCCCGAAGCAATTTTACCTAATAGTTTAGCAAATAAAATTGACTAATCACTTTATTTCTTTTGCTAAACCGATTGCAAGGATACAATCGCTTGTTCGATAAGACCTAAATAAAGATCAGAATTAACTTTATTTTTCTCATCAGGTTCTAATTATTCGCATCAATAACTTAGACCTTTCATTTTTAAACAAGACAAGTACTAGGTTAGTTAACTAGTATTTCTTGTTAAGGTATTCGATTAAACTTAAATAACCGAACCTCCACTTTGGTAAGTCTAACTAAGATTAGAATTAACTTAGTTTCTTATCCGGAATCCAATTGGACTAAACAAATGATCCATAAAATATTTTTGTCAAGCCATAAACAATTCATACAAACCAAATAAATCAACTTGCATAATTATTTATCTTAACCGGAAGCAATTGAAACAAACATAGACATTATAGCACTGCAATTGCACCGAAATTTCGTAAGCCTAAACAATTGATACCAAACTATAAAGAAAGATAACAATAATTTTTCTTGACCGGAAACAATTGAATCACACACATCCATACACAAATAATGGAATAAACATCAATTGCACCGAAATTTTGTTAAGAAAAAGCAATAAATATATGTAATAAAATCAGGCTTTTCTTAAACGGGAAAACGATTAACTAACAAATTCGTTACCTCAAATTCCGCATCCTTTTCTCCTCTTCTTCGCATCTTTATGAGGAGAAACCGGTTTTAACTAATGCATAGCAAAAGTTGAAACCCCGAAACACATAGCTTTTATGCTAAACCAAAAACAATTCAACATATTTTGACTTTTTCACATATTTATTTCAACCGGAACCCCTTATGATTCTTTGATAAAGCCTACCAACATGGGCTAGAACTCAATCCCGCTAAATCAAAAAGTCACCCAAACCATAAGGGTTCACACATATGAAATCGAATATTAAGGTTATGAAAACCGAAATCAAACATCCCATACATACATAGCAATAAAATAAAGCATTCAAGCACAGGCTATGTAATCGAAAACTATCACAAGAAAAATTATAAAATTATAATTTTATTCATAATAAGATAGTTTTATTCAAAATAGACCTTATTCTTCTTATCTTTGTTCAACTTTGTTGCTTCCTTGACATTAGTAGAAGTGCTCTCTTTGATTGTCGTACTTAAAGAGAATGGTTTAACATGATTCTTAGGTTTGACTGGTTTACTTTTTTTTTATAAGAAATACGAGCATTTTTTACATCAGTGGAAGCCTCTGGTTTAGAAGAATTTTTAGCTTTAACAAATTTTACCTCTTTGCTAATATTTGAAGCATCTATTCCCTTATAGCCCAATCCTCGTGTATCACGATGATTTCTACTTGCTTCTAACATTGAGGTTAAATTGTTTGAGTTAGCATTGAACTTTTTAAATTCAAAATTTTCTTCTTCCAACATCTTTATTTTATCAAGAGCACTAGCTAGATCATCCCCAAGGCGTATTTCTCGTGAGAGATATTCACTTTCTTTCTCTTCAAAATTATTTTGTTGAGAGTTAATCCTTGCATCAGATTCAACAAGTTTCTCTTCCAACAAATGTACTTTTTCAAGAGCAGCATCACGATCTTTCTTTAAAAGTTCCGCACAAGAAAGACTAGCACTTGTTTTTTCCTCAAGATTCTGTATATATTTAGAATCAGTTTTCTTTGCTTCCTCAAGGCAATTGTTAAGCCTTTCTTTCAGAGAATGAATCTCTAATGAAGCTTCTCTTTTTAGAGAAACAAATTCAGACTTTGAGGAGTCAAGATCAATAACAAGTTGATCATTCATAGCTTGCAGACAATTTATATCGTCTAGAAGCTTTCTTTCTCTTTCTAATGCATGAATTAGTTCAGTTGAACATGAGAGAATTTTTTTGCTTAATTCTTTTTGATGAAATGTTTCTATATTCGATGAATCAATGTTTTTCTCGTCATCAAGAAGAGATCTTTCAGAGTTTGAATCATTGATTACGAATACATGACTTAACTTAATCTCGTCTTGAGAACATTCAGACTTATTCTCAGAAGAGCAAGTAGAACTTGACGAAGAAGCCCCTTTTAAACATTTCTTAAAATCAAAACTTTCAACCTCTTGTGATACGTTAACTGAGTATTTATTTAGTTTTCGCTCTCTCTTAACTTTACTTTGACTCGTGTCTTATAGGTTGGATCGCATCAAAC
>JAJJMB010003672.1:139724-219210 GCA_023531105.1 Papaver atlanticum
AACGAAGTATGATTACTTGATAATAGGTTCAGACTTAACCAAACACTATAGGATTGCTATCAAGTAATTACGGAATTAACGTTTGTGTATTTTTCTTCTAATTATAATAAAAACAATTATAATTGCGGAAATAAAAAAGTAAAAGACACAGCAAGATTTTGTTAATGAGGAAACCGCAAATGCAGAAAAACCCCGGGACCTTGTCCAGAATTGAATACTCTCAGAATTAAGCCGCTATACAAAATCAAACCAACTTCATATAGTTGAGACCAAGTAACTAAACCTATAGTTCACCTAGTTCCCTCAGTATCCCTACGTCTCCGACTTGTAATAAGTAACGTACTTGGAACAATTCTTTTGGTTCGTATTACAAATAGTAAAGGAACAACAAATCTGTTCGGTAACAACTCTTTTAAACCAAGTGATATGAGTTTGACAAAGGATCTTCCTGTTTAACTAATAAACTCCTTTGTCGGGTCTTAGATCTTATCTAAATCGGTAATTTAGATTTAGATTTACAACTAATCAAGTTCGTACACTGAAGAATGCCACCAAATGATTAATTGTCGATCTTCAACTAATCGATCAAGTCTATCAAAGATAAACCGATTATAGTTGAATCCTTCCATCCGAATCAAGTTTTGTGCACACCAAAGATTATGAACCCAAATATCTTCTTTGTCTTCAAATCTTCTTAGATCTTCAATAAACACCTGCACACAAACAACTTGAATCTCTTGTGATCAATCACGCACATAACGGAGTCTGTTAACAATTGATTATCACAAGATCCCGTCAACACTTTGATCTAGTTTGAGTGAATCTTATATCAGAAGAGAAGATTCTCAAGCATAAACAAACTAGGTGCAATCAAAGTTCAACAACCGTTAGTCAATCAAATCAAATCGAAAACTAATAATACTTTTATTATCTAGTTTCCCACCAACGGTATTCGTAGAGCTTCTCAATCCCAAAGAAGTCTTTAAAACGAGCGGTCATAAGAGATTTCTCCTAATTATGGTACTTTCCTCTCCGAATAGACGGCTCCACCAGTAACAACACAACTATGTAGTTTTGCTGGCTCTGAGGATTAGTTTGCTCAAAATGCAAACTTCAGTATTTATAGACAAAGGAAGTTTGGACACCAAGGAATTTCCAAAACCGAAATATTCTTAAGATATGCAATAAATCACCAAATCGGTTTTCATAATTCCTGGAAATGCTTTGTCCAAATATTGACCGAAATTTCACTAGAAAATCTCCAAATACACATTACTAATTTTTATTCTCCAGAGATATGCATTTAATTGCTGGAAATAAAAAACATATAAAACTCAAAACCTTAATTAAAAGATTCTCAATTTATTTCGACCCGGGATTCTCCTTTAGTTATTAAGGAATATCTTTAAACAATAAAAGATAAGAATTACTGCACATGTTTAAAGTAAGTCGACATCTTTACTTTGTAAATCCTTTTTCATATTTACAATCTTGAAACCGATTTGCCACACTTCCAAACAATTTTAGAATTTGTTCATCTGTCTTCCAAGAACAATGTGATTGATTATCATATCAAATCACCATTAATGGGTTTCACGGTTCTACCAAAACAAGTTTCGGTTTTACCTCCATGTGGGTACTAGGATCGGTCACACTAGTTACCAAAATTTGGTTGACTAGGTACTAGGATCGGTTACCACATATTTATGGTATTTAACTTGTAATCGGTTGCACAAGTCATAGGATCGGTTACCAATAACTAAAACTTGTTGCACCTCTTACAAGGATCGATTCCCTCTACTTGTGATCGGTTGCACCTCTTACTAGGATCGGTTACCCAATGTCTAGAGGTTGTCATACCAACTATAATACATTGATCATACCATCTCAGGTGATTACTTAAGATCAGTTTCACTAATAAAAGTCATACCAATACAGAAGTCAGGCATTGTGATTAATTTTACCAAGATACATAAACAAGTTATGAAATGTTATACTCAATCATACATATTGGTAATTCAAAAGATTTGCAATGAATAACAATACCAATAAGCCTAGTGATTTCCCTTTCGATTCACAAAACAAGTTTATGAATGTACTTCCTTTAAACAAATGTAAAACATTGTTTCCTAGAACGAAATCTTCACCCATACCCATACATAATCACAATAGCATTCATATGATTATGTCGATGTCTTATATACGAAGTTCAAAAGATAAGCGTTATACTTCGTATTGTAATTCCTTAATACTATGTCTAACTAGAGTATAATCATTCACAGCTTCGCAGTTATGTTTTCAATATTCACGACTTGAAAGATACATTGGGAATGAAACAGTTCAAGTCAAATATTACTAACCTCAAGAGGAAGGATGATGTCGTCGATGTAGCTCTTTACTTCTTCGCATTCTTCAAGTCTTCACGTAATACTTGTAATGTCTCATATCATAATAACTTTCAAGCTAACCTATACGAAGTTGACTCTAGCATATAATCAAGCGACTCTTTAAATGAGTTTTAGTTTACTAAAATATGACAAGCAAACTTGACATACCAACGCTTGGTGGGTTCAACCGAGCTATGCTCTAACACCTATTCTAGGTATATTTCCTTATCCAGGATTATTACCTTGTCTAGGAAATATTCTTTTTCTAGGTATATTTTCTTATCTAAGTTACTGCATAAAATCATTATTCTAGAAACCCTTTTCGATCAGTATCGAAAAAATTACCCTTTTGTAAACTTTCTCTGAAAAATAATGCAAAATTCATTGTATTAGCTTGCCCAATTTTTCCATCCCACGCTCATTTTCTCAACCAAAAGAAAAAAAGAAATAAAAAATATTATACATGAAAAAGCAAAAAGCTGATCTTGGTTGGTCAGAGAAACCCTTTCCACCATCATCAATAGTTTGATTATTTCCATCATCTTCACACTTCACAGCCTTTCTTTGATCATCATCCTTACTAAATGATTCACATTTTTTGTTTCTCTTCTTTCCTCCTTTTCTTCCTTGTTTTAGCTTACATTCATGCATATCATAAATGGCAATTGCAACTGAAACCCCACATAAATCACTATAAAAATAAAAACAAAAAAAATGGGGTTTTAGATACTGTAATAATCCTAATACAGCAAGAAAAAACAAAAGAAAAACCATTAAAAGAAGAAATAAACAGTTAGCAGTAATGGGGGTTTGTAGGAAGAAACCATTTTTGGAAGGCACTTCCATCAGGAGCACGACATAAAGGGAAAACCCTCTTTCGATTTCTAAGTAGAATCGCCATTAAACCCCCCTGATAGCAGAACTTCATTCAAGACCAGAAAAAGACTCCTCTGAAACTTTTTACCTTCCCTCTCTCTCTTTCTCAGTCCCTCTGTTTATCCGGAGGACCATGACATGACTCCAACACTAAAATGGCTCCAAAATACTAAACAAATGCGCCTTTACCTCCAATACTGGGGAACTGAAAAAGGTGCCGTACATGTTCAACGTGGCAATACTATCTCGGTGCACGTTAGTATGTAACGGACCGTATTTACTAACGTGCGCTTTGTGATGGCATTTTTTTTTTATTTTTTTAATGTTTTGTTTTGTTTTAGGAGAAAAGTTAAATTTGTACTCGAGAAAGAGATTATTTTTATTTATTTTTCCTTGTGTTTGAAGGTCATTTGCTACAGTTGTATGGAGGCGGTACTCGGGGTACATATGCTCCCAAACGTGAGTGGAACCTGCTGTTCGGTTTGCCGGTTGCTGTGTTGTTGCTCGGTTGGCAAGTTCTAGTTTGATTTGCTTCTCGACAGGTGTGTGCCATCACCACTTGTTAGGTTTCAATTTATTAGATTTCCCCATTGACATACCGCGGTCGATGGAAGAGCTTTCTCAGATTATGTCAAAACCAAACCTGCGATGGAAACAGAAGTTGCCAGCAAATGAAGTTTATGCTGGATCGAGTCAGTGATCGCTACCTGATGGTGGGATCCTGGTTAGCGGATGCCAGATGGATCAGATTTCAGCAGATGCAACCCTTTCTGGATGATGCTGATGATGCTTATGGAGCTTTTAGTAATGCTATTCAAACCATTATCGCGTAGACTGATGGTACAATTACTACGCATGAATTAGTGTCAGAAACAAGATAAATTATTAAAAGTCAAGGGTTTACCCAGCACCTTGGACTCTCCTGTTCTGATGAGCATCCCGATGCTCCATTCATTTGTTGAAATCACCCAAATAAGAAATAACATCTTAACTGTCGATATCGGGTATAAATAAACTTGCGAGTGTTTCTGTTTGCGTGTGTTTGTTTTGTTTTCGCATTTTCAGTTATTTGGTGTGTTGTGTAAAGGAATAAGGCTAAGTGGAATCGAAAAATTGTTTGTCTGTTTAAAAAAAGGAAAAGCATGCTTAACTATGGTTACAAAAGTAGTTTGCTGACATCATAATATGCCAAATAGTAGGCATTGGTGCTGCCACAACAAAAAATGTCCCAGGAAATTGTGGTAGCATAAGTTTAAATTCTTGTATCATAGTTCTCAGGTACTAGGGTTCTTCCACGTGTTGAAGTTGATGGAGTAGAAGGTCGTAGTGATACAAGTAATGATGTATTGCACAAACTTCAATGCAATTCCATCTTCGTCAGTGATATCTTAATGAACCCCAGTCAAGGCTATCATATGTCTTTTGGATGTTTAACTTCAGAACTATTTTGAGATGGGTGACCGGAGATATCTTGATATGGTGAAAAAGTTTCATAGCAACTGCTATTTTTTCATGGATAGTACGATTGGGCACAAATGCATTTTGGAAGGGCTTACGATGAATTGTAGGATGGGCCTGAGGCGGTCTACCAGGATTTTTTTCAGTTATTTGATAGGTAATGTCATAAAGACCAATTTGCCTAAACTGAGGTGGTCTGGTGGGGTTTGTATCTTTGGAATGAGGGTAATGTTGGCATGGATTTATTGGCGTTGGTTATGGTTGAAAAAATGGTAGACCATCTCTATCACCTAGTTTCCCGTAATTTCCTAAAAATATTTAAAGAAGTTATTTATATATCCATCCAGGCCTGATGCCTTATCTGTTCCAAATAAGGTAAGAGTTTCTTTAATTTCATCCTGTGAGATTGGCTTGGTAAGTTTAACGGTATGATTTGCGGCGAGTCTATTGTAAATGCAATAGAATAAGGACGTGTCAATCTCTGTTGCTGGAGTTGTATATAGTTTATATGAAGGAAATGTTATGTCACGATGATATCTTCAAGAGAGCGAGATTTTATAGCTTGTTTGTCATTAGTTTAACTCGTTATTTCAACCATCTTTGTATATAATTTCTGTCTCATCTCTTTAGTGTACTCTGTAGTTATTCTAAAGAAAGAAAAAAATTAATATGTAGCTTTCTAGTTTGTTAACTGCATCTTAGTTCTTTACTACCAGTTATAGTTTTTAGTTTCTCCATTACATTCATGCATCTGTTTATTTTACCCCCCATTAAGTTGCCTGCATCATCGTCTTATAATCTTAGCTAAGTTCTGTGTTTTGTATAGCATATTAGGTCTCCTGTTGTTTTTCAGTTCGTAGTTCACTTGCATCTGTAACTTTGCTGTTGTATTGTAGTTTAGTCAATTCACTTGTTCATATATCTTGCATTGTTGAAACTGTCTTTACATCTAGTTGTAAACTTCAATCATTCTGTAACTTTTATTTCTATCATTTGCATTATGTTACACTGCATTCTCATAGCTGCATCTGGAGAAGTTTCTCAATTTTTTCTGTCGTAGTCGCCTGCATCTAGGATTCTTAGATGCATCTTTATTTTCTGCTCCTGTAGTTTCAGTCAGTGTCTTCTGTAACTGTTCTCTTCTTGTAAACCAGTTTCTCAGCTGTGTTTTACTCTCTCAGTTTATAATATACTCACTTCAGTAAGTTAGAAATCTGTGAATATTTTGAATTTTCTTTCTCTTTACCTTTGACAGTCTTATCTCAGTAGTATAGTATACAAGTTTTTGTAATCTGCATCGTAGTGTCAGTTCTAGCTGTAGGTTCTGATTTTCAATATCGATTGCGTTCTTGCATCTTGTTTTCAGTTAGGGTAGCTGCATTATTGTTTTATAGTATATCTAGTTGAGTTGTCTGCATCTATAGTCCAGGTTGTAAAATTGTTAAGTTCCGTTGTTTTTAGTTTTCTCAGTGAAGTAATCATGTAGGAGTCTGTAAATATTGTTGTTGCTCTTTATTGTGGCCTTGTTGAGAACTGTAGTTTCTGTGAAAAAGTTCATTCGTTGTACTGTGTTAGCGTAACTTAAGAAACCGGTAATTTATCTCCACATTTGCATCTTAGCCTTGTAGTCTTTGCAGTAGTTTTATAGCATCATTGTCCTGTATCATATCACTCCTGCAAGTCTAATCTGGTTGAGTCAGTTTAATCTGTATTTAGTGTACTATGTGGTGTAGTTTGTATATTTGTTAAATTTTCAGTTATTTTTAACTTCTTCGACCTACAGGGCATTACCATATGTAGTTGTATATCAGTGTGCATTTGAACATGTCTTACATCTGTAGTTTCTATTTCACTTAATCTATTTCAGTAGTTGAACATACCTTAGGATAAGTTAGATTTTTGCAGTTTTCTTTCATATAACTTGCATCTGTAGAAATGATCATCTAAGTTTTGTTAGTCAGCTACCAGTTAGAATTTTCATCATTCTGTATTATATTAAGCATCCATGCATTTCATATTGTCATCATATATTGTAACTTTTGGTTCTCAGTTACTCCATCTTTCAGTCACATAGTCTTCTTATGGATTAGGGTGAATCCGTTGTAAACATCTGCATCATTGGCTTGTTTATACCACATCTGTAAGTTAAGCATTAGGGTAAGTAGATATAGTTGTAGTCATCTAGTTCAGCTAATCAATTACTAGTTTATAAGTTTTCATTCCCTGTAATATATCCATCTTATCATTCTCGCATCTCAGTCATATCTGTAACTGCATTTCATGTTTAGTTTCCATGTGCATAGTCCTGTAGCTGTATAAAGTAGCTCATAATCACTGTCATGCTGTAGATTCTTCACAGCCAGTTTTAATCAATAGTGATATTCCCTTATCTCTGCTTTACCTGCGCATTTCTGGGAACTAAAATTCTCTTCTGAGTAAGCAGGTACTTGTGGTGTTGCTGCACAAACCAAAGAAAAAAGAGAGGGAGTAGCGGAAAACATTGGATTGTCGTGCCTAAACCCGATTTTATACCGGCGGTATCACTCTTCAACACTAGCTGTATTTGTTAAATGTGCGAATGGTATACCATGCTTTAAGTGCTCATTAATAATTGTCAAATCCTGGTATCCATAAGCTTGATTCTGTGATATCTGAGTGAACTGTTTGCTTGCTATCCACCGGTCAATCTATGAACTTTTGATGATCTGTCTTGAATGCTACGCCATGTTCACCTGATAAACTAGTTATTTAACTGAACATCATCAAACCCCTGTAACATATGGTATTATCTTCGTCAATAATCCTGTGAAGTTGAATAACATGTTTACGTGCTGAAATTGCCAAGTCTGTGCTTTTTTCAATTATTGGCCAAAAATACTGTGTGCGTGCATGCATCTCTGGATCTGTTCGTCAATCTGATAAGCATCATCTGTGACCTAACTTTTGCACTGGTTGTTCACTTTGTTCACTGTAATATGTTAAACGGTGTGTCCCCTAGGCTGTGATAGTAGTTCTGTGACCAAATTGATTATCTAGCTAGTCCTCATCATCAATGCCTATCTGAAATCCCATTTCCTGTTGTTGACTCACCTGCCCAACTTGAGACAATGGGTAAAGCTATGAATTTTCCCCTACTCTCCATGAGTACATGTATCCCACAAGAACAAGTCAGTTCTCATGCATTGTCTTACCCCAGACTAATGGTCCATTTGAATTGGATGCAAGCATGATACAAATGCTTCCAATATTTCGAAGGGTTGAATCTGAAAACCCCTATCATCGTGTAAGAGAGTTTGAGCAAATCTGTCAGACTATGCAATTTGAAAATATGTCCGAGGACTCTCTAAACTTGCGTCTGTTTACATTTTCTTTAAAAGAAAGGGCTAAAGCATGGTTTTACAGTTGGAGACCACAGTCAGTCACCACTTGGGACCAACTCACAAATCTTTTTTATAGAAAATTCTTTCCACATCATAGGACCATTGTTATTCGTCAAAGTATCAACTGTTTTGTCCAGTTAGATGGAGAGACTCTTTTTCATTATTTTGAACGGTTTAATGATTTGTTGATTGAGTGTCCGCACCATGGATTTGAGAAGTGGAGACTAGTCGCCATTCTTTATGAGGGACTAGACTTAAATTCTCGATCCATGGTTGAATCTATGTGTAATGGTGAATTTATTGATAAAACTGTAGATGATGCATGGTCATTTTTAGCTGAACTTGCAGAGGAAACCCATCAATGGGAATCCTATAGGGAAACTAGGACAGTGTCACATGATATGGGTGATTTCCATGAGTTAGATGGTGATTTTTACTTTGATACAGACATAAAATTCTTAATTAGGAAAGTTGAAGCTCTACAGAGGTGATGCACCCAACTTATGTAACCAAATTGAATTCTATGCTTGTATATTGTGTGATAGCTTAGGCCATTTGATTGAGAACTGCCCTGAATTTCATGCCATTAAGCAGTCTAAAATGGGTCGTGTCAATACTTTTCATCAAATGCATGAGAATAACCTATACTCACCAACTTGTGAACTAGGAAGGAGAAATAATATGAATCTTTCATGTACTGCTGGCCCTACGCAAGGTTTACAACCTACAGTGAGCCAAGTTGTCACTGAACCAAATGAAAATGAAAAAATTGATGAGCATGTGGACTGTGAGCCTGAAATGTTTGTTTTCCCCAATGAATTTAATTATGAATTTAGTGTTTCAAACCTTGTTGCTGAAAATGTCAATCCATGCTCACCTATTTTAGAGGCATCCATATGGGCAGAGAACACTAGTGGTTTTGATGGGGTAGGATTTTCATGTATTTATGATGACGATGATGATATAATATCAGAGGAGGTCGTTAATTCTGAAAATGAAATTTTAGAGTCTTGTAACTCTGAAACGTTAGACCATAGTGTAGAGACCTTCACCGCTAATGCTTCTTCTAATGTTGATATTCATTGCAATCAATATCCAGATGATTTTGATGCTGATTTGGGGACTGTTAATTTGTTCAATGAACATGAGCATGATATTGTACTTGTTTCTGACTTGGGAGAGTTAAATCGTGTAATGATACAGATGAAAATAACTTAGACGGATCTGATTCCCTGCTTAACTCACAACATGATTGTCTTAATATCGGCCGAGAGGTTGTCAAACCCACTTTGTGGACAGCTCTAAGCGCTGGGTTAGATCTGTGTGCTTCTCAAGTTCTTTTGAACCATTTTTCATCTAAATATAATGTGTTTAAGGAGCCACAATTGGAATGTGTATCTCTGCCCGTCCCTAGAAAAGTCCACTTTGAATTGGATCTTGTGCATGCAGCACCTCCAAAATTGCTAGATTTTGTGTCCAAAAACATAGCAGTTGAAAAATTCAGGTTTGGGGGTAGCTTGATCACTTTGAATGTCTCATTGGCTGTTCTCTGTTGTTGTATATGTGTGAGGCTAGTAAAATCTATGCATATTGTCTTCTGGGTTGATCCTCAACTCTTTAAGTTGTATATTTATGGAGAATCATCTTTGTATATAATCCAGTAGGTTCAGTTTCTCTACCTTGAGTCAGTTTGATTTTTCTTTTCTTTTTTGTATATAAGTGTGCTAATCCAATGTGACTATCATAACTGATTTCCTTGGGTTTTAGCGTTGAATAATGGAGTTCTAATCTTGCTTCCGCTGACATCCGGTAACCTCTTTCCTTTTGCTCTGCTCAGCATGGTTCTCTTGGTATGTTGTAGTACAATTTTGTTCATCTTTAGAAACATCGAGGACAATGTTTAGTTTAGGTTTGGGGGTGAAAAGTAGATACCATCGACTGTCACTGTGCTATATTTTGAAATTGAACTCTGCAATATAAAATAAAATGAAAAAAATGAAAAAGTGAGCTCATTTACCTTGATTTGTGATGCATGCGCATGTATAATACCTTAGGATTCTTAGTCTAGATGACGAGGCACCCCTGATTCTAGCACAATTCAATCGACCAAGTGTGTATAGCGTCGGTGTTTCATAGGTTAAGTAGGCTGCCAATCATCTAGAATACTGAATGAGACTTGACTAGCTTGTTCTTTGGTTGGCTGGGATAGAAGTTGGAGGATACGTTAAAAAAAGCAACCATTGAATTTGACCGGGTGCATCGAAAAGGGATACCTCTTGCTAAAAGTGTCATGTAATCTATTTTTTTTAATGTTTTTATGTAAAGTTTGTTGTGTCTTGTGTATGTATCCTTCATCATTCCAAAATCAGTTGAAAAAAAAAAAAAAGTCATCAGAAAAATTCAGAAAGAAAAGAAAATTCAGTTGAAAAAAGTCATCAAAAAAAAAAAATCAGAAAAAGAAAAAGTATCCATTATCTGTTGTTATGTCTATTTCAATAAAAAAAGTTAATGTTTCTCTCTTGCCTCAAAATGAGAGAGTTGTCAATGTAAATATGCAGTCAATGTTCTTTGTTGTTATATGTTGTAAATAGTCTTGTAATAAGCAAGGAGGGTGTAGCCATTGATGTACAATGCGGGTAAGCTGAAATATCACCAACTCATCAGGTGAACATTCACAATTCTTGTAAAGCCGAACAGCTAGCTTGTCTTTGAATTAAGTTCTTAGCCTAAAAACTATCTCTTAGTAATTGGCAGTCATAACTTCCTAGAGTAAATCATTCTCTATGCATGTCTAAGGCAGGTACACTTTATACTCTTATCACATGTCTTTAGTTGTTCCAGTGCTAGAATTGTGCCTTTGAAAGCTAGATTGACATATCCAATTGCTGTGAGCTAAAACTGAATGCAGGTATCACTTTCATGGAATCTGAGCTTATATTTTGTCCTAGAACTTTGTGGGTATGTTCTAAGAAAGCCCTCACGAGACTTCAACTCGTCCACTAGGGACACTTAGTGGTTTAAAAGGCTTATTGCATTCGCTAAATGCAATCGAGAGACAAACGACAGTGGTGTAGGTAGGATTTTATTAGTTTTTGTTTACTCGTGGACAAGCAAAATTCAGGTTTGGGGGTGTGATCGGTGCCTAATAACGCATATTTCTAGATCATCTTGTGGTCGTTTATCACATCTCAAGTGCTTTAATGTCCCATTTTAAGTCAAATTATGTATTTTGTGTCTTGAGGCATCAATAATGTTATTGTTGTAAATATTGACATATCATGTCTGTTTTGTATCTGTAGGATTGATAAATTTTGGAGGTTCATAAACCAAGCAGGTGATTGGAAGTCAGAGTGGTAACAACTCATATGGGAAAGAAGATGGACCAAATAATGGGCTTAATCCATGTTTGGAAAATGAGGAAACAAGTTGAAACTTCATTTATCCACATATACCTAAGCTAAGGAAGCATCCAAACATGCCCTAAGGAACTTTATCATCGTCATTTCCAAGGTCAGAAACATTTGCTCAACCTTTCTTTCTCTCTTACATCACAGACCATACCTTCTCTGTCAATTAAACACAAAAACAATCCTAGCTATCTACAATAACCCCATCTCTCTCCATCATTCACTAGTACAAATATGGGCTTTGGTGACAGTTCACTATCATAAACCATGACAGTTCGCGAATGAACTGTCACAAAAGTAAATGCAATGAGACATAGGTAACAGTTTTTTACTAAAACTGACACCAATAGTGGGGAACAACCGTGGCAGTTTTGAAACTGTTACTGAATAATTATACAACGACGGTTTTTGTGGAAAATGTTATTATACACTGATGTATAATGGCAGTTTTAAACTGTTACTATTCCTAAGCTATTGTAACAGTTCCATATAGAAACTGTTAGCGAAGTGTAGCTCTTTGATAACAGTTGTTTTATTTACCGCCACTCCCACTTATAGTGGCAGCTTTAATCTACAACTGCTATTATTTACATAATCAACCATTAGGTATTCTTAAACGCACGATGTTGTTAGTTAGTTTTGTTAGTGGGTCTTTCTCGAACCTTTGGCTTCTCATTTTCGTTGAAAACCCCCAAAAGAAGAAGCGGAAACTCAATTTTTCATTACCATCATCCCATCTCTCTATTTCCATTAAATGGAAAACCTAATTTCTTTCAACAATTTTTATCTTTGTATAAGCAGATCTAGCTAGTCTGTAACTTCTACTCTCTTAGCAAAATCTGGAATCGAATCTACTTCAATCTAGAGTTTCATCTTATGCTTCATTCCTTTTATCTCGATCTCTCACTATCTCGCTTCCTCTGGAACTTTCCCGTTTTGTTCGTGTGTGTATAGAAATCAAGCTTTAAAGCTCTCTCTTCGTCATCTCCATTAGACAAACTACATGAATCTCTTGATTTATTCTCTCAAGAAAGATTACGGTCCTGAGTTCGTTGATTCGGTTCCTGATGGTGGTCGCGAAGATTATAATTGGGATTTTTTATATTAGGTATAAGTTTTTTTTTTTTTTTTTTTTTTTACAGTAAAATCCCTAGTTTATGATTTGGGTCTATCTTACTTTCTCAGTTTTGTTTGTTTTCCAGATATGTTTCTCTTATGAAGCCCTAGTTTTGGATAGAAGATCAAGCTTGTCATTCACCAGGTGTAGGACCTTTGAATTTGATGCCTCAATGTGGGTTTGTAATTTTTTCTTTGCTGATTCAGATTTGTAAAGTGTTGGTGGGATTTGGTTTGCGACTAGTGAAATTGGTACAGATTGCGTGTTGGTAAACAAATTACTGGTTTTTATGTTTCTGGACTACGGTTTTTGTTATAACTGGTGAGTACCGTGATTATAGTCCGACTCTGGTTATGACTCTGTGATTTGGTTTTGGTACTCTGTGATTGTATTCTCCGCAACGACAGAAGCGTAGAAAACTTTGTTGATTTTTTCCATGTTCTTGGCTTTTGACAACTAATTTCCTCTCTATCCACTTTTTTTTTTTTGAAGCATGACACTCTATCCACAATGTATGGTGATTATCTCTCTTTTCTTGTTATTCTGATTCGCTATTTGTTAATTTGGTGTTCATAATTGAATTTCAAGTAGATGTCTGTGATCTTTAGTTTGATTCTAAGTGGAGTTTATTTTTGCGGCAAAGAACACCAGTTATTCTCCCCTTTGAGTCGAAGACTTCACTTCTTTGGCTAAGAATAAAGCTTTCATTTTGATAGTTCAGTAACTTCAGTTGTATCAATTATTTTCTCAAATACTCTCTGGTTGAATTTCAAGTAGAGGTCTATCAAAGAGATGATCCTAGATACAAATCTGTTTGACGTGAAGATAGAAAAATATTGTTCAATGACTACATATCCAAATAAAAAGTTGCCGAGGAAGCAGTGGAAAGATTGTCCATATGTAAGTGATGTTCATCTAACCTAATTGTTCAACTAGTTCTTTCCTTGTTCATTTCTTTACAATTCAAATGCTACTACTTTCAACCTAGCATGTCAGCTTGAATTGGTTACATAATTTATTTTTTTACTTTACTTGCAGGGTTCTTCCACTAAAGAGAGAAGCTACCGCATCTAGCTTCAAGTCTATCTTGTGAGATAAAGGAAGGTATCTTTATGCACAATTTCGTTTCAGCTCAGGCATTCAAACTGATTTTGACTTGGAATTATGGCTCTTTCGTTTAC
The DNA here is from genome assembly GCA_023531105.1 of Papaver atlanticum. Taxonomy (NCBI): domain Eukaryota; kingdom Viridiplantae; phylum Streptophyta; class Magnoliopsida; order Ranunculales; family Papaveraceae; genus Papaver; species Papaver atlanticum. Next base: position 153,531 of record JAJJMB010003672.1, read on the forward strand.
TTAGTTTAATTTCATTAATGCATTTCTCTAGGCATCTTGGGCAGAGTCTCTCAGTTGTGTCTTTAATAGTTGAATCTCTGGGATACCTTATTTATCATCAAAGGTTTCTCTTTCCATTCAAAGAAAGCACAAAATTACCTGGGGCGAGATACATGATGCTCGTTTCCTTCCTTGATTGCTTAATTTGGCATGTTCAGTCGTATGCAGTGTTTTAGACTGGTTAAAATTATTACCTTTCTTATCATATGGGTAATGTGATTCTTTTCGTATGTAGTGTTTTAGACTGTGTTTATAATTATTACCTTTCTTATTATATGGGTAATGTGATTCTTTTCTATATGTACAGGTAACTGTGAGAGTTTAGCTTCAGGAGTTCTCTGTCATGGATGCAACTTGTATATAAAAATTTCGATGAACAATTCTTCATCCACTGCTTTATTATCTGTTTTCAAGTAAGCCTCAGTTTTTTTCCGATAGAATCTAAACGTCTTCATATATATAGAGTTAATGACTGCAATACTACAAGACAGTTAAACATATGGTTTCACATCAATATGGTATTTCACTTTTCTTCGTTTCATTCTGAATAGTTTAATCCATGGGTTTCATCATGTAATCTTTTTGTTCGCATTTCTATGGCTACGAGTTCACAAAATTGATGCCGGCGAGGATAAATGATGTTCGGTTTCTTCTTTTTTTGTCTCGGCATGTTTCGGATTAATTGTGTCTTTTGGCGATCTTTTAATATTTGAAAGTGGTATCTGCTATGCAGGTATTGGGAGTGCTTTGCTTCAGAAGTTTACGGTGACAGCTGCGACTACACAAGTTTTTCTAATAATAGAGAGAACAAGACATCCAATCAAGAGGCAGCAGCGGAAGCAACTTTAGAGCATTGAAGTTCAAGAAATCTGAGGTAGTGAAAGCTACTTTAGAGCATTAGACTTCAGGAAATATTTTCTATTGTAAAGGAAATAGTTATAATTTATTTATTTCTTATGTTTTGTTGTATCATTGTGATGAATCTTGAATTTCATATATATAGCAAGGTATTTAAAAAATACAGTTCTTTTTCTTTTTTTCTCTTTCTGTGAATTTAAAGTATCATCAATAGCTGTAGCAGTACCTCATTGAAAATCTAATTATACGATAACAGTTGTATAAAAATATGTTACTGAAAGGAGTGTATGATGACAGTTTTATAGAAAGTGTGTAGCGGATAAGGATTTACGATGACAGTTTTGTTTAAAAATGTCGCTGTAAGTTGCCAACTATGGCAGTTTTATGAAGGAACTGCTACCGTAGTACAAGAAGTTGAGTTGCTGATGACAGTTTCATTTAAAAAATGTTACCATAAGTCCTTAACGATGACAGGTATAAGAGGAAACTGTTACTTTATAGTGATGATTCCGCAACAGTTTCTTATGGACCTTTCGTAACAGAGGCTTTGGTGACAGTGCAGAAAAATTTCAAAACTGTCACATAAGTATTTCGGTGACAGTTTTTAACTGTCACATAAGCCCATTTTTGTACTAGTGATTTCACTGGCCACTTTCTGATTCATTGTCTCGCTGCCCATTACCATTTCAAGTCAAAACCATCTCTCTATCATATCACAACTTCTCTTCTCTCCACTGTTGAAAGTACGGCTATGAAGTCACAATCAATATTTAGAGACATGGGAGGCAAATTCAGGCGGCGTTGTAAGTGGTTGATCAAACTGAAGACTACACATCAGTGGTGAGTTTCAAGACATCAAATCCCTAATTTTGTGGTTGTACTTTTGTTGAAAATGGGATTTGTATTTTGGGGAACTCTTGTATAAATAGAGAATGGGCTGTAGATGAAAAGAAAAGCCCGGACTAGCCGGTTCAAGTTGTAGTTTTAGGTTTTAATTTTCCAGTTCTATTTTGCAGTGATGTTTTAGTTTGTTAATTAGGGATGAGATGAAACTCTTAATCGAAATAGATTTTCCCTTTTTATCATATTGTTCTCAAAATGATCTGAATGTTTTAAGCATGTTTGAATCTCTGAATTTCAACATATTGCTTTCACCTAGTATGTCCAGCATCCTTGGTAGTTTGAGTCTCTCTATGTTGTAGTTCAAGCCAATTATAATTTGCAATATGTTAGTCTGTGATTGATTGTGCTCTAAAAAGATAATCAATGCTAGGGATTAATACTTTAGCTCATGAAATTGATTAATCCATTTATATGAAAGAAATGTTATGTCACGATGATATCTTCAAGAGAGCGAGAGATTAGCGTTGCTGACTCTTCTCAAGTTTAAGGAGAATGATAGATAAAAATTGGACTTTCTACTAGATTAAGCGGTGGATTCGAACCCCTTATTTTATCTTCTATATTTGCCTTTTAATCTTGATTCTTTAGTATAATCATCAACCATCCTAGTCGTATCAACAAACCCCCCACCCCCACCCCGTTGTTACTTATCATTTGAATCAGTATAGAAAGACCTTAGAATCAACTCTACATCGCCCTAGTCTCTGTGGGATCGACCTGTATTTGCTCTTTCTACTATAGACGATGTGCATTTGCAGTTTATTACAATTGTAGGTATCTTTTTTAGCCTACCATCCTGATACTTGTGTTTTTGTAGACTGGGGGTTAATTTCTTTGTATATTTGAAGCTTTTATAACCTTGTTCATGGAGATTTGTGTATGGATTGATGAACTGGTCCAGTTTTTAATTTTTGTGTTGTGATGATTGGTAGATATTTCACCTGGTAATGAAATAGGTGGTCGAATCGTGAGAGATACTGTATCCATTGGCTCAGTTTATGATCGTTACATGCATAATAGAGGAGGAAAATTTTTGCAACCAGTAAAAGTTCTCGTGATGGGAAATATATTTTTTCACGTGTTAGACCTTCTTCGCATGGGGGTATCATGGTTTATATATATGTCTTTGCATTGGGATCAAAATTCTCTGAGCTTTTCAAAGCAGCGAGTGCTTATAAATTTATATTCTCCGTGGTAAGTAATTTGAGATTGCTTAACCGTTGGACATTTAACTTTCAATTGATATCTTTCTTTGTTCGTCCATTTGCTTCATAATTGGACTTAGCAACATTTGGGGGCGGAGGCTTGGTAGGTCAATTGTTCTCTGCTTAATTGTGGTAATTATTGTGATGGCGGAGGGATCTTTTAGAGGTGTACTATTTGGGGATCTCTCCTTATTATGTCACGAGTTCATGCAGTTAATTTTTTTTTTCTCTTGGTTCAATTTCTCTCTTACTGTTTGTTAGTACTGAATGACATTCAAACGTTTGCTGGTATATTTGTTCTCTAAACAGATGCGGATTTTCTTGAGTGAGATGGTTGCATAGGAGATTTTAATGTCATAATGTCGAGGCATTTATCTTTTCTTTTTTTCTTTAGATTGTTGAATCTCTATGTTTTCAATATCAGATAGATGATCTACATATGCTTGGCATGCTTCCTCCTAAGAGCAGGGATATGGGACTTCTTCCACGCGCGAAACAAGAGATTCCCTTCCTCCAGATGCATCAAACACTTTATTTGTCGAAGGGTTGACTGCAAATTGTACACGACGGGAAGTCTCTCGTATCCTTCTTATCAGCAGACTTTATCTTCATGTATTTTTTTGTTTATTGAGAACTTTTTCTACCCTGGACGCTTTTTTTTTTATCGTCTTCAGTTGCTGGACCATCACTTGGGTTTGCAGATATCTTCCGTCCTTTTGTAGGTTTTAAAGAAGTAAGACTTGTGAGCAAGGAGTCTCTTCATGTAAGTTAATCCATCATCATTGAACATAGTTAAGTTTTTATCATCTTATTCGTGGTCTCAGGCTAGTTTTGTTTGTTGCAGTCTGGAAGAGATCCACTTGTCCTGTGTTTTGTTGATTTTATCAATCCTGCTCAAGCAGCAATGGCGTTGGACGTCTTATAAGGTGAACACAAAAAGCTTACTCTTCTTATTTCTTCACTTTATGTGAAGCTTATCTCCATTTGTATACACAAATTTATTTTACCATGTCTCCTCGTCGTTTCTTGTTTTACTACTCTTCTGGATGTTCCTAACGGGTATATCAAAACCTTAAGTTACAGAACCTTCTACGTTTTCTATGCAGATTAAGATATTTTTATAATGCAGGCCACATTGGAAAAATTGCTGCAAGGTTACTGTATTGTGTTAAGTGAGATGAGATTCCTTCTGCTAAATTCTTGTCAACCAGGTAATTTACGAAATCCTCATTTAATGATGCATACTAGGATAGTTATGAAGATCTTAAAAAAAGACAAATTTAATCAAATATATCCAATTATTGAAGCTTAAACGTCATTTCTAGACCAACACCAAGGTAGTATGACCTGAACGGGATAGCCTGATATATGAAGAGTAGGTTTCCCACCGCCGTTGCTTCTATATTGTCATAACGAGACTTGGTAAATTTTACGCATCTTGGATGTGGTGACTGTTGACATCCTAACAACCATTTTTGGTAAAGGGTCGAGAACAGAAGTATTGATCACTGCTTATTTGGCCGACGAGTAATTATTCTTAGCATCATGATAATTCTGCTGTTTAATTGTGTATTCTAACTTGTACTGGTTAGCAAAACCTTTGCAGAAACGATTTACATACATGGATATGTGCATTGTGATCCACATGCTGCGAACTGCTTATTCATCCTATGCATTCTAACAATAAGAGCATTCTAGGTATGACTTGTATCTGACTTTTACATTTGTACCTTGTTATATTCCCAACAAGGTGTGCATGAAAGTAGTGTTGTTTGTCTTTGAGACCTCAGTACTGAACCTTCAAATTTCGGTGCTTATGCAGGTATTTAGGGTTTTGGTGCAAAGCAGTTGTCTACTGGTGATCTTAGAGCATCAGTTAAATCTACTCTTGATTTTCATAGGAAGTTGGTTAAGCACAATCTCGTCATTCTTTTGGTGGAGTTCTATCTTCCCCTATTTTGCAATGCCTCTTTCAGTTTACATAAATTAGGTCACCCATCCATTTATGAACCTCAACATAGAAAGTTGTATGTCAATTACTACATTTTGTGGTCTTCATCATTTCAGTAAGTTTTTTTTTTGTGATACTTGTATACTAGTATCTCCTACTCATACTTAAAGTTCACATCAATTGAAGAATCCTTTTTTATTATATAATCTACGGGTGATTCTCAACAATAGAGTTTTATATGTGCATTGAATGACATTGTAGTTTGTATATCCGTGTGCATGTTGAATGTAGAGAACTGGGAAATTGCAGATGGGAAAATGTGAGGGGAAATGGATTTTGACTAGGTCAACAAAGACTTACCCTTTTTTTTTGTTGCAAAATATTAGCAACAGCGATACTCTGTTGCTAAATTAGAACCAAAACCAACAGTCTCTAGTTCCGGGTAAGGGTATTCCTGTAATTAGCAACAGATTAGCAACAACTGGCTATTGTTGCTAATAAAAAAATTAACAACGGCAAGTGCCGTTGCTAAAAATTGCGACACCGTTTTTAGCAACGGCAAAAGCCTGTTGCGACCCCGTTTAGCAACAACTATGGTAGGTTGCTAATACCTTAAAATGGTGTAGTGCCAACATAAAAGAAATCATCTTCAACATAATGTCCCAACCATTCAATAATCCTATGGACTTCACGATGGAAGAAGATTTATCTTTATGTAGGCGCTATGTTCAATTCTATCCGAGGCGAGGAGAAGAACGTAGGAAAGGAGATTTACTGAGTATGAGTTATTTGGGGAGAATTCACGAAAAATTCTGCGTCGACACCGGTAACCCAAATAACCGTCACTCCACTGATCTTTTCTGCCGAGTTGGTAGAATAAACAGAAACTTCGAAGAATTCGTCAATTTAACTTATCTTGTGAATCAATATCGATTGAGGGGTGAAACCAATGATGAGGTTATAGCACGATCTCTCGGGGAATGGCGGAGATGGAAAAGATCAAACTTTGGTTACGAACCTCATTTCAGAATCCTTAAGGCGATGGACATATTTAATCTGTTTAGGGCTCATCCAAGACGTCCACGACGCTAATCACAAGTCATTTTAATAGAATTGTCGAAGTATAATCGTTATATAACGTTATGATATTCAAACTTTTAACGAAAATCGGGAGTTAGTATGTTATGTAATCTACCGATTCTGTCAAAATTTTCAAATTTTTATCACAGTTTGGTTAGAATCGGAAATTAATATGTTAAGTAATCTACTGATTATACTCCAACAGATATTTATTTCAAAAAAAAACTAGTTATGCCTCGAAATACACACACATTTGGTAGATAGTAGATAATATTGGCTACCGATTATTATTATTGAACGAAACTAAAGACTCTGAGTCCAAAATGCATATAATCGGATGTTTAAAAAAATAACAAACTTCCGATTATGAGATTCGAGAGACAACATTCTAAAACCTTCAACCGATTGTAGTTCGTTATTGTTAGCACAGTCTACATTGTATCTTTACACTCGTGTTACACCTCACCTCAATGGCCAGATTTTCAAAAAAAAAATCCGTTGCGACTCTCATCTATATAAGGAGGGTAACCTTTTCTTATTCATGCACCAAACTACACACATCTAGTCTTGTGTATGCTACAAGAAGGTCTTCCATCGTCTGTTATTTCTAATTCATTCTATATCTTATATTACAATCATGGCAACCTTTGACGCAGCTGAAGATTTGGCCATTGTCAAAACATGGTACCACGAAAAAAGACGTGAAGATGTCATAGCCGGAAGGTTAACACCTGAATTTTTTTGGGGGAGAGTGTATAGCCAATTTGTACGAGAATATGGAAATCCAAAGCAAAGATCCCTCCAACAAGTTCATGATTGTTTCCGACTTATCCAAAAAGGGGTAAATGATTACATAATGATACAAATGATGATCTTTAACACTATCCACTTAAGCTTGTCGATCCAACAATTTGTAAGTATTTGCATACTTATTTTACAAAAGACCGGGTGGCTATATCTTCTTACTAAACTATACGAACTTCGCATTCTTTTGTACTTGTTGGTTTATGTAGGAGACACTCGCAAAAAGAAACTACTTAGAGGAAAAAGGAGAAGAATTCATATATGATGGAAGTTATGAATTCTTGAAGGCCGTAGCCACGGTATAGAGTTCGGCACAATTTGGATATACTCGGAAGTTATTATCTTATCTTATCTACCGATTCTGTGAACATTTCCCTAAATTATTGTCTAAAATTTGTTATAATTGGAAGTTAGTATGTTATGTAATCTACCGATTCTGAGAATATTTTCAAAGTTTGTTTGTCAGAGTAAGGTTATAATCGGAAGTTATTATATTATTTAAACTACCGATTATGGGAGTGTTCCAATTTCTTCAGGGTTCTGAGTTCAAAATGCATATAATCGGAGATTTATAAAAATAACAAACTTTCGATTATTATATTCGAGAAAAAACATTGTAACACTTTCCACCAATTATATCATATATATTCACAGGATTTTTCAAAAAAACATGTACAAAAAAGCCGGTTCAAATTACATCTTTTAAACATAATGACCAAACTAATCATCATCATCATCTTCGATCAATTCGAGTAAACCCATCCGGAGAGTTGTTCTTCACGACGTGATCCCAATCAACCATGTTGGACTCATATTGTTTCACCCAATCCTTGCAATGGTTCATTGGGAAGTAATCGTGCCACTTACTCAACGGACAATCTTTCCTTACCCTTAAACCGATAAAATGCATTTCATTCACAAATTCCATGAGATCCTTCTATCTTTAACTGACTCGTCACAAACTGTTCTTATGGGTGCAAACGTCATACTAAGTTCATACATAGGAGGAACAAAGAAATGCACCACGCAATTCAAAACGTCCACTAGGAGATATCCACATTTAGGCATTGTCATCCAATACTTGGATACGATTATCTTCAATCCCTTTCGGCACTTTACGCGCGCAACTAATTCTTTGAACTCTTGTTCTTTGTCGTATCTATCTCCTTGCCTCATCATCTCCATATAGAAATCCTTGTCCTTCATTAGTTGTACCGCCATCTTATTTCTTAAATATTGGCATTGCGTGACATCTTCGATAACCTCCTCTCTAAAGTAACCCATTTGTCCCGTAGCGACGTGAAACCCACAATTGCCATCCACATCAACCTTATCAGTGGACAAAACAAATGGAGCAATGAGTAGAGGGAGTTGTTCCAAATACTCTTTATATATTGTATAGTGGTTCGATTTTGTCTTCCATGAAGATCCCTAGGGCAAACGAAGAGTACCTTCCTTCTCTTTTATAGTCACAATTTCCGTTGGTTGGGTTTGTTGCGATGCGCCCATTTGCTCAACAACTTCTTCGACCACCTCGGATTGACTTACTTGAGAAGGCTCCGTAGAGACCTTTGGTCTCACTTGTCGTGCGGTTGGTACACTTTGATTCTTTCTTGGAAGACCTCTTTTCTTAGGTTCCGGCTCATCTTGAAATTCGGCTTCCGTATGCTCGTACCTAGAAAGGTCTCTTTTGTGAGACAAATACTTCTTCAACTGTTTTCTATCGATGGTCCTTGACACTTTGGTGTTTGACCTACCTACCCCCTTTTGCTTAATAGGTTCATCAACCTCCCTTAAACAAGGGTGAAGGGCTTCCTCCAAATGATGCATCAATATTTGCTTTTTGGCGCCATTTGATGTAGAGTAACGCTTGGCTATTCGTGCACACAATTCCGACTCCAAGAACGACGGACCATCAACTACCGGGGTGCTTGGAGTGAAAGTTAATTGCTTCCAAAATGGATGAATATCATTGATGTCAATCACTTCAACATACCTACCCAACTTATGACGACACGGGAGTCCAATACCTATCATATCCTTGCAAACACAAACCGTATTCTCGTCATCGTAAGCTCTATAAAACTTCAATTGTTGCATCATGTGATTTATTGCCAATCTTGAAACTTTATGAACAACTCCCCTGAGAAGCAATCTTTCTTTATCATGTTCCATAGGGAATTGGTGTACGCTAACTTGCATACAACTTCTAATCTTTGTGAGATCACGATTGGTGTATTCATGGATTGCTTCTAGGATCAACACAACTCCATTTTGACTACCAAGTAGTATTTTCTTTAATCGTCCATGAGACCCCCCGCAATGCTTGTCGCCTCATTCTTGAAGTTTCGATATTAATATGTCCATGGAAACACAAACCTCTTCTTATGCGGTGCCAACCATTGTGTTTTACAATACTCAACGGGTTTTGGGTAGTTCATGCCATATTCATCCTCAAATTTCTTAAAGTTAGCTTCATAAATTTCCTCGGTCATCGACCAAACGATCTTGTCCCATGCTTTCATTGAACATTTTCCAAATCATTTCATCATCCTTCCACTTTTCTTCAAATAACCTTTTCTATTCCTCTCGTTCTTCCATGGGTAATTTACTAATGCGCTCATCCTTTTCCTTCAACCTCTCGGTACCCTTCTTTGGTTTTTTAGCTTGGAAATGATGATGTCAATTGGATTTTAGGTTGCATTGAATGTTCCACGTACATTTCAAGTTTTGGGCTTCCGGAAACACTACCGCTATTGCATTCATTAGGGCTTGATAATTATCCGTTACAATAACCGTTTGAAAATTATCACCGTTTCTAAATGGACCTCAATGTATCCAACATCCAAATGAAACTCACATTGTTCTCATGATCCATTAAACCCCATGCAACTGTAAACGTGTTTTTGTCCGAAGTGTGGCAAGCAATGTTCAACAACGGCATGTTATATTTGTTTGTTTTATAAGTAACATCTATCAACAAAATATGATAAAAGCATTAAGCCAATTGGATCATTTCAGGATGTGAAAATGCGAACCACTTTACCATCCTTTTCTTCCCTTCTCAACGGGTAGTCTTGTAACTCCGCTAACCACTCCGATTGTTGCATGAACGTTCTACCATCCCATTCCGTCCTTTTGATCGTAGCTAGGTCCGACTTAATTGTGGACAAAGAAGACATGTTGTTGGGGTCGTCCGCCTTTATTTTACTTAAGATCGCACTCGCTTATTGGATCCGGATAGACCTCACCGTCTCCGTTTCATTTGGTTTTAGCTTGGCAACCATTACATGTACAATTAGAGTATCTGGATCATCGTGGTTGTGACAACCATTATCAACTTTAAATATTTTCCACTCTTTACCTTCCTTACCCTCGGGCTTATAGAAGACAATCTTAAATGGGCATCCTATCTTCTTTGTATTGCTTCGGTATTTCCTCTCCGTCTTCCTTACGTACTTACTATTCTTTCCCTCGTGACTCTTTCGCTTTCCACCTCGCTCACAAATCATTTCAAATTGAGTTTCATCCACATGATTTTTTTAAACCACCACACACATCTTCTCTTTTGCTTTGTTGATAAGTCATTCCCTTGCTTCCGCCTTACTTGCAAATGACTAAACGCGCATATAGCACAACAAATATCATAAGTATTAGCATTTAACATACATAATTTTAAAAATAAATAAAAATAATAGTAATGAGTATACCAAATCGTTTGCATACTGTAAGGAATTGGAGAGAGTTAAAATGTATTTCTGTTGCATATAGGGGAAGAGGATACCCTCCTTATATAGATTAGAGTTCCAACGGCTCTCTTTTTTCCGAAAAAATGGTCGTTGAGGCGAGGTGTAACACGAGTGTACGCAGCATATGACTCATCAGCACATTAAATATTCTATAATCGAAGGTTTAGTGTTAACCGTTAAACGCCAATTATGAGACTTGCAATAATCGGCAGCAATATTAGTTAACATGGCTTCCGAATATAGAGTGGCTCAAAAATCAGATTTTAGAAAAAAATTAACTTTTTCAAATTTTGAACTTGTAATAATCGGAAGATATATTAGTTAACATGACCTCCGATTATAGAGTGGCTCAAAAATCAAAACCTTCCAAAATCCTTAGGTTTTGGCATTTTGGAACTACCATAATCCTTGGAATTTCGAAATGCTTAACTACCATATTCGGTAGTAATTTCAATTTTATGGCTTTCGAATATAGAGTGGCTCAAAAATCAGATTTTAGAAAAAACTCAACTTTTTCAAATTTTAAACTTGTAATAATCGGAAGATATATTAGTTAACATGACCTCCGATTGTAACTAGGGACTGACACAAATTTATTATTTTCTACATTCGGAAGATATGTATATTAACTAATCATCCGATTGTGCATCAAAATTCAACAGTTTCATGATGTTATATTTGAGTCCCTTGCAAATCATTGTTAAATTCACACACCATTCATCATCCATAAAACTAACCACTCACAAACCATAACGTAATTTAAGAACTTATAATCCGATCCAAACCTTAAAAACGACATAATCCAACACAAACTATAAAACTCATAAGACTAACATAACCATCAAACTATGAAACCCATTGTCACTTATTTCGTCTTCTTGACTTTACGACCGTGACTGCCTCCAAGACCTGCACGAACACGAGTTTGAGGACCTTCAGCTTGATCACCTTCAGGTTGAGCACCTTCAGCGCTCGATGAAACTCGAGTTCTTTTACCCATCTTTGATGTTACTTTCTTGGGAGGATGCTTCTTCGTGCCTTTCTCCCCAAACTGAGCTGCATAATCTTAATTATTCATATTATCAACTAGGTCTCTAGCCTCTTTTATCCTCTCAAATGGCACGGGCTCTCCACTCCTCATGCATGCAGTTAACATGTTGGAAACACGCTTGAACCTATTCACCTGTTTTTATACATGACATAACATCAAACAGTTATTACCTAAGATTTATATCCATAATATAAAATGAAAAAAACATAAAAATACACACCAGTCTATCATAACCACTTGGCTTGTCTTTGATTATACAATTATAAGTGGACACCGCCGAAGTAGTCTTTGATTTGACTTCACGGATAACCAAAGGATGTAATACCGTCCTATACCAACTCATATAGCCTGGAGAATTTTCATCACCTCGGGTGACAAGTCCTCTTATCCGAGTTATCAATAACGGTAGGTGGGCCTAAGTGAACTATCGTGAGATTGTCACCACTATAAGCGCAGTTTTCCAAATCAAATTTGTAGAAATCTCCGAAGTGATCCATTGGTTGATGTTGTACATACCCGTGTTGTCTCATCACCCTTGAGGGGTTGTACATCACATATCCTGTGGGGTTCCACAGTGGTCCAAAATAAAGGGACAAGTCCGACCAACCATTTATATGTCCACTAGCTCGGTCTTCCTTGTACGGATCAAAGCATACTTCTTAGGCCTTCATTTGGTCCAAAATCTCCCTCATGCGAATCAACTGCTGCTCTTTTGACCTAGAACGGTTGTCTTCGAAGATATACTTTGTTCCTCTAGGAGTACCTTTGCGCCACTTAGGGTTCTCGTTGGCCAACTTCAAGATAGGGAAGTGGTCATAGATCCATGCATATATAGATAAGAAACCAAGTATTAGGAAATGGATTCTCTAAATTCGTAAGTGACGGTACACAAAATGTAACCGAATATAGACAATTGGAAGATTGAGCTATCCAAATATACTACATTCGGATGACAAACAGATGTAATTCCTACAGAATATACATCATTTGGAGTTCAGAAAACTCTAATTCTGAACCTATATAATCGGTAGTAAGGGTTCAACATTAAGTTTCGATTCTTAACAATCGAAAGAAAATAGCAGTATTGTGTTTCCGAATAAACTACATTCGTAAGATATAAATATGTAATTCCCACCGAATATGCATCATTTGGAGTTCAGTGAACTGTGATTTTGGAGCCTATATAATCGGTAGTAAGTGTTCAACACTAACTTCCGATTCTTAACAATCGAAAGAAAAAAGGAAGTACTGCTTCCCGAATATACTAAATTCGAAACATAATCAAATGTAAAATCCTACCGAATATGCATCATTTGGAGTTAACAAAAATGGACTAATAGAGTTAACAAAAACCTGCAATAGAGCCACGTTCCCGACAACTTGGCTAGTTCCTCGCCTCGACGCCTTTCTCAACTCTTCCATCAAGAATGCAAGGCATGCCGTGCCCAAAGAGTAGTCACCGACTTCATGGAGAGGATCCAAAAGTTGTAGAAGGTTGGCATCGATCCGGTTGCCAGTAGTATTGGGGAAAATGACACATCCCAATACACAAAGGAGATAGGCGGTGGCCGCGTGGTTCACCTTCTCATCAGTTAACGTTCCACTCTTCTCTTTATCCAGGGTGCCTCGATACATATTAATCAAAATGGAAATGTTGATCTGTCTAGTTCTGTAAGTTGCATGCCTCAGGAACTCAACTCTTGATGTATCTTCATCCCAACGTAAGCACTTTTTCGTTAGATTATAAAGTTGTGCCCAGCTTAACTGCTTTGTGTAGTTTAACTTCACAGCTGTTCCTTGGTCAGGGAGATTAAGAATCTGCACAACATCATCCGGAGTAATCCTCATCTCCCCAAACGGCATATGGAAGGTGTCAGTCTCAGGATACAATCTCTCCACGGACGCTGATATAGCCACACGATCATGTTCCAACATTGAATTCTTGGCAGCAGTAGCTAACCCCAAGTTGGCTATAATTGTCTTGAACCTTTCACATTCACCTGATAAAGGCCAATCAAGCATTTTTGTTGGTGCGGCGGTGGGTTTGAGTACACGAACCGAATCTTGATGATACTATTAAACACACAACAAATGTTTAAAGTAAATGCAAAAACCCTTAATACAACTATTACGATAGAACACATAGACAATACGTTAATAAAAAGGATCTGATTATTATTACCTTGGTTTCGTATATTTCTTTGGCCCAGGAGTCTTTGTATCCAAATAACAATTTTCCTCCATCCGCCGGTAGCCCAAGGATTTTGCCTTTTGAAATATTCTGCACCTTCAAGTGTTCAGGGATAAGGTGTGCTGCTTTCTTAGCAATTTCCTTCTTTCCACCTTCTCCTCCTTTTTTGGCTTTTTTGGTACCACTTGGTTGTCCTTCTTCTTGGGTACCACTTGGTTGTCCTTCTTCTTGTACTCTTGGCACTGCACTGGATTAATTGGTTCAATTTCATGTTGGGGTGTAACTTGTGGAGCACTTGGTTCTACACTACCTCGTTCACTGCCTTTTGGAGAAGTTGGTTCTTCACCTTGTTGAGTGGATTGTTGAGAACTTGGTTCCACACATTGTTGAGTGCCTTGTGGAGCACTTGGTTCTATACCTTGTTGAGCACTTGAATTTCCCTTGGAACTCCTTTCTCTCTTAGCACTAGCTGACACTTTCCTACTCCCTTCTCGACGAGGCCCTAAGTCGCCTGTTTCGTGGGCTTGCTTAGCTCGACTTTGCCTAAACAACAAAATAAGGAACAACATTTACAAACTTTACAATCAGAAGAAAAAGAACACAAATAAAATACGAATGTAAATAATCGGAAGTAAAGGGAAACATTGTGTTTCTGAATACATCACATTCGGAAGATAAGCAAATGTATTTGCTACCGAATATTCATCAATTGGAGTTCAGGAAAATCGAAGTTTTTCATCCTATATAATCGGAAGTCATTAATAAAAGTTTTTGCCGAGTGCAATATGTCCCCAAAATAATTTCAGTTTCAACATTTTACAATCGGAAGTATAGAACATTATATTCTCTTCCGAATATATACTGGCCCCAAAATGGGATTTTTCCTAAATCACAATTTTGAGAATTTTTCAAAATATATATATTCGGTAGTAAGTGTACTTCCGATTACCGTGTCTCTACATCAACATATTCGAAAGTCAAAAAATTCTTTAACTTACTGATTATATCCTTTTTGTTCACAGGAAGATATGACCAACCATATTCGGAAGTTAACCTATAAATCTATCTCCCGAATACTGTCAATGTTCTTGAGAAATGAAGAACACCACTATATTCGGGAGTTAAAAAGCATGCATCCTGAATCTGGGAAAAAAACAGAAAACCCTAGAAAAAAATATTCTCGATTCGTCGAATTAAAGCGACATCAACCCAAAAAAATGATTGAATCCTACCTAATTGGGCCATTTGAAGTTGCCGGAGTGTTTGACTATCAGAATCGCCACCATTAACTACATCCGCGGCTGCATCTTCTTCGCGTTCTTCGTCATGTTCAGTTACAATTTGTTTATTTTTTGGATCGATACCGCGAGCAACGTTTTTAGTTCGAGCTCTTTGGGGTTCATTACTTCTACCCATCGTTTTATAAAAGAATCAACGATGTTTTGATTTGGCGATTCACGACGACGATGAGTTAATTGAAGATCGAGGGGGAAAAAAATTCCTCTACAATCGGGAGTGAATGGGAATAGCAGAAGAGGAAGAGTTGAAATGGGTTGGAATGATTTTGATTTGGTTTTTATTCATTTTTTACTGGAAGGGCATATAAGTAACTTCAATATCCTATACGGTATCCCTTAGATAGTGCCCTTGGATGGGTATAAATTGTTGGCCCCTAATTCCTTTTAAGTGGCCCCTAAAAATGCCAAAGGAATTCCTCGGGTCTCTTGGCCGGTCTGAGGTATGATCAAGATGGTTTAAGTGTTAAAAATGTAGAAAGCATGATGAGTATGGCTTTGCTACGAAAGTGAGTGGTTGTGGAAATTTAACTGTAAAGATATGAAACATGTGAAGGAAATGTTATTACAGAGTAATGATCAGGTGTTTTACACAGACAAAGAGGAGAGGTACTTATATAGACAGACAGATTCAAGTCAATGAAGACTTGACTATACAAGACTTTTTCCTAATACACCCTACTCAATTGTTACAAGAAGACAATGTAACAAATTGCAACCAAAAAACAAAACAACACACTCAATTAGAGTCAGTGTGAGAAACAGAGACGAACAGATGCTCAACAAGAGCCAATCTGAGAAAGAAACTACTCAACAAGAGCCATTGTGAGAAACAGAGAAGAATAGATGCTCAACAAGAGCCAATCTGAGAAAGAAACTAACAGACACTCAACAAGAATCAGTCTGACATAGCACACAACAGGTGAACAACTAATCTGAAGTATCTGTCACAGCAACTGAAGAGGATTGCACTATTCTGAGCACAAGTCTGGAGAAAGTTTGATAGCATAAACCTTTAGTCATCACATCAGCTAACTGCTCTTCTGTTGCCACATGACTAACATTAATAACTCCTTCCTCCACCAACTCTCTGACAGTATGATAGTCTATATCCACATGCTTGGTCCTGGTATGAAAGACTAGATTAGAGGCTAAAAAAATTGCATTTTGATTGTCACACAACAACTGCAAAGGATAAGCAACAAAAACATTCAACTCTGTTAACACATAAGTAAGCCATTGTAACTCAGCAGTTGCAACTGTTAAACACTTATATTCAGCTTCAACTGAACTTCTCGAAACAGTTGGGAATGATGACACATTTGATTATCAGAAAGAAAAATGAGAGTGATTGCTTCAGTAGAACATATAATGTTGAATGATTTTCTTAGATGGATGTCCTAACCTATTGTGCCACAAAGAAAAAGAAGCAATAATAGAGGAATATGATGTAAAAAGAGCATTCTTGTTCAAAGAAGCATTTGTAATATGATAGAAGTTATTAACAATTTTCCCCTGAGCCAAAACAGCATATGACAAAAGATCTCTAATCTCAAAACTCCATGGATCAAACACAAAATAGCAGCAATTATTCTTGGTAAATTGTGTAATAGATAATAAGTTTTGTTTAATCCCAGATACTAGCAGAACATGTTTTGATGCAAAACTAGCTTCAGAACTTTGTAAATTAGAAGTACCAGTGTGTGAGATTTGCAAAGTCTTACCATTGCCAACAATCACCTTATCTTTCCGAATATAGTTAGAAGTATTTTGAAGAAGCTCCTTATCACCAGTCATATGCCTTGAAGCCCCGGAATCAGAAATCCAAGTTGTTGAAGTAGAACTCCCAGAAGGATCATCACACAAATTTGTTGAGTTAAGTTGCATACCACTGAAAGCTGTTTCAACTTGAGCAACATGGGCAGTAGGCTTATAATCAAAACTAGGTGGTGGATGATATCGAAAGAAACACCTAGAAGCAAAATGGCATGTCTTCCTGCAAATCTGACATTCCACTATAAAAAAATCTACAAATGATCTACTTGTAGCACCATCAGAAGCATCTGCACTTGAACTTGTAGAACCAGCGCCACTTTTGAATGAAACATTACCAATCTTGGAAGAATTACCTGGATTATTCTTATTCTTACTTTTATAGTTTCTATTCTTGTTACCATTGTGAACATTCCTTCCATAGAAAGCTGCAGGACTATCCAGAATGTTGGAGTCTTGATGTTGATCACTGAGCCATTTCTCATGATTTAAGAGTCTAGCCTTCAATTCACCAAAAGTATATGGTGTTTCACGATTTTGTGCTGAAATAACAAAATTATCATATTCCCTTCCTAATCCATTAAGAACATACATCATCACATCTTCATCTGAGGCTCGATCATTAATAGCAGCTAAAGAATCAGTAATAGTCTTCAAAGAATGCAGGTAAACACATATGGATTGAGAACCTCTTCTAATTCCATGAAGTTGATTACGTAACATATTTCTTCTAGCTCCAAATTGAAACCTAAAACTGGATTCAATATATTGCCAAATCTCTTTCGCATAAGACATACCAAGAACTTCACCAGAGACTGTTTCTGTAAATGTTGATTTTAAACAACTAACTACAAACCTATCTGCCTTTCTCCAGTAAACCCATCTTGGATTAACATTATGAACACCATTAACAATAATTTGTGAAGGAGGTTCAACAATTTCACCATTTAGAGAAACGAAATTACCAATGTTATTGAAAGGCAAAGAAAAATAACTTGAATTACCGGAAACAGGAGCAGTGGAAATCGGATGTTCAACTTGCTCATTATGTGGATCTTGTAAAATTGATTGTTGTTGGATTGTTGGATTGTTGATTGTTGTTGTGCTTTATTATTAATTGATCCTCTAGTATTCGGCATTTGAAAAATGATGAAACAAGAAATCAAGATTCTATGTTAATCAAGATCCCGAAAAAAGTTTTGAAAAAATTTGAATCAAACAAGTTGATTAAAGATCAGAAAATTGTTAACAAGATATTTGATAGAATCACTATTCTGTGTAGAAAAATTGTTGAAAATGTTGCAGAATTGACCTAGATCGAACCACCTCAATGATACCATATAAAGATATGAAACATGTGAAGGAAATGTTATTACAGAGTAATGATCAGGTGTTTTACACAGACAAAGAGGAGAGATATTTATATAGACAGAGTCAAGTCAATGAAGACTTGACTATACAGGATTTTTTCCTAATATTAACTGTGGAAAAATATTATCTTTGATGCAAGGTTACTACCTCAAGTGTTCATGGATCCTTACGGAATTTCATGTTAGATACGTTGTTTGTTATAAAGATGGGTTCTTTGGTGCTACGAAAATTTCGAAGTAATGGCCGGAAATGGAAATTCTACCGTAATATATAGCTTGTCTGGTTAAGGTTGTTTTAAACACGAATTCCCTAGACTTCACAAGCTGCCAGTAAACAAACAAGGATCCCTTTCTCAACAAAATGGACTTTCGAAAAGATCCTGAAAGAACAATAAGACTGAATTAGAAGAGGTCTTACAACTGTGGCCATCCCAACAAATTACATAACACCTTTCAGTTCTAAGCATCACTACACATGAATTGGACCCTTTCCGTAACTCTAACCATCAAGCCGTTCTTCATTTTAAGTACAATCGACGGTTTGGGCTCGATAATTTGATTCACCAAAACTTCCACTTGGAAATTGAATATCATCACAAAATCCATTTCTTGGCCTAAGCAACTCCTAGGACCAATGCTGAACCCAAAAAACTTAGACATGGTTTCATGGTTTAGCTTCCCATTTTCATTGATCCATCGTTCTGGCTTAAACTCCAAGCAATCTTTTCCCCACACATGCTCCATCCTTCCAGCGGCATACATCGAGATCACAATCATCATCCTAGGATCAACTACGGTTCCATCTGGAAGAAAATCTTTTTTTAGAGCGGTTCTTCGGTTATGTTGAATCGGAGGGTATAACCTTAGAGATTCACATATTGTAGCGTGTAGGTATACAGCATCTTTTAAATCATCAATATCAAACACCAACGGCACCTTCAGAGATTCATCTTCCTGTGTGAAATTCTTCTTCGACAATACAATAAGCTTTAGTTCTTCTAAAATCTTTGCTTCAACATTTGGATTTTTTGCAACCAACCAAAAGAACCAAGTAAGAGCCGTGCCTGTTGTATCATTTCCGCCGATGAAAAACGACATAGCACTATCTCTAAAGAGTTTGTCATCTTGTATTAATGCCTCATCATTCTCATTTTGTATAAGGTTGCTCATATCTCCTTCGAATACACTACTTGTTTCCGCAATCCCTTTAATCATATGTATCTTCTCTTTTGGCCTTAATATATATTGCTAAATACCGATCTATCGTCTTCCACGCCTTATCCATCTTTCTCTAACTGCCAATCATCAATCGACGAAACAATTTCCGACATGCGTTGGGCAATACGTTCCTATAAAACAAAGACTCCATAGCATCATCAAGACCTTGTGCAAGCTCATTAGGAAGAAGACTTGTAGAATGTTTAGATTATTAGTCCCAAATTATTTGGGTTATCTATAAGATCCTGCAGTTTATAGTCCTTAGGGCCTCTCCACTCATAGCCAATTGGTTTTGAGTTGGATGCCCATATTCTAACATGGTATCAGAGCAGGCTATTTGTGTCGAGTCATTTGACCGCACCTTTACTCCGCGTTACCCAATTTATTTATTGTTCTTCACGTGTTAGACTCGACGAGGCTACATGTGAGGTGGCGTGTTGAGATTATTAGTCCCATATTGTTTGGGTAATCTAAAATCATGCGGTTTATAGTCCTTAGGGCCTCTCCACTCATTGTCAATTAATTTTGAGTTGGATGCCCATATTCTAACATAGAAAGATAACAGCATGATGTAGAAAAGGGAAGAGCGAATCTTGCACTACCTTCTTGCTTGTATCAGTTATAATGTTACGTGATGGATTAGACATGAGAACTCTTCGTGTCATCCTCCTGTTATTATTCCACTATGGAGAATCCATTAACAGCGAATCACCAAAAATGTCTAATTTCTCCTTGAAATCATCTCCTTTAAGGAAGTTCGAGAAGTTGGTTTTGAGTATGTACTCGATGTTTCCAGGATCACAGGTGACTAGTCCGCTGAAACACCCAAAAAAGGCTCGTCTTTCGACTATAGTGCTTCCCCACAAGTTCACAACGTCGACCGTCCAATCATGAATACGATGCATGTTTTGGAAGATTGATGGAAACACACTCACAATTGACCAACGCACTATGACTTGATTATTCTTCTTGTGTTTCCAATACAATGAAATTAGTAACAAAGATGGAACTAGGAAGCAAATTTCAGGCCGCATCCTCCAGTTGTAACAACCTATCAATGATAATGAGACCAGAACAGATTTGAGATACATGTTTTCAGTTGAGTACATGCGAGTTTAGATCTCTATCACTTACAACGTACCAGCAACTACATATTCAAATGCATAAATAATTTTAGAAAATTAAAATCACATATGTAGTTGCGGAAAATCCCACAATTATACCCTTTGTAATGATAAGAACACAAAGCTTAAGTCATATCGATCAACTCAAACATTAATGATATTATTCACCACTTTGGTACTAGTATGATCTTACCAGACACCTTATATTACAGATATGATGTTCTTACAATGAATTCAAGTTGAGATTATATATAGTAATGGAGGAATACAAGGATGAAGATTGAGCTCTAAATACGTTCTCTCTGATAACTCCCCTAGCTTATCTATCTCAACTGATCTCTCCATCTCTCTATCATTTTTGATCCCTTATATAGGCAAATAATTCAATAGAAGACAACCATGTTTCACGTGCAAGATCATAGTTGATGGATTCTGTTTCAGTTTGTCTTATACGCCAGGATTTTAGAAGCTTTCTATGTCTGTCACGCTGCTGCTTAGTCCTTCGCGCTTCTTCTGATGGAGTTAGTAGCCGCGTTGTCTTTATCGTGTAACTTTTCTTCGCGTTCTTCCTTTATTGTCACGTAGTTACTCTTCGCCTTATTTCTTGGTAATTGTTGTGTCATCGTGCTTAAGACTGTTTTGGTTAAAGTGAAGTTTAATCTTTGTCTTGTGCGATATTTCGCCCCTACATTTTTCCTCTTCTCGCGTTGTTCTTCTGTAAGTGGAATAATGCGAGAACTCCAGTTTCGTATCAGTTGCATCCTTTCATTATCCTTTACCCGACATTTTTATGGTTTTTCTGTATTATTATCCCCACGTGCAGTAACTCATCTCTTCTCGATTGACACATCAATGCTTCTTCTTTTGACCGGTTACTGCTACAACCGGTTCGCCTGTTTCAATAAATACTCTTGAGGAGAGAGATTCATCCCTTTTACTTTCTTGTTTCTTCTTCTTCTTTGTTTTGAAAGGACCTGTTTCTAATAGAAGTTTGTTTTTGAAGAGATTTATCGTTATGTCGAGCCAATCCACCATCCTTTCTGCCATTAAATCATCTCCTCGGTAAGTATTATTTGGATGTCTTGTATTTTGCTCGAGTTTTTAACTATTAGGCTTCTCTTATTTCTGCAGCTGCTAGTGTTCTTGGCATGTTATCTGGTTTTAGTATTCCCATACTTAAATTCCCTGCCTCAGACGTACTCAGTCGAAACCTCCGGTGAATCCTGCCGGTGATCGAAAAAGGGTTACGAAAAAGAAGAAGGATTCTCGAAAGCGTAAATCTTGGTCGGATCAAGCGATTAGGTATAATGAGGGTCTCCTCAGAAGAAGAGAGCTTCACTCCACAGTGCCCTTGTGACTGTTGTAAGTCCATTGTCACTGGTCGTTCCAGCCACTGCCGTGCCAACTTTTCAATCGAAAGTCGAGGCGACTAATAAACTTTCTCTGCGACCGATTTCCACTCTCCTTCCTACCCTTGGTCGATCTTCCCACACGATGTCGGACACCACGGGATCTTCTATGGAGAAAGAGACCAGTCCTGAAGATTCTAACATTTGTGGGATCAATTCCACTACTCCTTTTGCTGGTGTTGACAGTTCTTCTAAAGCTAGTGTATGCTCTCTCCCTGGTAAATCTATTGTGGAAAACAACCAGACGGCGAATCCTTCGGTTACTGAGACCTCTCATTGGTCTTAGTTGGATTCTCTCGCGCTTGACATCTCGCCTCCCAAAGTTGATTCTGATTCGTCTCAACTTTCTACGCGTGATAAGATCATCGCCCTTGAATCTGCGGTGCGATTTCGTTATATTCGTGTTATTTTTTGCTTTTATGTATTCTTGCTTTGACTCTGGTTATTTAATGTTTTCTAGGAATTCCGTCGTCGCTTGGTTGATATTGACGAATACTGCAAGTCTGATCAGGTTATTGCCGGTCTAAAGAAGCAGGTGTCCGATCTTACTGCCGAGGCGAATGATGCTGCAAAATTTCGCGCAAAGAATGAAGACCTTAAAGGTTAGATTTGCGAATCTTTGGCACTTTTATACATTTGTTTTTCTTTTGCATCGCCCTTTTTGATTTTAGGCCTTTCATACTAAAGCTCTAAACCGGAAGCGTACGTATGAACGGTATAGTTTTGAGTTTGCCGTGAAAGATGCCAGAGATGAGTATGTCGCCTTGAAGGATCATATTACTCAGTTGGAGAATGATCGTTTGCGTTTACATGATCAAGTAAAGGAGATCCATGTTAATAACTCTAGTTGGCGTGCTCGGTCGGATCAACATAGTTTCGTGTCTGGTCGTTTTTCTAGGGCTCTAGAGGTGTCTAATATGCTGAATCGCGCTATTCTTGACGAGAACCGAACTTTGTCCGATGATACCCGTGGTTTGAAGGATAATAAGTTGTCCTTTGATGGCGCGTATTATAGGCTTCAACGAGACCACCAATTGTTAGAGAATTCTCTTCAGTCGTAGAAGAATGTAGTTGATGATTTGGCGTTGAAATTGAAGAAATTATCAGATGAAAGAGATGAGCTTCGTCAGAGTAGAGATAAAGCTTTGGAAGATTTAGAATTGTTTTGAGGTTTTAATTGTCAATTGATGGTTTCAGACGAGGTGTTAATTGGTAATAGTGTTGCTATGACTGGGATTGCTGAGGCGAAAAATGACTTATGTGATATTATTTGCATAATGAAGGTAGTCGTGAGGCCGCCACAGTTTCTGCTACAGTATTGCTCTTTCTCCTAGGTTTTTTTGTCCTAATCTTTTGTTTGTTCCGATTTTCGCAGCGGCGCTTCAGCATGAGATTATCGCGTTGAAATAGAAACTGGAGGAATCTCTCAAGGCGCTGGATTCTTCTTCTCAGCCGCTTTATACAGTCTCGGGTTTGATTACTGATCTTTCACAGGAACGAGATGAGCTGCAAAAAGCGAAAGAAAAGCTGGAGTGTTCCTTCACTTCGCTAGAGCAGGAGTATCAATTGTTTGTGGATGTGGCTAACAAGAAGTATTCAAAGGAGACCCAACTTGCTGTTGACTGGGTTTGCTTGAAACACGCACTCCCGCATGAGGAATATCCACAAGTTCCTGTTATCGATGACGAGGATGATGAGAATCTGGTGCGAACTTATCTCAAGGCGACTGTGCTGGGGGTGGGGAGAAGTTATCTGAACCGCAAGAACCTGATCATACTGACGTTGGTGATGACGAAAATAAAGATGGTGGTGCCGCGAATGCTCAAGTGGTCGAAGGTACTAATGCTTTGTTGCCGCCTAGCCAAGTTTCGCCTGAAGTTACTAGTTCCCCTCCTGCTACTCCAACTGATGTTACCAACACTTAGGTTCTTTTTTTTTTTTTTTTGTCTCTCAAACGCCTCTATCATGTTTTGGATAACTATCTGGGTGCTCCCAAGATTGGGGGACTTAGTATTATTTTGCCACCGTACTTTCTGCATTCAACGTTCGGAAACAGAATAGGCATCCCAAATCGAATGCTTTTTAATATCCTTTTATGCCTCATCAGTATGCTTTAAGATATTTTAGGTATCTGACTAAGGAGGTGGAAAGCATCTGAATTTCAATATTCCTATACTTGCCTCTGCTTTCCACCTTCTCAGGAAGATTCCTTCTCTAAATAATATGCCATGTGAATGGTGCGACTACTTATATATGCAAACAAAGTGATATTGCAAAAAGAAAATAGGGTGTGGATAATTGCTCATGACTTATGCGAATGTTGGATTCATGCGAATATCGAAATGGTGCGAGCTATAAACTAAGGCGAAAGCTAAATTTATTCTTGCCTCTCAATGCATGCGAAATTATATTATGGGCTTAATGTTTGGTTTTCATGCGAAGTGAACCTCTACCACTATACTATGATGTTTATATAATAGCATGGATATTTATGCAAGTATAATTCAACATGTTAGATTAAGTAAAGTATTTCTCATGCGATAGAAGATTAATAATACTTATCTTTGCTGAGGTGTGTCTCCTTGTCGCTCTTTCGTGCCTCAGCGCGATCTTTCATTGCCTCACTTTTCCTTCGCGTTTTTATGCGATTTGTATTCGCGTGACTTTGATTAATTTTATTATAGGTCTTATTTGCCTCCTAAGTAAGGTCTTATTGCCTTCCCCCGCATAGAGAACTTAAAGGACTTATGGTCGCCTTGGGCCGGATCTTCAATATTGGGTGACGAAATCTCAGTTCTATGTGCTCTTGCGAGTCATTGGCCATTGATCTCGCCTTATCTGTGTTAGTATTGTTACCTCCTCAGGTTATATTTGTGACAATATGCCAAGCCTTAGATACTCCCGTGATCACAAGCCCCGTCACATTGTCGTATTTGACACAATTCATCTCCCTAGTTGAGGGTGTCGTTCCTTTACTTCCCCCTGAGTTGTCCCTTCAAGAAGGTTACCCCTAACCATTTCAGCTGGGCTCCTCCCATCCGGTCATGTGACAATCAGTTATTTTCGTGATACTATACCTTCTGCCTATGTGGCTTATGGGTACAAGATCACACCCTAGGTGGGTTTACTCGTGACCGAGTGTATCTAAGCCAGGAACTCCGTCTACTCCACTGGTCATGTTTCTACACCCCATGCCATAGAAATTATTCGCTGAGTGGTTTGTTCTCAGTGGCCTCCGACGGATAGTCTTTTGTTTCGCCCCAATATTAGTGCTTAAAT
Organism: Papaver atlanticum; assembly: GCA_023531105.1. Taxonomy (NCBI): domain Eukaryota; kingdom Viridiplantae; phylum Streptophyta; class Magnoliopsida; order Ranunculales; family Papaveraceae; genus Papaver; species Papaver atlanticum. The sequence goes on from JAJJMB010003672.1 coordinate 178,830, forward strand.
CGCCGTCGCACAATCACGCGAACTAAGTTGACACGCCAAAATTGGGTACTAGCCTCCCTAAGTAGAGGTTTTAATATATAACTTTGCTGCCCACTATTGAGGTCTTACTTAATTGTCGTATAGACTTTGTTTCGCCTTTGGCTTGTTCGCATACAGAAAAAACTTTGCTTCGTATTAATGTTTCTTTGAGTGGTACATAGCTTGGTGTTAGAGCATAGCTCGGTTGAACTCACCAAGCGTTGGTATGTCAAGTTTGGTTGTCATATTTTAGTGAATCAAAACTCATTTAAAGAGTCGCTTGATTATTTACTAGAGTAAACTTCGTATATGTTAGCTAGAAAGTTACTAGGATATGAGACTTACAAATATTACGTGAAGACTTGAAGAATGTGAAGAAGTAAAGAGCTACAACGACGACATCATCCTTCCACTTTAGGTTAGTAATATTTGAATTGAACTGTTTTATTCCTAACGTATCTTTCAAGTCGTGCATATTGAAAACATAACTGCGAAGCTGTGAATGATTATACTCTAGTTAGACATAGTATTAAGGAATTACAATACGAAGTATAACGTCTATCTTTTGAACTTCGTATATAAGACATCGACATAATCGTATGAATGCTATTGTGATTATGTATGGGTATGGGTGAAGATTTCGTCCTAGGAAACAATGTTTTACATTCGTTTAAAGGAAGTACAATTCATAAACTTGTTTTATGAATCGAAAGGGAAATCGCTTGGCTTATTGGTATTGTTATTCATTGCAAATCTTTGGATTACCAATATGTGTGTTTAGTATAACCACTCATAACTTGTTTATGTATCTTGGTAAAACTATTCACAATGCCTGACTTTTGTATTGATATGACTTTTATTAGTGAAACCGATCTTAAGTAATCACCTGAGATGGTATGATGGATTTGTTGTAATTGGTATGACCAACTCTAGACTTTGGGGAACCGATCCTAGTAAGAGGTGCAACCGATCACAAGCATGAGGAATCGATCCTTTTAAGAGGTACAACAAGTCTTAATAATTGGTAACCGATCCTATGACTTGTGCAACCGAATACAAGTTAAATACCATAAATATGTGGTAACCAATCCTAGTACCTAGTCAACTAATTTTTGGAAAGCTAATGTGACCAATCCTAGTACCCACATGGAGGTAGAACCAAAGCTTTGTGTTTTGGTAGAACCGTGAAACCCATTAATGGTGATTTGATAGGATAATCAATCACATAGTTCTTGGAAGTCAGATGAACCAATTCTAAACTTGTCTGGAAGTGTGGAAAATCGGTTCCAAGATTGTAAATATGAAAAAGGATTTAAAAAGTAAAGATGTCTACATACTTTGAACATGTGCAGTAACTCTTATCTTTTATTGTTCAAAGATATTCCTTAATAGCTAAAGGAGAATCCCAGATCGAAATAAATTGAGAATCTTTTAATTAAGGTTTTTAGTTTTTATATGCTTTTAATTTCCAGAAATTAAATGCATATCTTTAGAAAATAAAAATTGGTAATGTGCATTTACTAATTGGAGATTTTCTACTGAGATTTCGGTCAATATTTGGACAGTGCATTTCCAGGAATTATGAAAACCGATTTTGGACTTTATTGCATATCTTTGAGAATATTCGGTTTTGGAAATTCCTTGGTGTCCAAACTTCCTTGGTCTATAAATATTGAAGTTTGCATTTCGAGCAAACTAATCCTCAGAGCCAGCAAAACTACCTAGTTGTGTTGTTACTGGTGGAGCCGTCTATTCGGAGAGGAAAGTACCCTAATTAGGCGAAATCTCTTACGACCGTTCGTTTTAAAGACTTCTTTGGGATTGGGAAGCTCTACGAGTACAGTTGGTGGGAAACTAGATAATTGCAGTTTATTATTAGTTTTCGATTGATTTGATTGACTAACGGTTGTTGAACTTTGATTGCACCTAGTTTGTTAATGCTTGAGAATCTTCTCTTCTGATATAAGATTCACTCAAACTAGATCGAAGTATCGACGGGGATCTTTAGAAATGTTTGTAGATCTAAAGACGTCTTGTGATAATCCATTGTTAACAGACTCCATTCTGTGTGTGATTGATCACAAGAGATTCAAGTTGTTTGTGTGCATGTGTTTATTGAAGATCTAAGAAGATTTGAAGACAAAGAAGATTTCTTATTTGAGCTCATAATCTTTGGTGTGCATAAAACTTGATCGGCTGGGGATCCAACTATAATCGGTTTATCTTTGTGATAACCTTGATTGATTAATTGAGTAGATCGGCATCAATACAATTCTTTGTGATTAAGAGTATTGATTGCATAGTCTAGACAATTACTTTGGTAGTTGTTCAGAGATAGATCTAAGAACCTGACAAAGTAGTTTATTTGGATAAACTCATATCACTTTGTTTGAAAAGAGTTGTTACCGAACAGATTTGTTGTTCCTATACTGTTTGGAATACGAACCAAAGGAATTGTTCCAAGTGCGTGACTTATTACAAGTTGGAGGCGCGGGGATACTGAGGGAACTAGGTGAACTATAGATTTAGTTGCTTGGTCTCAACTATACGAAATTGGTTTATATTTTGTATATCGGCTTAATTATGAGAGTATTCAATTCTAAACTAGGTCCCGGGGGTTTTCTGCATTTGTGGTTTCCTCGTTAACAAAATCTTGTTGTGTCTTTTACTTTTTTATTTCCGTAATTATAATTGTTTTATTATAATTAGAATTAAAATACACAAACGTTAATTCCTATTTACTTGATAGCAATCCTATTGTGTTTGGTTAAGTCCGAACCTATTATCAAGTAAACATACTTCGTTGTTGTATTGTCTCGATCTCGTATCCATAAACGATCACACGAAGTGTGAACCGAACCAATTAGTTGTATTGTCTCGACTCAGTCCATAGACAATCACTTTCGGAGAAAGGACTTATAGGTGGAAAAGTTTTAGATTGAGGTATATTTGGGTACCCTCGTCTTTTCACTTGGTTTTTTCATTACATCATTGCAGACGGTGTTTCTTCGCGCGTGCCTTTCGCATGATAAATCAAATGCGATATATAAGCTTACTTTCGCCTTTGGTTGTTGTTCTCGCGAGTTCGGCCTTGTCTTCTTTCAGATGGTATGCGATCCTTTCCTTGTTTATGTTGCGAACTGAATCATTTTATGTTGCGTGATTGGAGATTTTGTTGTATTTGATCTTCCACCTTATACTAGGTCTCGCAGGATTTCGCCCTGTCTTCTTTTCAAGCTGAATAATGTGTCTCTTCCCGTTTTTAGCATGTCAAGTTGTGCATATGCGTCTACGAGGGAATCCTGCAACTCTCGGGAGAAAGCGGTATCCGCTTTAAGAGGTGAGCTGTGTGACTGATTAGTTCTGTGAAATGCTTTCACTTTGCAATGTTTTAATACTTTCTTTAATTTTCGCGAACTTGCATTTGCGTTCTTAGTACTTAGCTTGGTCGTATCCTTTCCCCTTGCGTTTCTCCTTAGATTCTTGCTCTGACCGCCTTCCTCTTTCGTATAGTCTGTTGCCGCCTTTTCTTCCACCCTTATCATATTGATCATTAATCTTTCTGCTCGTATATCGTATTTCACATTCTGTCTTTGTTTTTCTTTTAACTTCGCCTTTCCTTCATACTGCTTCACGTCCAGTTCATTACATCTCTTCATGCTTGTACAATCCCCTAAGATCTTTACTATGCCGGATGGCATGGGGAATCGAATGCGCATGTGGTAAGTTGAAGCGACTCCTATCACTCCATGTATCCATGGCCTCCCTATGATGGCATTGTATGGGGATTCTACATTTACTACAAAAAATGTTACCACCGTCTCCAAAGTTCCCGCCGGAATGACCATAGTGATTTCTCCCTTGGGTTTAGACGCGACACTATTGAATCCATATCGTGTATGTAGAAGGAATTAAATCCGAGTCGTTGTACCCCATGGTTTTGAATGCGTGATAGAACAGTATATCGACTGAGCTTCCCGTGTCTACCAAGATTTTGTTTATCGCTCAGGGTAACTTTTTCTCTCCTTCGTCCACTTCCCACTTAGAGTGCGGCTGCATAGTCATAGTGACGACCAATGGATCTGTGTGCATTCCTCCTCCTGCTAGGATATCTTCTGCGGTAAAGAGAATTTGTTGCTTCTGCCATTCCTCTAGCAGTAGGCTTTTCGTTATCAAATGTATCTCTTCGCCCTCGCGATCTCTTTTATATACTCGTCTTAACACATTATCGTGAAAGTCACTTATGTCCTTAGCAGAGTGGATGATCGAATTTATTCGCCTTGCATCTTACCCAATTTCAATGCGATGTATCACTGCTGGTTGTTGCAGTTGGTCTTGCTGAAGCGGCGGTGCCCTTGGTAGTTCACTTGTTTCTAGAAATTGATTCAACTTTCTTCTTTCGATTAATTCTAATAAGAACCTTCCCACATTCCTGCAGTCGGTGGTGATGTGGCTGTGGAACCTATGATACATACAATATTCATTACTCTTATTTCCTGGTAGAGGTTCTCGCCCTAGATTCCATGCCAATGGTATTTCTTCGGCTAGCACGACTGTCTCCCAGATCTTTTCTATCGAGGTATTCAACCGGGGAAGTTTTATGTCTTCGAAGGGCGGGTTGTATGGCTTTCGCTTAACTCTTTGATTGTTATTATACCTCGTTCTTCGATCATTGTGAATATACCCCGTTGATTATCATATCTCCTTGCAGGATAGTTGTATGCGTGAAGCCTATCTCCGTATTCTCTTCGAAACCATTCTTCATCCTTGCCAGACAAAGTTACATCTTTGGCGGTACTTTCTTTCACTGGTTTTCTTTGTCCGATATTAGAGGTACATTCCACATTGCCCGTCACTCGCGGCAGAAGTGTCGCGCTTCCTCCTTTCGCGGCTGTGATGGCAGTTATGTTGGTCTCCATTTCTCTCTGTTTTTCCTCCAATGCGATATATTCCTCCTGGTACTCCTTCAACTCTTGCATTTCTAGCTCATTTATGAGTCGGAATATTTCTATGTATAAGAGGTCAATCGCACACAGAGCATTGATGAAGGCGAGGATCAAATATCGTTCTGATACCTCCCCTGCCAATTCGCTGTACATGGTCCTCCATCGCATGGTTAAACTTCGCAAGCTTTCTCCGTGCACTTTCTTTAAGTTGAATGCAGTTTCGATTCCTGCCTTTGACCGGTTGTTGGTTATGTAGTTTCCCAAGAACAACCTTTGCAGTTGCGCGAACGAAGTCACGGATCCTTCGCAGAAATTGTCGAACCATAATAGGGCTTCTCACGTTAGACTTGCAGGAAAATATTTGCATAACACCGCCCGATGCTGAGCCCATTGCATTAACGTAAGGTTATAAGCCTTCATGTGTTGTACCGCATTTCCTATCACATTAAAGATACTGAAGAATGTAGGCAAGGTACATTTGGAGGGAATTGGTGCTTGCAATATCTCGCGCGAGAATGGTGAGCGTTCTGCTTCTTCTATCGCCTCTGCCAACTTCATTCTTCCTCCTCCTCTTCTACTATTGTTATTCATAGTTGCTCTGAGCTCTTCAAGTTGTTGCAATATGGCTTGGTTTGTATTGGTCTGTTCTATCTCCCTCTGCCTTGGTTCTATTTCCACCCACAATTCTCTTTGGTCTATCATGCTCCTCTCTATAGCCTCTCTAGTATATCGCTCCAAGCTCCTTTCCCTCCTACGATTATATCTCTGATTTTCGCGTTCAGAACTACTTCCTCTCCTTCCATCATATCTTTGATTTTCGCACTCTAGGCTTCCTATCCTTTCTTGATTTCTTCTCCTTTCTCTTCGTTCTTGCAGCTCCTTTCTCTGTCACGTGCATCTTCCCTTTCACGCTCTCTTTCGCGCACTTCCCGTTCATGTTCTTCGCGATTGATTTGTACCTCTCTATTTCCTGTGTGATGTCCTCTCCTTCGCCTTGCCGAACTCCTACTCGTCTGGGTTTCTGTTTCTCCAATGTGAGTTCGTGCTTGTCTATCATCATTTAGCCGATTATTTTCCTCTATTAACAAGGCATTCTGTCGTGCCAAGTTTGCTCGTTCTTCCGCTAATTCTGCATCTCTTGCTCTTCTTCGCTCGAGTCCTTGCCTCAGCTCTCTCTTAATTCGTCTGTGTTGTGCGAGACGTTCTCTTAACTACTGGATGGTCAAATTTTCCTCACTGCCTGGATTTTCTCCTCCATTTCGCATTGCCTGATTCTCATCTTCCATGGTTTCTGTATCAGTTGTGTGGACAAGACCTTCTTCGTAGATGATTCTCTCCTCATTATTATTCTGATGCGTTAGGTCTAGGGCGACATCAACATTGTTATGCTGGCTTGCTTCTATGATGGAGAGCAGACTGCGGTTGCGGTTCTGTCGCTCTAAGGCTCGTCTTTCTCCTGCAGCCGAAATTTCTGCTTCATCTCTTGTTCCTCTTCTGTCTGCAACTCTGTTGCTTCTTCGTGTAGCGATAACATGCCCTGCCCTTGAGGCAACTCACACCATCCTGTTGGTGAGGGGATTTGGTGAACGGGGGTTTGATTGATACTTGGTTACAGAGACGGGATTTCAAGAAGAGATTTCAACAGTATGTTCTTTGAAGCTTTGAGAAGTAATGGGTTCTTGACGGATTCGCTGTAGAAGGAATTAGCTTTGAGAAGTATGGGTTCTTAACAATAACCCATCAATCATGTTCCTATACAAACTCTGAAACATCTCTCAATCTTATCCGGTCATTCACAAAAATTAACGGCAAACAACAACAAAAATTAACGGCAAACAACAAAAAAATATACATCTCAAAAAAAAAGTTGTATTACAATCTGTTTTGGTAATTGCTGATTCCATACCAACATCAGCTACTTGACCATCTTAAGAATGACAATCCATGAAATGAGTTTTTATTTTTCTAATAATCTGCTGAAATTTTCATTACCCCAGTAGCGTTTCAACATGGCATATTTTCTTCATAAAGATGAAGATTTGATAACCTCAATGTTGGAATAGCAGCAAGAGGCGTTGATTTCCTTAAAACAACCCCAAACGTGTCTTTGAAATCAAGTTTAGCTCCCTCAGGTAATTTCCAATCAAATGAATGCAGAAGAGAAGCCAGGACATATATTACCATCCTTTCGGCAAGGTTAATTCCTACACAGACTCTCCTCCCAGATCCAAATGGAATAAAATCAAAATTGTTACCTCTGTAATCATATTTCTTAAGAGGGTCATCATCACTTCCTAAGAACCTCTCTGGCTGAAACCGTAATGGATCAATCCATGCTTCCGGGTCTCTATGAATTGCCCATGCGTTGACAAAAATTCTGGAACCCTTAGGAACCGTGTATCCACCAACTATTGAAGATGTACCAGAACGATGTGGAACCAGTAATGGTGCTGCAGGATGTAACCTTAAGGTCTCTTTCACCACTGCATTCAAGTAATGCAACTTGCTCATGTGAGATTCTTCTACCACATTGTGAATGCCTACCACTTGGTGTAACTCCTCCTGAGCCCTTCTTATAACTTCTGGATTGTGCATCATCTCTGTCATCGCCCACTCTACCGTAGTGATTGAAGTGTCAGCCCCAGCTGCAACAACATCCTGTTTACATATTATCATCATATATTAGATAATTCCATCTTAAACCAGGTAAAGAGAATACCATACCACACATAGCTTGATATTAAGGGTTAAACTAGGTCAGAACTCGGGCACAAAAAGTGAACCTTATGACTGGTAAGTATATAACTGTACTTGAGATATAATTTTCGTTCTAAATGCGCCATTTAGAAAAACTAAGCAACTCTTTTATCTAATAATTTAGTAAAATTAAAAATGACGGCTAAAAGAAGAAGAATACATACCAGGAGCAAGGCCTTGAGCTGGATAATAGTTATTCGTGTTTTAGAATCCTGTTTCTCCATGAGCTCCAAAAGAAACTGTAAGAAATCCTTGCCACTTTTCTCTCTGTGTTCATTATTCTCCTTATCTAATTTCAAGTGTTGATCAATGACGGAATGAAATATCTGATCCATCTCCCGTAAAAGCTTGTTCGCCTCCTTATCAAATCCTTGTAAATCAAATCTTGCAAGAATTGGAAAAAAATCTGAAATATTGGGTTTGAGAACCAGCTCATTCATCCCAGTCAATATCCGCTGGAACTCTATCCCAACATTAATCCTTTCCTGCCCATGAATCGTAGAACCCCATAACATGTTCAATACCACGTTCAGGATTGTTACGAACACTTGTTCACCAACATTTATAGGTGTATTGATCATACCATACACATCCTTCACCATTCGTCTAACCTCTTTTCGACGCAAAGCATAACAAGAATCAAGACTTGTGTTGCTCAATAGTTCTTGGTTGCATATTTTTCGAAGTTTTCGCCATTCTTGATCACTGTGACCCCATATAAGATCACTCCAGCCGTAGGTCAAAGCTAACAATGCTACTGGTCTATCCCTACCAGCAAAGTTAACATCTTGATCTCTAAGAATTTCCTTTGCTAGTGAAGAAGAACTCAACACAATTACACACTTCCTACCAAACTGAAGTTTGATAATCGGTCCATATATTTTCGATAACTTTTCGAAGTATACATGGAGATTAGGTTCTAAAGAAAGAAGGTTTCCGATCAAGGGTAACCCTCTAGGACCCGGTGGAAGTCGCAATTCCCTGCCGTTCTTCCTCTGGGACTTAACAATTACTACATAAACACAAGTTATTAGAACCACAACCACCACAGAGACATACACTCCCTTGACTTTATTCTCACCATTTGCGATGTCGTCAACCCACCGCCACCATGACAAACCAGCTGAAAGTTGTGAAATCATTTGTACTAAAACTGCAGAATATCAACAAAAGCCTAAACAATTTTGGATTGAAAACTAATACACTACCTTATATTTACAGGACAGAACATCAAAAAGGAGTGACATAAGACCATTTGGAGAACCTTAATGCTTTTAGATTGAAGGGTTTTTTCAGGAAAAATAAATTCCTTCCAGAATGGAATTAATTCAATTCAGTGATCATTGACATACTATCAAAAGCAGCCAAAGAGTATAATGAGTAAAGGAAAAGTACTTGGGTAAGCTTCAAATCCTAATTTTATGTCCTAAAAATCCAACATTAAAATTGAAACCAAGTATTTTCTGAGTGAGCCTACAAGGAGATAAGGTTTAATAAATAGGGAGGGAATACAATACAATATATCCACTTGTGCCAGCTTATCTGAAATACCTACCACTAGTGTTCACACTCCGCCTCCTTTTTTTATTTTTATTTTTGTTTAGCCATTGACCGAAAAAGGAGGTCAAGATTAATTAATCTGAGAAAAGCAAATAACATACCTCTCAATGCTGTCATTCAAAAAACCTTGAAATCTTCTTTATGCAAAATCTGTTCTTGCTGTACCTACAAGCATATACTAATTTATCAACTCTAAAAAAGTTGAAGATAATGATAAACTTGAAATTGCAAGTTGCAAAAACAAGAAAGCAATCAAATAATCACAAATTAAGGATGTTGAATGAATGTCCCCATAAATCTTTTATGTGATATCGTAATGCGAGTATGTCAGAAAATCTATTGGATTCATTTTCGTTACTCAAACGAGATAGCAACTTGATTATAATGTAACAGCCTTAACAATTTTCGGTAAAACTTTGTCTTCATCAACAGATATTATATCATAACCAAGGTAATAACTCATAATCTAACTCTGAACATTTCAGTCTTTCCAGGTCGACTCTACATTAGACAGGCAAGCTGTGTTCTGCTAGGCAAATGAAACCTATATTCCAAGAACTATAATGCGTTGAACCTTCAGGGATCCCTTTCCGATGGGGGAAAGAATGATGAAGGATGACTGGGGAGTATAAATTAAATGCTCAAGATATGCCTGGAATTTAATGAAACTTTAGATGCTATCTGCCTTGACATGTTGAACACAAACAACTTAACAAACATCTAAACATGCTGTTGTTGATTTGAATACGTTTGGTATTTTTATAACCATGCCAGTTCTATTAAACGAAGGGTGAACGGTCGTATTGATATTTGATAATTATAAAAACATTATGGATACAAATAGTGGCTTCATGGATTCAAAAAACATGCCATGCCTTCTTTGGTATGGCACTATGCAAACAACATCATATGTGCACTACATACAGATCCAAAATGCAAGGATGAAAATACCACTAATAAGCTCAAGCATAGGTATTTACCGAGTGAAGCTGAGAATCAACGTCAGGACTCGGGAGTAAAATCAACAATATAGACCCACATGGGTATTCACCATACAAATTTCAGGATTAACCTTTCCAGCAATGGAGAGCAATAGCAGAAGAAATTAACGTCAGCAGCCAGGCACACATTACTTTCTTTAGACGCCATAACCACAAAAAGTTTCTTCCATTTGGATTCTTAGCCATCTTGGCTCTTTCTAAATACAATCCCCAAACCAAAGTTACTGTGAAAGAACCTTCAGTGGATTTTAGAAGTAGTATAATTTTAATTTTCCCTACGCTTAGCCTTGGAAATACTTTTACATAAAAGTGGCTAGCAGAATTGAAGTATGGAACACCACAAACAGGTCCCATAAGTAGTTACCAAGTCATGGATAATATGAAAATCACAAAAGACAGATCTCCTGACGAGAAAAATCAAACACATGTGACGAGAAAAATCAAACTGGTCCAGAAGTTAGTTAAGTTGCAATCCGTGATAACTTAACTAACTTTTAAGAGTGATGAAACAGCATTACCAACTTGGGTGAGTTTGCATCTCCTTCGCCAACAGATTCACCTTGTACTACACATTCCAATCCTTATACTCAATGCCCATTTCCAAGATTCCATCCTCAATACGGCAAAACGACTACCTACCTCACCAGAAACCGGAACCAAATATGAATGACCCCAATCCACTTCAGACGAATCAATCTTTTCCTGCATAAACCACCTCTTACTGTCCTTTACAAGCCTGCGAAAACTTCCCCAATCACTCATCAGTCAGTAAAATATAAAATTGGTAATACGGTGATTCTAATGGACCGAATGCCAAACTAACATTAGAGATGAAAGTAAATCCATTTTGTTTTCTCCACCCAGATTCCAGGCAAGGTTCTGCAATCTTTGGTGAACGTATTTTAAACGAACACACATAGAACCCCAATTCCTAATTCTGCAATTAGGATCTGTATAAATTTGTGCTTTTTTGACCTCCCATTCCCAAAACCGAGGGTTTTTTAAATGGACAGAACTATTGATAATCTCCATCATCAAAGACATAACCCTGGTGTTATCAAGGAAATGTTTGACACCCATCGTTTTGATACTGATTTGAATACCAGCAGAGATTTTAATGGTAATTGCATCAAAACCAATAGTAAGATATCGACATTAGAACCTAAAATTGATAATGATGATGAGTAACTAGGATCAATAGAAGATTTTACCTTTTCTCCTTCATTTTTCTTTTCCTTCTGAAATGAAAACTGAAATATTGAAGCTCAGTTCTGTATCTGAAGCAGAAGAGAAAACCCTGAGATTTATTGTAGAACATTATAAACCCAATGATCATGCAATTCTTCAGGAATAATCTTCGCCACTGATCTGTGGTGAACCCTAGAAGAAACTTTGAGCTTCTGTGATAAACCCTAGAAGAACGTAAGAAGCACCCAATTGCAATTTGTATACAGCAGGAGATGTTAACAGCTTCATTTGCATACCTGCGGCTGCCTACATTAGCATTGCACCCCTGACATTTGGGCTTTTTATTTTTTTCTACAGTAAATGCCCAACGGGTATGGTCCAGCGCCAGGCTTATTAAAGAACCATCTTTTGGGGACTACTCAAAAAAGGTGGGGGACTACTCTTCAATTTTTGGTAGGACATTTGAAGTAATTTTGGGTCACCCCTTATCTAAATTATTTTTTAATACCAAATTTACCCTTGGTAATTAAATTAGTTAGTTTATTGATTAGTTAGTGTTAGTGTAATGATTAATTACTGATTAGTTAGTGATTAGTGAGTTATTAATAGGATAGTTTTGTTAGAATCAGAATTATTGAAAGAGAAGAAAAAGAAGGAAAAAAAAAGATGAAGAAAAAGAGGGAAGAACCAAAAAAATCTTTGTTTGAGTTTAGTAATTATGATATGAGTGATTCATGTGATGATACCTCCTCCTCAGAATCAGAACCTCCTTTATCTCCTAATTTATTTGTCAATATTTCTAATGATCCGGATATGAGTTATTTGTTAAATGATGAAAGCTATTTACCCCAAACTCAACCTAACGACCCAAATGATGAATTTTATCATCCACAACCAGAAGATGAAGTTATGGGTACTCATGTATGGCTCAAATTTAGTTAATGTAGCTTGAATTGTGCAAAAAATTGGCCAAATCAAAAATTTCAGGAAGAAATTTCGGCTAGGTCAAAGTAGTTCGGTTAGCAATTCTACAGAACAGGTAGCCGAAATCTCCTGTATGTGCAGTTTGGTTACTCATTTCAGCATACGCAGGTAACCGAACTCTGTTTTAATGGAGGTTTTTGAGAGTTCGGTTATCTTTTTCCAGAAAACGTTGCCGAACTAATTTTATAGAGTATACAGTTAATAGTTCGGTTTAGTCGAGTTTAGTACCTTTGTTACCGAACTTTTTGTTCGGCAAGATCGCAAATCACGTTCATTGAATAGCTAACCGAACTTTGTAGTTCGGTTTAGTCGAGTGTAGTAATTATGTTGCCGAACTATACCATAGAAAATTCCAAAGAACAAGTTCGGCAAGATCGCAATATTTTTTTCATAACCGAACTTTTTGTTCGGCGGGATCGTATATTATTTTTACATTGCCGAAAATTTAAGCATTTCTTATTTTTAGTTGGTATTGACGTTGTGCTATTACTCGTAGGTTGCATCTGATCCAATAGAACCAATGGAAAATCAACCTACCCCTGTTGATATTTTGTACGATGACACGTCCCATCACTACATGAATGACTTGGTATTCAAAAGTCCTTTAGAGGCAAAGAGTTGGGCTAGACAACATGCACTAAAAGACATGTGCGTATTAGTATTGAATGGGAGAGAAAGCAAAACCCGCTTTGAAATGGTTTGTGAGAGAAGCGGTGATCCCGATAAAAGCCACAAGAGGAAGGGTTATGTTTATAAAGGAAAGACAAATAGGAAGAACAAAACTTTCTCAAAGAAGATTAAATGCCCATTCAAGCTTGCATTTAATTACAACGAAGAATTGGGTGGATGGGTTCTCTACAAGGTTATGGAAGGTTGTCATAACCACCCTCGTCCGGAGCATCTTGAAGGACATTTCATGGAGGCCAAGCTAACAAACAATTTCTTGCTCTTCTTCCTCTTCCTTCTCTTCTTCCTCTTCCTCCTCTTCTTCCTATTCATCCTCTCCCTCCTCTTCCTCCTCTTTTTCCTCTCCTTCCTCATCATTCTCTTCTTCTTGTCCTTTTCCTTCTTTGCCCTGTCCATGTTCTTCTTCCTCTACATTTTCAACGTGTTCTCTTTGTTGTTCAACCTCTTCATTTCCTTGGTCTTCATTTCCTTGCTCTTCTTCATCATCATTCTCTTCTTCAATAACATTATCAATTGTATTCTCTATCACCTCTTGATTGACATCTTGGATTACATTACGAACATTCTCTTGGTACACTTCCTGTAACGATCCCCCTCCATGTTTAGCATTTTTAGTACCACGATTTCGGAAATCCCAATGTATTCTACCACGAGGGGTGGGAGTTCTCAAATCTTCATCTAGGTGGGGATTAGATTTTTTTCCTTTGTTCCTAATGAATGAAAACCACATTATTAGCTAAAAAAGAATATTCTCTTATCAAATAAAATTGAACATGAGATTACATCAAACACAAAATGTTAATAGACTAAAGTTCGGTTATCTGGTATAAGTTGCGAAGTCACCGAACTACAAGTTTGGTGTTGACAGATCAAAGTTCAGTTACCCCATAGAAATTGCGAAGTAACCGAACTATATTTTATCAAAGTTCGGTTACCTATATAAATTTATCGACTAAACCGAACTCAAATTTCTCATATAAAGAAGGAGTTCGGTTACGATTTTTTTTTTTGCGAGCTTACCGAATTACATAGTTCGGTTACCTAAAAATTCCTAATTGGCCGAACTGTTCTTCATATTGAAAGTTCTGTTACCAAAATCTAGGGTCTTCAAAATTTTCTCCTAGCCGAAATCTATACTTTAACTACCATTTTCTATGGTTTTTGATGATTTCTAATCGATTTCTTCAACAAAAAACGATTAAAAGGAATGGGTATGAAGGAAATTACCTGCGGATTTTCATTTTACTCGAATCGGACTTCTTGGTTGATGTTGGAGAAGAAGAAGAAGAAGAAGAAGAGAAAAGAAAAGGTTTTGAAACTGATTTTAGGTTTTAATTTAGTGGGTTAGATTAGTTGGTAGTGGTTAAATTAGTGGGTTATTAGAATTAGTTATAACCTTAATTAGGATAAGGGCAGATTAGTCTTCCCTAATATTTTAGGACACCCCTTAGAATGTAGAGTAGACATTCCTATCACAAAGTAGTCCCCCACCTTTTTTGAGTAGTCCCCAAAATATCGTTCTAATAAAAAGGCACACTAGTTGTCCAAGGGGAACCTAGATAATAAAAAGGCCTTGGCACAAAAACGTGAATAATTTTTATTTTTATCTGTGCTCTGGGCGCCTTAGGCCCGCCTAACACAACGTAATCTCGGATGTTTGAGATATAGATTGATTGAATATTTGAGCGAGATTGTCTCGTCTCGGGTCGGAGAATTATTTTCCTTACCGAAAACTCCGCCGGTGGATTATGTAAGCAACGGTAGAGCATAGAAGAGGGGGAGGATCAGAGAAATTTTTGATGCAAGTATACGAGCATTTTGGAGTGATTCATGAACAAGCGCATATACCTTGTGATTTGGATGTAGCACGAGGCCTTGACAAAGGTTGTTAATTGCTGAAGAATCTCGAGGCCGTATTCATGAGCAGTCCGAGAAACTTGGTATTTGCATTACAAGTTCGTTTTATTTTATCTCATCGTCGTTTCGTTGTGCATGGTAAAACCAGAAATTTGAGGAAGCTGAACCGGGCCGAGTAATTCGAGCCGTGTTATATTCATAAAGCACGGTATGCTGTGTTATGTTCTTTAACCTCTTGGAGGCTAGGAAGCCTTTTGTTACCATTTTTAACCTTCTTAGTTTTGACATAAGAAAAATAAAGAAGAAAAAATCATTAAGAAACAAATTCTTAATAGGAATAATAATACCACGAATTTCATTCTTATCCTTACAATAACACAACATATATTTATAGTCACTTATTACTACATTAACCTCTCAAACCAACTAATTGCAGAAATTAGGAAGTTTCCTAAAACTGACTGAATCTTCTCAACTCATGTTTATCTCAGACATTTATTCAAAACACATAATGTACTACATAGTAGGTGCTGCTAGTATCTCTCTTTGTTTAGAAGCGAGCTGGAGGCAGAACTTTGCCAGAGAGGAAATGGGAGAACAGTGAAAGGGACTGAGCAGGTGCCAAAACTGGAACCTGATGACCAGCACCCTCACTATTGCTAATGTCAGCCCACCTTCATAACTTATCACCCATCCTCCTACTTGTCTTTTGTGAAACCATGTTCTCCATTTCTCCTTCACCCTTAATTTCATCTAATTCACACTATATCTTGTCGATGTTATCGGTACTATTCCATCCGTATCTCCACTGCAATTATTATTAAACATACCGATATATTCAATTTGATGTACGTAGTTAGATTTCAATATTTTACCGGTTTATGTAGTTTTCTTAGGTTTAAGGTTTGAACATATATATACTATTATTTACCTATAAATCCAAATGCGTAAACCAGCGTCCAAGAGCTTTTGAATGATGGGAAGAACAGTGTATGGTGAATCGGCCCACCGTTCTATAACACCGCTGCACATAGAAAAACGATATATGCGGCACTAATTACAAAATTATCTGTGTGCAATGTGCATCAATTCAACAAACATAGAAAATCAGCATTTGTTCAACACTCAGTCAAGTGCTTAGCACTATGGAAAAACTAGCGTTTTCACAATCATTCGCTTCACCCAACAATCGAAGGCTGCTAATAGGGGTACCTTATTCATCTTAACCATAACCAGTTCAAATGACTCAAATTAAACTAGTTGTAGAGTTGTTCAATTGTTTATATTCTCATAGAAGTATACAAGACACAATTAAAGCAAAATCGATTTTGATTCACTCGAATCAATTCATGAACATTATAGCCACGGTTTGCAAAAGATTGCATTCCTTAATATATATAAATGTATTAGTTCATAAACAAACCGATTTTAGAACATAACCCAATCAAGTATGCAAACGGGTACGCATACCTAAGTGGTTGGACTAAGTTTGGGTTCGCCAGTACGCGGACGGGTACGCATACCTTCCAAACTCAATTAAATCCCGGAACTTGAAACTCACGCCAGTATGCATACCGGTATGCATACTAAGTTCCCGAACTTCCATTAAACCAATCAGTACGCATACGGGTATGAATACCATGGTTCCCAGACTTGGAATAACTTGAAACAGTTAGCATGCAAGTATGCATACTGTGCTATATCCGATCATGGTTATTTGTTCTAAACTCCCATTTCAATCATTGAAACATTCTCGGAAGACGACAATATCCTTCTCACACAAACTATTAGCTTCAAAGCAATTTTCAAGTGATCGAATGATCAATACGAAACATTCTGAGTCTACATCAAATGACTGTCTCACAGAAATCATGTAAGATGTTACCAGGCGATTTTCACATGATCATCTTTTGACTTTCGTCAAGAATATAAGATGAGCTTGGTTAAAGCGAAAGCTTACCAACACATATTTCGAGAAATATGTAAGCGAGTTAAACTCAGCTCGAAATCAAATGTGTATAATCGAAGTCTATATAGCTATAGGACTTTTGTCTCAAATAGGAGATAGAGTAGATAGACTGTTGAGTGATAGATGAGTTCAAGTCTCCACATACCTTTTGTTGATGAAGTTACACAAGCTCCCCTTAGTAGTTCTTCGTCTTTAATTGATGAACGCCGTGAAGTCTAATGCTCAATTACACTTTCTATCCTATTCCAAGACTTAGCTATAAGTAGACTAGAAATCAAGACTTATAGTTTTGGAAAATAAACTTGACAACAAGCTTGAGATAGCAACGCTTGCGAGTTCGACCGAGCGGTGCTCCAACAAAAGTGGTAGATAAGTTATCCTTATCACACGCCTTGATCATATTAAGGATTGTAAGAGATATATAACCTTCGTCTTTTGGGCCATATCCATTTCATGCGGTTTCAACTAAGAACAAGCAGTGTGTCCAATACGAATTCGGAGTAACAGATGGTTGTGACGACTATTTGGAACACTCCCTAGTCTTCATTGACTTCCTTCAAAATTCTTATTGAATATAATTTTAAACGGGTAGTCACACTTCTTTGAACTATTTTTAGACCCTCGATGTCTTCATATCATACTTATAATCATTTCCTTTATGGATTTCACGCTTAATTTCCTCTCGCAAATCATCTCAAACCTTGTCTTGCTGACTTGGAATTTTAAACAACACGCACATTTTCTCTTTTGCCTTAGAGATAACCCGGGTTTTTTCCTCCGTATTTTTTGCGCATGTCTACATTGCGCAAATTAAATATTCATTAAAAGTATCCTTACTTACTCATAACAAGACTAATCAGATACTTTAAAAACATATGTTAATATAACTCAAAAGGTAAGTATACCAATTCAGTCATACAGTGGTGGGAAGTATTTGGCCATATCTGATATACGGGTTCAGGATGACAGTTGAGTTGTTCCACCGCCTACAAAAAAGTCAGAGGTATTCAAACACAATGAAAAGATTCGTCATCTTCTCAAACCATCGACTATGACGACTTTTTTGATCTTTCAGTTTTGGTATTCTCCAGTAAAAGATTCACGACGGTATGTCTTAGCAGGTTGACAACTCTATTAACCTGGCAAGATAATTATGGCATTTATCAAACAATGAAGTCGTCACGGTCTATTTTAGCTGATGAATGAAGACTCTTAGACCAGACATGACGACTCCATCTATACCCTGCCGACCCATCACCAAAAAACACCTAATGCACTCTACCCAAATTTCTATAGAAGTCTTCATGGTTTTGGAAGGTTTAACATGATAACTCTTTAGAATCATGTAGGGTCATCATGGTTTAGTTTTGCAACACGAGAATGACGATCCTAAAAGCATTTATTTCTTATTTTGACTTGGACCAATATGGTAGAGTCTCTAAACGAATATTTTATTATAATAAAATAACTAGTCGTTGGGTCCTTAAGATCTATACAAAGAACCCGCTCTCATTTTCCTCATCCAAGGTCATAGTTTTCAACTTTCAAATTCATTTTCATCTCTTGCTCATCCAAAAAAAAAAAAACCATGGTTACTCCCTGCGTACACTAACGAAGAATATGTTTCCGATGTTAGAACGTGGGTGACAAACACAAAGCATGACGCGCGAAGATCTAGACACTAACATAAATCAAACCTCCTATTCATTTTAGAATCGTATATTTATAGTTTTGTAGCGTTAAACAGAAACAGTAATTGAAGATCGTTCCAACGCACTAAGAAAAGATTTCATGGTCCCTTCAAAGAACTAAAGCTTTTAAAGAGGAAATGAAAGTTCATCACACAATGGAAAGTGTGATAGACTAAGTATTTCACTAAGTCGTTCATCAAAAATAGTTTTGAGTAATGTATGCTTACTTATAATTGATTTATTTTTTCAGTGGGAGATGGCTCTTGCCATGGGTATGAGGCTATCCTAGGGGGCAAAAAAATTGAGAATCATGATTTCTATCTTATCATGGAAGAAAATACATGTGATTTCAACCTATACGATTTAGAGTTTTAAGTGCAACGTTATGATATTTGCTATTTCTTTTTCCATAAATTTATTCTATGGAAGATGTATGCCTTTCCGACTGAATGAAATGTTTTACGAATTCAAAAATCAAAACATTCCCAATGGAAGTCGTCATGGTGTATAAATATTGATCATAACGACTTTCTTTTAAATTTGCAATGGTTGGTTAGAGTCGTCATGACGTAGGAATAAAACGTGAACGACTCTAACAGTTATATCCAGGCAGAGTTTTTTTATTTTAGAGTCGTCATAGTATAAACATATTAAAATGACGACTCTTACTTGCTAAGACAAGCTAGGTAAGAGTCGTCGAGGTACTATGTTATACCATAACGATTTTTTATAATCTGGAAAAGTTGCTGAAAAGAGTAGTTTTGGTTTGATGTTACAACCATGACGACTTCGAAGAATTGTCATGGTAGTAACCTCACGCCCATGACGACTCTTACGTTGTGAGTTTACATAGTTACGATGATTCGAAAACTCGAAGCAACAAATCAACAATTCGTAAACTAGAAGTAGCTTATCGAGTATTGTGGGTTCTTCATTTGGAGCAATAAGATCCTCATTTTTAGTCTCATCTATTAATATTCCATGACCTTATACCCAATCCGGATTACCATTAACACAATTATCTTTGTCATTTTGAAGCTTCTCCAACATCCATTTCAACAAGAATCACTCATCTCTCTTTTCTTCTTTTTTGACTCATCAAGGTACAAATATTTTCTCTTCGAAAATTATTTAATTTATTAAAACTAGTTATGGTTAAGTATCACTCATCTCTCTAAATCCTGGTTTTCACCTTTTTCTCTCCAAAGCCTCTTATTCTTCTCCAATACTCATGAAGCCCAAAAAAAGTAATCCTAAAATCCATATATTTAACTAACCAAATCAATTAGCTCAACAAAATTATAAAAGTAACGCGAATCACGCAGCTCAACAAAATTATAAAAGTAACGCGAATCACGCAGGGACAGTATAACCATTTATTAAAAAATAAATTGGCTAAGGGATTTTGTAAATTACTTTTGGGCACCCTTTTTTGTTTTACCCTACAACCCCATTTAAAGATTTAAATAATACACCCCCAACTAAGCAAAGCACCGCGACGTAAATTTGCAGATTACTGACGCGTTGGTCCCACAAACCCTCAAAACGCAAAGCAAATGCGGGTGATAAAGAGGTACTGATTGTGGCGATGAGAATGTTGTGTGGATGAGCAATTTAGAGGATCCATAATACCTACTAGCACAAACAAATATAAATTCTTGACTCCTCCTTTCAGCTTAGAGGGATGGACAGAAATTATTGTCTGTGTTCCTCTTGAATCAATACTGAAGTTACCGAACCACGAATAACTAGGATAAGATGCAGAAGAATTGAAGAAATGATATGAGATGTCAAGCAGCATTACAAACTTACCATTACCCTCTGAGATACGAAGTGGATGACAACAATGGCATTCAGAACATCTTAGAAGTTCATAAGAATAGTGAAACGAACAAGATCCTAATGTAAGTATAATCCTGTCGCAAATTGCTGACACAATAAAGTAAATAAACATATGAATGAAAGCAAAACGAAATATCCTTGTTTAACAAAGAGAAGAATTCTGATATGTATTCATAGATCAATTAGGCGAGATTTTTAGATTGAACGTTCTTATTGCATCTTCCCCAACTTAATCACATTGAGCACTTCAGTCTTGTCTGATAAATGTTTTGCTTCTTTAGCCAAAGCCACAGCTCCTATGTTCTCAGCTCACTGCTTCATACTATATTAATGATATAATTGTCACATAGGCTTGTGGCAGAGGTACTATTAGTTGTGAAATTGTGCTTAGCAGTGACACAAAACCAAAGCATCATTAATATAAAGTGATTGGAAGCATCAGATAACTGGAAGAAAGAAAAAGAAAACCAAACCACGCTAGGATGGAGTACTGTACGTACTGATGTACAAACCTGCAGGTTGCATTCGAAGTGGGACTGAATTTGAATGACAGAACACACACAATTCATATCTTCATTAAATTTTTACCTCTTAACAAGAATACAGGAAAGATGTCAAGTTTCCTGCACCTAGTTTTTAAGAATTGATAGAAAATCCAAAAGCAGACATATATAGCACGCTATTTGCAGTTTGGGAAATTACTTGCAACATCACACCATTTCAATCATGTGTCCCAGCTAAAAGTAATAGCAACTGAAAGAGTGAACATTGAATGAACTGCATATGCCGTAGAGAGAATAATTAATCAATGCCAGACTGTAGAAAATGTGGAAGAATAGACGAATAATTCACAAAATCGAAAATGAGGGAGAAAGAGGGTACCATATGCTACTGCATCGAATTAACAAAGTCTTTCAGATCTGCTGCATCTCGTCCTTGCTCATCTCTTTCAATAAATCAACAAAAAGATTCCTAAGAAAGGATAGGGATTTCAAATCATAAGGTAAACATTCTTTCACTAGCGGGCAACGGAAAATGATTAACAGCTGTAAAGAAGTCCATCTTCGTAATTAATAGACATAAATGAAATCCAAGATATTTCATACCTGTTACAGAGACTGGAATGGTACTAAAGTTTAGCAATCGGAAGAAGAAATTCTGAACACTCTACGCCTAGAATTGGATGACCCAAATGTAAAACGCGCAAGTGCTTACTACATGAGAATCTATTGAGGACCTTGAGGTTAAAACTAGAAACTTGCTTTGAGGAAAATAATTGTCCGAACTTCTTTGAATTGCTAAAGGTTTCAGGAAATGTTGGTGATAAATTTTTATTCACTATTAACTCTAAACGACGAACTTCAGAAACATTTTCCAACCACTTACCTTGAGAGATGCGCATTCATGATCCCCAATGATAACTTGAGCAAGATCGTGCATCATATATGTCTTTATGCCACATAAATCATTCATCTGGATTTCCTCAAGAAATGAGCTCCACCGAACTCCCAAAATATTCACACCACTTCTAGAGATGCAATACGCATAGCCCTTTTTGCGCTCTTCTTGCAAAAGAATGGTAGTATCTGTCAGAACAAAGAAGAAATTGCTGGGAGAAGAAAATTAAGCAACTTTATTACTAGTAATTTTAGATGGATGTGTAAACGTAATTAATGTAGCCCTTAGAATTTGGACTTGTGTTTACAAATGTAATATTTGATAGATACATCAGTACACAAGGATTGTCTGATTTAGTTAGTAGTTTTGGATCACTGAAGCCTGATGATGCTTGTGTGAATACAAGAATGGATCAGTATGCCATGCACTTTCATTACCTGACATTTTTCACGAATGCTAGGTTCCATCGCTGGGTCTAAACTCTAAAGGTTACTAGATGTTATATTCACTTGGGAATGTTTATTCAAGTACTGTGAAACATTACCCTTTGACAATCTCATATGAATTTTGGCAAATTTGACAATTCATTTTATTAACATTTGTTTCTACAAAACATTCCATGAATCAGAATTTTCAAAATGAGTATCAACTTTGTATAAACTGATGCAAACTATGAGAACGAACAATCCAAACAAAAACCAAACCTCAAATTTCAGATCACCATTTTATAAGAGCGGTGCAATTAGTTCAACTGTGGGTTTGCTTCTTATATAGGTCGCAACTTTGAATCCACTCAACAGGCATTAGGGGATCCATAACCTGCAGCTACCTTCACATGGTCCCCAAGAATTTGAATAGAAAACTACCGGATTAGCTAGCATCATTCTAATCAGTCGTCGGAGAAAATCATTAAAATCTAAAATAAACTGTGCATAAA
The DNA here is from genome assembly GCA_023531105.1 of Papaver atlanticum. Classification (NCBI taxonomy): domain Eukaryota; kingdom Viridiplantae; phylum Streptophyta; class Magnoliopsida; order Ranunculales; family Papaveraceae; genus Papaver; species Papaver atlanticum. Next base: position 201,665 of record JAJJMB010003672.1, read on the forward strand.
TTAGTCGTTAAGCAATTACTCATCTAATCTATGCTTGTCGATCAGTAATTTACAAAGCTAATTACTTGTTCTATTTTGTGAAATTAGTCGTCCCCGATAGGTGAATACCTAGCTTTATTATACCAATACAATTTCTTAGTCAGGACTTAGATTTGAGAAGTACAACAATACAATCTAAAGATAGTGAAATTCATAAATTTGGCTCACAAACAAAACCCTAATTGTTTCTATTAAAGTTCAAAGAATCAAATCTGACCAAGCAAAAGAAAAGTACCATTTGGGGTTTTTTGATACTTACCAGATCTAAGAATCCATCCATCATAAAATTAACCCAATAATAACCGATGCTGAGAAGAGGCAAACGAATGAGATTTTGCATCTTTAAGACTTGTCAATCAAAGACTTACAGGTCGGTGCATCATTCAATTGCTTCTCCTCAGAATCAGCTATTACAAGAAGAATCATCTCATCTTTAAGGTGTATCTTGAAGTTTTTTTCAGCTCATCTCTTTCATACCAAGCGCCAGATTGATCTCTTGAGCAACATCAGTGATGGCGTAGAAGAGTTGGCCTTGGCATACTTGGAAACCCGAGACCCGACAAGGGTCAAGTAATCCAGTAGCGATCCAACAGGGGATTCAAGTATATAGTTTTTATGCCTAGGAAATCCTGTTTAGTATTGGTATTTTGTTCTCACGTGTTTAGAGTTTAGATTTCTTCTATATCTTACATATGGTTTATCTTTTTATCTTTTACTCCCTCCGTTTTTAGAAAAGGATATACTTTTACTTTTATTTTTTCAATTTGACCTATTTTTAGGGTTCTATTTAAGTTTCTCTTGAATGTTATGAGAGGCGGTTGATTAATAAGAAGAAAATTTAAAACTCACGGAGTTTTCTTATGTTCAATTTTGTTTAATCATATAACCCTGCATCAATCAGGAACCAATTTCTTTAAGAATTCTCTGGGGGTAGTTCTCTTGTATTTTGAAGCCGTTGACCGACTCACGTATAAGAATTGATTGGTCGTAGTTCAACCACTCATATTCACGTGGTCAATAGCTGTAACTTTCAATTTTACCGCGAAAAAGAGAAAGAAAAAAAATTATCAATCATTTTACCCATGGAAAGATACTGCAGCTTAGCATGGTTGCTAGAGGGGTACTGGACTGCTGGGGAGAGTAGCAATCCATGTGTTAGAAATATTTTGTCTTTTGTGAATTCTGGTATATTCCTTAACAATGTTTGTATAGCAATGTTGCATTTTAGAGCATTTTAATCAGTGTTAAGCTCAACAAACTTTAAAGGAAGTTCTTCATATATAAGAATTTAGTGTTTGATAAGAAGAACATATCATTGTAATATTAACTTTAAATTCACTATCGTTTGGGTTTCTATTAAAAAAAACTAGTGCAAGTCTTGTGAGATAAATGATGTGCAAATAAAATAGTTGCTAAGTTAGACATGTCCAAGGCATTCGATAGACTAAAATGAAGTTTTGTTATTGATATTCTTTTGAAACTTGGCTTTGCCAAGAAATGGTGCAATATAGTGCTTCAATGCATTAGTACTCCAATTATATCTCTATTTCTGAACGGACCTCCTTGTAGCTCTTTTCAACATACAAAAGGGTTTCGTCAAGGAAATAATATGTCTTATTTGTTAATAATTTGTGTGGATCCAATTTTCAGGCTTCTTACTCATACTGAATCCAAAAAAAAAATTATATGTGTGGTGTGAGACTTGCATAATATGGACCATCCATCGCTCGCCTTTTTCTTCGTTGACGGTATTCTATTATTTTTGAAAAACATCCGAACTTATGTATGCTCAAGACATCGTTTCGAGGTTTAGTCGTGCTTCTGCTCAGGTCATTAATGGCCTACAAAGAGCATTGTTGGTTTTAGTAAAAACATTCCTAGAAGTTGACAATCTAAATTAGGTAATCTATTATAGATGAAAACTGTGAAGCTCACTCATAAATATTTAGGTGTACCTTTATTTCCGAATAGATCTAAGGTTTTGATTTTCAACCTTTAGTTCAACAAATATATAAAAATTAGATGGTTGGAAAGAAATACTCATTCCTTAAGCAGGTAGAGTTATTCAAATACAATATGTTTTAAATTCTATATATTGTTATGTATTAGATGACATGCTTTCCTCTTCATAATTTTACTATAAAGCAATTAGATAATATGCAACGTAGATTGTGATGGGAGTAATTCAACCGAAAAAGAAGGTTTAAACCTCAAAGCTTGGAAAAGCATGTGCTTACCCAAGAGACATGGAGGTATGGGCTTTAAAACCCTTAGTAAATTCAATTTAGCAATGCTTTCATAAACGACATGGAGATTAGTCAACCAACCCGATGCCTTACGGGCCCAAGTCCTTATATTCAAATATTTTCTAAATCATAAACCATTGCATTCAGTAGCTAGGAATAAAGGTACTTGAATATGGAGAGGGATAACTAAAGGTTTAACAGTTTTTAGACAATTTTACATCTGGGAAGTGGCTATAAGTGAAGATATCAGCATTTGGCAGGACAAGTGGGTGGCGAGGGATTCGCATCCTCTTGTGAGATGAGCATCATCTGAAAGATTATACTCAGGTTTCCCATCTCAGTAATCCTTATTCAAATGAATGGGATGAGTAATCTCTTGTTGAAATGTTTAATCAGGAAAAAGTTGATCAAATCTTGCGCATAAGACTTCCTCCTATGGGAATGACTATATCCAGTGGTCACTTACAAATTCTTGACCTTTCTCCACTAAATATGTGTATAAAGCTCTGTTAGCTAATCAATGTAATTCTTCTGCTCATCAACAAAAAAAATTGGTTCAGTTTATGGCATATATGGAAACTCTCCCAAAGTTCAGATTGTTTACTTGGAAGTGCATTCGTAATATGCCATTGAAAATCTATTTGTTTAAATTTTGTATTGTTACTAATGATATCTGTCCTTTGCGCAGTTTGGATACACAATCTCTTGATTATAATATTTCTTATGTCAAAGATTGAATATGATACTAGACCTCGCATCATCAAAGAGCATAATCTTTATATTTCCGTGACAAATATGGATATTCAGTTGCAGCTAATATGGAGAACAAGACACAGTGCCATGTTGTCACTATCCATAAGATTAAAATAAAATTAAAGTCTTTGGCACAGCCTCAGAAGTTATTTTCGAATCTTAAATAAAATTCTTTCACAACTTCTCTAATTACTGATAAGCAGTTATTTACTCCTACTTTTTTGAATCAATATCCTAAAATTAATCTAATGTTTGTTGATGCTTCTTTGGGGGAATATTTTATCTCTGCAAACTTTCGAGTTTTTTTCTACAGACCAAATGGAAATTTGCAACAGCCAGATGTTGGACAACTTATGGAAGTTCAGTAATTGAGGCAGAAGCACAAGCTCTTTTAAAAACTATTGGATGGACTTGAAAACTGCAAATTCAAAATATAATCTTTATCTCTGATCTTTCACTTCCCAATGATGTTAATATAGATCCTTTTCTATACGTTGGGCCCTTTTTTCTTATGTCCAAGACTATAAAAACAACTTTCCTTTGTTTTAGCGTTATATATATGTTAATATGTAAATCGCACTCTAAAATTGGAACAACAAGTACTTTGGCTAAATTACCTAGGAAGTCTCTTGTAATTAGTGTATGGGCCAACCAACCCCCTGACTGTAACTCCGACAAGCTGTTCCATTTTTATAACTTTTAGTCCGTTTGATTGGGTTTTCCTACAATGGAAAATGTGCATGGATCCTCCAACAATGAAGAATACATAATCAACGGGAAAAACTTGGATAAAGAATTGGTCGTTTCAAAACTAAGAAAATTATTGAAAATAATTTTGTTTACCATGGAAAAAACTAGGAGAATTCCCGTGGCACCAATAGGGGTGGACCTCGGCTAATCTTATGGGCGGTGGTGGGTCCCACCGTCTATTAGGGCCACGGGAATTCTCCCCGTTTTTTCCACGCTCAACCTGAAACTATCAGTAAATTATACAAAAGACAAAGACTGATTGTACAGGTTATCAACAACTGAAAAAAGATAAATGAGTACCTTGAGTGAAGAAGACTCAATCTACACACTTGATTTGACTTAGTGGCGAATCCACAGTGGGGCCAGCGGGGTCACTGGCCCCAATAACAAATTTTAAACCTGTCTACATGTGTAGATTTAGCATGTGTCCTTCAAAAGCTAAGTAATCTGCCACCACAAAAATTCTTTGAGAATTAGAATGTACATCGAGATACTTGGTTATTTAGTTGTAAAACTATCTTTATCCCCATCTCCCATGATCAAAAATCACCCTAAAAAGAAAAAGAAAAAGAAAAAGCAAACGGTTCCCTTAAAGAGATATATGTAAAAAAAAGATGGTTGTTAAAGCACTGCTCGGTCGAACTCGCAAGCGTTGCTATCTCATGCTTGTTTGTCAAGTTTAGTTGTCAAAACTATAAGTCTTGATTTCTAGTCTACTTATAGCTATGTCTCGGATTAGGATAGAATGTATAGTTGAGATTTAGACTTCACGACGTTCATCGATTGAAGACGAAGAACTACTAAGGGAAGCTTGTGGAACTTCATCAACAAAAGGTATGTGGAGACTTGAACTCATCTATCACTCATAAGTCTATTTCTATTCTATGTCTTATTGAGACAAAAGTCGTATAGCTATATAGACTTCATTTTATACACATTTGATATTTCGAGCTGAGTTTAACTCGCTTACATATTTCTCGAAATATGTGTTGGTAAGATTTCTCTTTAACCAAGTTTATCTTTATTCTTGACGAAAGTCAAAAGATGATCATGTGAAAATCACCTAGTAACATCTTACATGATTTGTGTGAGACAGTCATTTGATGTAGACTCGGAATGTTTCGTATTGATCTATTGATCACTTGAAAATTGCTTTGAAGCTAATAATTTGTGTGAGACAGCTATTCTCGTCTTCTAAGAATGTTTCAATGATTAAGATGGAGTTTATAAAAATTAACCATTGATTGGATATACCACAGTATGCGTACTTGTATGCTAACTGTTGCAAGTTATTCCAAGTCCGGGAACCATAATATGCATACCCGTATGCGTAGTGGTTTAATAGTTGAAGTCCGGGAACTTAGTATGCATACTCGTATGCGTACAGGCGTAACAGTTCAAGTCCGGGAATTCAACTGAGGTTTGTCGTAAACGACAGTATGCGTACCCGTTCGCATACTGGCGAACCCAGACGAAGTCCGGCTACTTAGGTATGCGTACCCGTTTGCATACTTGAGTGGGTTAAGTTCTAAAATCGGTTTGTTCATGAACAAATACATTTATATAATAAGGAATGCAATCTTTTGCAAACCGTGGCTATAATGTTCATGAATTGATTCGAGTGAATCAAAATCGATTTTGCTTCAATTGTTTCTTGTATACTTCTATGAGAATATAAACAATTGAACAACTCTATAACTAGTTTCATTTGAGTCATTTGAACTAGTTGTGATTAAGATTAACAAGGTTGATATGAAAGTGTTCATATGGCTAACTTCGGTCAACTATTGTTGAGCCAACCAAGTGTACACGTTTAGGTACGGTTACCCATATCTAAATGAAGGAACATTTCATTTGTGTGTAACAAGCTAAGTTAGATCTAACGGTTGAAAGATATTAGCTTGAATCTAATCAGGTTTTCATCTAATGGTGAATATTAAATTCTTTGTTACCAAGGTAGCATTGATTGCAAACCCTGAATTGAAGACTATATAAGGGAGAACTCTAGCAACTAGGAAACCTAATCCCCACACCTCTTGTGTGATACTAGTTGCGACTTGAGACGATTCTCCTTTAACCTAGGTTTTTCTAAAACCATTATAGGTTAACGACTTGAAGACTTCCCAACTATTTTCTCTGTAGTTGTGTGTTCTGATCTTACTTTGTTCTATCGTATTGAGTACTATCTTCTCTAAGATTTGCTCGAGATTTAATCTCCGATAGGTAAGATAAAAATTATTCACAAACATCTTCGTCTCATCGTTTGTGGTTCCACAATATCTTGTTCCGTTTACATACGATTAATATCATTGTGAGGTGATTGATATTACTAGGCTGTTCTTTGGGAATATAAGTATGGTGTATCAATTGGTTCCTGTTCACCTTGATTTATCAAAAGAAGGAACAAAAACTCGTAGGTATTTCTATGGGAGACAGACTTATCTATTCAATAGACTTTTCTGTGTGAGACAGATTTGTTTATCAAGTCTTCGACTTTGGGTCGTAGCAACTCTTAGTTGTGGGTGAGATCAGCTAAGGGAATCAAGTGCGTAGAGTCCTGCTAGGATTCAGAGGCGTAAGGAACGCAACTGTACCTTAATCAGTGTGAGATTGGTTAGGGCTCAACTACAGTCCGAGGTTAACTTGTAGTAGGCTAGAGTCTGTAGTGGCATAATATAGTGTGGTGTTCAAATATGGACTAAGTCCCGGGGTTTTTATGTATTTGCGGTTTCCTCGTTAACAAAATTTCTGATGTCTGTGTTATTTCTTTTTTCGCATTATATTTGTTTATATAATTGAAATATCACAGGTTTTGTGTAGTTCAATCAATTAGATAATCCAACATTTTGTTTTTGATATAAGGGCAAATTAATAAAGTGACTTGCTTCAAACCATATAATTAATAAACCGGCCAAGATTCTAAACTCTTTCATAAACTGGCCTTTCCGTTAGATTTCACGCATGGACCCACCAGATCGGTAATCGGCGTTGAATTAGTCAAACTCGGTCCGTAGAATTACCACCATGCCCTTATCCATTTTAAAGACGCGTGGGGTGAAATTAGTTCTCATTTTTTTCAGTCTTTCTGTCGTTCGTTCCTTCTCTTCCTTCTCTCCATCGTTTCCCTTTTTTCTCTTCGTTCTCCTTCTGTTGAAACTAGGGTTAGCGATTAGGGTAACTGATTATTAGAGAAGAAGAAGTAGCAGTTGAAGACGTAGATGTTAGTGAAAAAACATATCGTATTTGGAATACTAGGGTTTCTGGATATCTAGGGTTTCTGAGACGATTTTGATAGAGTGAAGATGAGGTACAAATTGGGATTCAAAACATCTGAATCAAGGTGAGATTAACGTAACCCGTGACTTAATATATGATGAAAATCAAAGATTGATCGATTGATTTGTATTTCTAGGGTTTCTGTTTTCCCCCTTTTGTAATTAGGGTTTATTTGAAATTCATGAGTTTATTGTTTAATTAGGTTATAAATTTCGTGATTGAGTGTTTGTTTGTATGAATTATTGCTTAATTAGGGTTTATTTGAGTTAATATATCAATTCAGCCCTTTCAATTTTAGTTTCAGTGGGGGATTTATTTGGGTTAATTGAAATTCAGATGTGCAGTGGGGGATTTGCTCTTATTGAGGAATTTTATCTGATTTTATTTGGGTTAATTTTGGTGATTGAGGGATTTTATGTGTTTTAATTAGTTTCAATAGGGGTTTTATCTGATTTTTTATTTATTTGTGTTGCAGTCTGTTCAAATTGAGGAATATTAGTGTGTATGTGGAGCCAAGGAATTAGACTTTGGTATTTCCTGAGTGTCATAGAGATGAAACAGAGTTGAGGAAGGTTGAGTATATGGTGTATTCTAGATTGTCTTTGGATTGGTCTAAGGAGAAGTATTGTTTATATTGGTTTAAGGATCCATGTATGCCACTGCCATTGCTAAATAATGATGACTTTGATAATTTTTGGGAGGATTCTTATATGAATGATGATGGGTGTATATGTTTGTGGATGGGGATGAAGGATACAGAGTTTGGGACTCCAAAGACTACACCAAAGAAGAGAATTAGTAAGAAAACTACTCCTAGAAGATATCCAAGGCTAAATAGTGTGGATAAATTAGCAGAAGGTGTATCAAGAAAGCTGAGTTTCATGGATTTGCTACAACAAGCTGAAGAGGTACCAATTTCCAAACATTCCCATGTTAGTAGCAATGGTTGCAGTTAGTCACAACCATCCCAAGCTATTGACCTTGATGATGATGTATTTGACATTGGGTCAAAGCTACAAATAAAGTTAAGTTTGTTGAAGATGTAGAGAATATTCAGCTAGAAAACATTAAAATAGATGAATGTCACCCAATTGAGGATCCAGAAGCTCTTCCAGTATATGACAGTGATGAAGACATTGAGTATGGGTCAGATGAACAAGAGCAAGAAGAACAAGAAGCAATGAAGAAGACGAAGAAGAAGAAGGAGGAAAAGGTATATTTCATTTAGAATTTATTTCATTTATTTTAATTTGTAACTTATTATATGGTACTGATGTTGATCTTGAATGTGGAGATAAGGATGTGGATTAAAGACCTTCTTACATGGATAACTTTGATGATGATTTTGGTGAGTACATGAAGGGTGAGCATGATGTAGATCTATTCCCTGAGGAAGAGGTATTTACTCCAGTAGATCCTACAAAAATGGAGGTAAAAACTAGATTTGCAAGTAAACAAGCATTTAAGAAACATCTCAGAGGTTTTTGTGTTCTTAATAGGTGTCAATTTAGGTTGGATAGAAGTGCTCCCTCTAGAGTTAAGGATGAGTGTAGGTTTAAAAAAGAACATGACTGTCCTTGGTTTGTGTATGCTAGTAAGAAGGAGGGTGAGAAGACTTTTGTTCTTAGGAAAGTGAGTTTGGAACACACATGTCCAGGGGATCACAAAAATAGGAATAGATCTGCTGATCCTCATTTTCTAAAGGATTTTTTTCTTGATCAGATGAAGAATAATCCTAAAAAAGTTGTTTCAGACCCTTATAAAATCAAGGAAGACTTCTTAGCTGAAAACAAAGTTAATATACCATATCAGTGTGCATGGAAGGCTAGGAATCTAGTTTTAGAGTCATTATATGGGAATTATAGAGAGAGCTACAATGAAGTACCAGTCTTTTGCAGCATGTTTACCAAGTGTAATGAAGGCTCTGTTGCTAAGTTCACATTTGACACTAAGGAAAACACATTTGAAAGTATGACACTCTCATTTGAACCTGCAATGAGAGGTTTTCGCAGAGCATGCAGGGGAGTTATAGGGCTTGATGCCTGCCATCTAACATGAGAGTTTGGGGGAGTATTGATGGCTGCAACTGCACTTGATGGACAGAATGGGTTAGTAATGTTAGGAACTATGATATGCAGAGATGAAACAAAGGAAAATTGGATCATTTTTTTGAAGCATTTGAATGCTGCCATATTAGCACATCCAGTGAAAGTGGCTTTCATTTCAGATAGGCAGAAAGGGTTATTGGAAGTTGTTGCAATAGTCTTCCCTGGCCATCACCACAGATACTGTTGGAGGTAACTTTCTTTTGTAATGTATTAAAATGTTGTTGCTTTTTTTGTTTGTCAGATCAGTTAAAGGCCTTACTATAATTGCAGTGTGTTAAAATGCAGACATTTATACAAAAATTTCAAGAAGTATTACACGGGTCTTGAATTACATGGTTCTTTGTGGAATGCAGCAAAAGCATACAAAGAAAAACATTTTCAGGTAGTTGTTATTGGTTTTATGCACTGTTTGACAGTGAAGTTAAGCTAGTTTTTGGTTTGGTTATGCACTTTTTGATAGTTGTTATGAATATATTGGCTGTGCAGGAACATTTTGACAATATTGTGAAAGAGAATGCTGCAGCTGGTGCTTATCTTAGGAGAGAAGATCCTGCTACATGGTCCAGGGCCTTTTTTAACCCTATTCACTGTTGTGAACATATGAACAACAATTTTTTCAGAGTCTTTTAACAATATGATATGCAGGATGAGAAATAAACCAATTATCATGATAGGCATAATGTATGCTAACTTAGTGATGGGTACATGGTACAATAGGAGGACTGAATCTGCATCATGGGTAGATGGAACTTTGGTTCCTAGTGATGTTAAGTTGATTAAGAAAATGTTGTTGTTTGTGACTGATTATGGTGTTGACCTTTGTGTGGATGGAGAATTATATATGGTGACTAGTCCAAAAAAATATGTGTTCACAGTGAACATCCTTGCCAAGACTTTCTCTTGTTTGCAGTGGCAGTTGAGAGGGTCCCCCTGTATGCATGCAGTGAGTGCATTGCATACCATAAGGCCACAATGGAGAAAGTAAGACTTTTCTTTCTTAAATCTGTACCTTCTCTAGTTTTTTTTAATGCAATTTTGTTGTTACTTTTCTAGTTAAATGTATCTAGCACTAACCTTTAAATACTCTGCTTGAGCAGGTACTGTAGTGATTAATATTCAGTAGAGAACTACAAGGCCACATACGCACCAACTTTTGAACCACTAGATGATAAAAGTGAATGGGTCCAGGTACTTTTTTTGGATCCTTATGCCTTATTTATATTCTCAACTACATTGATATAAGTGCATTTACTTTTACTTTTGTAGATTCCCTTCTATGTATTTAGGGTTTCATAACCACTAACTATCTAATATATCTTATCTCATTCCTCTTTCTTCTTGCAGCAAAACATGAAGAAGAAGATCTTGAACCCTCCATACAGTAGGAAACCAGGAACACCCAAAAGCAAGAGGGTTAGAAGTTATGATGAACCTCGTATTGAGAAGAGAAAAAGGAGGTGTGGGAAATGTGGAGAGATTACTAATCACAACAAGAGAACATATGCTGGTGGTCAAGTTGGATCTAATCCAACTGCAAAGAGGCAAAGGACTGAATGTGATGCAGAGAACTTCACCTTCACCCGGCAGTCATCCCTTGGAAGCACCATCTTCTACTCTAGCTTCTACAACACCTATGAGTCTGCCATCTATAACACCATCTTATACTCCTGCTTCTACAAGACCTAACCTTTCTCAGAATTTTTTTGGCATTGGATCTGTATCTCAGAATATAAAACAAGGAAAGGGAAAGGGAAATGGAAAGGCTAAGAAGAAATGATTTTAGATCTGTTTTTTTTTTTTGCAGTCTTTTTAAGACAGTGTTTGTGTTTAAGAAGGCTAAGTAGAAATCAGATAATATTTCTTTTATAGACTTGACTTAATTATGAATGAAAAATGGGCGTGTAGACCATATTCTTTTGCAGGTTGTTTATTAATACATTTGCAGGTTACATTTTCAGATTGTTGAGTTCCTTACATATGGCATTAAGTTGTAAACTTGAATGCATAATTTTGTTTTTTGCAGCAATGAATACTTCATCTGAGACACACTTAAAACCATCACAATCTGTACAAGTGAGGTATGCTATGTTCTTGTTGTGTTCATTCTTGCAAAACTTTATCTCTATCTTTGATGTGCAGTGATCTTTGTTGCAGGTTTGATTTTGCAGTGGACAGTTTTTGAAGCAGTGGCCAGATTCTCCGCAAGCGTAACAACCATTCTCCACTGGTAATTTCACCATCTTGCATTTAACATGATCCATGGCATCGTCAAACCATTCAAAGTACTGACAGGTTGGAATTGAACACTTTAAAAACATTTTTCCATTTGTTTCTTTTGTTTTTGAGTATAATAGTTGCCTTATACCATTACATGGTATATATTTGCACCTGGAATAAATCCAAGGACAGACCTTTGGATCATGGCTTCCTTGTTCACGGATACAACATGAAATTAGGGATTTTTTGACTCTTACCTTGTAACTGATGTTGCTGCTACTACTACCTGGAGAGTTTGCTTCACTTTGGCTCATGTCTTTATTTTTGGTTTGTTTTTGAGCTATTGGGTAGAAGAAACACTAGGGTTCTTCTTTGCAATAACCCCTAATTTATATGAAGTGAAGCTGAAGAAGACCGTTACAGAAAGCTGAAGAAGACCGTTACAATCCGACCGTTACAAAGGAAGCACATTTACTTCACGTGCTACGAGTCACCGAGTTGACTCGATCCCGGTTTCGTTACAAACTCAGTCTCAGTCGAGGGTCAAGTTGTCTTTTACCTAGCAGGTTAACTGCCACGTAGACATTTAACTGCCGTAACTGTTTTTTGAAGAAAAAAACGAGATGGAAAATGTCAATATCGGCCAGTTTATAAAAGGATTAAAAAAAACGGCCAGTTTCTTAAATATAGTTCAAAAAGGTGGTCACTTTATTAAAAAACCCTTGATATAAATTGATTGACACTTGAACATTGGTCTTTGGTACCGTTCAAGTTGTTTCTCATAATAATCAGGCTAGCGTATTTCTATCTGTTTGATTTGCTGATTACATTGAGAAACAAAGATATAACTCTTGGATGTATTTTCCTTGATTGAGTCTGACTGTCTAGTTAATTCTCTTTGAAGTATATTGGAGTTAGTCTATACAGATTTCCTAAACAAAATATTGGGTGTGGTTGTTAGACCCCCGTTTTTTCAATGGCGTATATCTTGTTCTGCATGTTCTCATTCTAATTTAGGTTAGTAACTTCCTTACTGGTTTTATGAATTTGTTTGTAATTAAAATTTGGGGTTTTACATTGCAACTTCGGGTTAATGTAAAATTAGGTTTTTATTATGTGTATGTGTCTTAGATATCTACTGCTAAAGATAAAGATAAATCATCCAATTTATCAGGAGAGCAATTATCGCTCTTGAATTTGTTGATGAAATTTCCTAGTTAGTGGTTTTGGACCGTTGTTATCAACCTTTCACTGTACTATTCTGACTGTCACTGAAGCAGTATATTACTTTCCTAGTGCAAATATTATGTAGAAAGAGAAAAAGATATTCAAAATAAATCCGAGGAAGCTCAAACTTGAAAATTGATATGTTAGGATTTGTGAGGCATGAGCTTTTCAATCAAAAATTTAATCATGAGAAGATAAAAAATTGAAGAAATTGAAGAAAATAGTGCATCATATGAAAGATTTTATGGGCAGGGAAACTTAGGTTAGTTCAATCTAATTTTGCACTCATAAAAATTTAGATACATTTCTATATACTACAAATTCAAAAAATAATTATATAAGTTTTTTCTTCATATTTTGTTTAGCCAGCGAACCCATTTGAAGTGTTCATAATAATAGGTTTTTAGGTTTCATTATGTGCTTAGAAATATCCCTTATTGAATGTTAAAGGTAGGCCACGCTATCGATTTATTCAAGTTTTCCTTATCTGATTCCAAACAAAAATGTCTAGATACTTGATACTTCCAGAGAAATACCAAGGACAACAATGTTTATGCGTCACTTTTGAACCTCCACATAACAAGAAAAAATCATGAACTCTATATTGATGATTAAAGAACTGCACCACCCATTTATTTATATGTATTTCCAATTGGAATTAGTCTTGCAGTATCTCCATGTGAATTTTCCAATTTGGATGAGCCATCCCGTATTCCAATTTGGAATTAGACTTTTACTATGACATTCTTACTTAATATTATCAAGAGCAAAGTATGCCCCCATTGAACTTTTGTTCAGAATTCGTCACTGCTTTCTTTGGTATCTGATCATTAGTTAGCAATTCGCCAAATGATTCGCGAATTATTCCGTATTGATATGTTTCACGAATTATAGACGTCTGTATCAAACCACGAACCCATTACGCGTTCAATATGAGCTCCCCGACTAATATGCGAATAATCTGTTTAACTAGTTCGACGTAATTTGACTCCGTCCGTGTTAACTCTCCGCGAGTTGTCTCTAACCGAGTTGACACACGTTAATTCCCACGCTTACCAAACGGGGTGAAAAAATATTGCACGAAGTATTCCGTATTGATACGTTTCGCGAATTATAGACGTTCGTATCAAACCACGAACCCAATACGCATTCAATATGAGCTCCCCGACTAATACGCAAATTATCCGAATTCATGAATAATCCGTTTAACTAGTTCAACGTGATTTGACTTCGTCCGTGTTAACTCACCACGAGTTGTCTCTAACCGAGTTGACGCACATTAATTCCCACGCTTACCAAATGGGGTGAAAAAATATTGCACGAAAGGAGAGATTCAAAACTGAAACATCCTTCTTCATGCAAGAGGCATCAAACCACTTTTCTTATGATGCGTTTGTGATAAATGCTATATATATTTTATGCGTAATACATTTATGCCCCTAAATTCTTCCACTTTATCACATTAAAATCATGTTAAAAAAATTTCTCCTACTTTACTCCAAGAAAATATAAAAATTAATCTTTTAATTTGTCTAGTTTGGGGCCTAGTCCAGTAATTTGGGGTCTGTTACTAGATGACAAAAAAGGTCATTAGAAATAAATTTCACACAACCCCTTATCCAACTATTCTCTTACTACCTATTATACCCCTGATTAATTAGCGTTAATTAATCGTATTAAGTGTTAATTATATTTAGATTTGAGATCAACTAATGTTAAATTGATCTTCAAAACATCAAACAACTTAAAAAATTTGATTTTTTTTTGAAAACACTACCCAGAATCAGTTTACGTTCATGCACTCGTAAACCGATTCTGGGTTGGTGTTTTCGAAATTAACAGAGGACTTCCAGAATCGGTTGAAGTATGGACAGATAAAATCTGATTCCTATAATCTGGGTTTTGTAGTACATATATAAACCGATTAATACCTTTCATAAGAATGTTTTTTTCATTCATTTCATATCTACTCCTTTTCGTAGGAATCACGGATAAACTTAGCGATGCATCAAGCCTTTGAAAACCTAGGCGACCCTAGTGGACGAGTTATAGTCTTGTGAGAGTTTACATAGAGATCTACCCACAAAATCGACACAAAAACTTATAAAACCATCAATCTTCGTCGGAGGAATCCGAGTCCAATTTAGCCACCATAAAGTTCGGGGCATACTCCTGAATTTTGGATACCATGAAGTGATAGCTTGCATCAAATGTAAATGCTTCCCCTTTTTCCTCCAAGTAGCGCGCTTTCACGACTTGGTTCTACAAAAACACGACACAAACTTACTATGTTAGTGGTGTTTAATTAGAAGATCAAACCACATGGATTACGTAAAATAAACCACAAAAACACTTACAAACTGTTCAATGGACAAACCTAAAGTGGCTAGCGTTCAAAATCCGATGTTGGAAATAAGAAAGTATCGCACTTTCAATGAGTTGGTGCCTATCATGGATTTGTTTAACACTTCTTCCGTTCGGATTCCCAAAAGCTTGCATATATTTGTTATATACCTTTGTCCAAAAGGTTTCAGCATCTTCCCTTAAGGAGGACTGATTTTTAATTCGAGTTTCGGCGTACCATGCTTTGGTGATTGACAAATCTTCGGTAGAGTCAAACGATGCCATTTTTTGTATGTGGAGGTATGAAATGAGTAGTTGTGGAGTATATATGAAGTGGAGGGAATATAATGAGCAATTTTGGGTCAGATGGGGTCCAAGGATGAGGTCTATATATATATAGAAAGACCCCAACGGCTAGTTTTTTGGAAGAAAAAAAAGTGAAATAATTTGGCACAATCGGTCTTCTCGAAGGTTCATACAATCCAATTATGTTTTTATGCCACCAAGAATCGGTCTTTATGTTAGCCAATATAAACCGATTAAAGAAAAGTATAATATTTAAATTTTCACTTACAATAATCGGTTTATATAATTTCACATGTGATCCATATCTAACTAGAAAAAGATACAGAAAAAACCGCATAAACCAACAATAATCGGATTATAATGGCCCCACACATAAACCGATGATTTCATTATGGACCCTCGACAATCGGTTTATGTGGACATATCGAGTAGCCCAATTGTTTGCCTGTGTTTGGAAAACAGAATTATTGAGCATACATAAACTTGTTTTACGATACACATAATTAAGTTCAACACCAGGATCATCCAAAATATAAACCTTAACCATCCCAAAAGAGTGTTAAAACTTAAAACTTAAACAACCAAGTCTTAAAACCTTAAACTTTTAATACCTAAAACTTAGACTTAAAAACTTAAATTTATAAATCATGGAGCACCAGCATCAGGAGAAGCAACACCAGAAGCATTAGCAGCAGTAGCTTTTGCTTCAGCAAGGGCTTGAACTGCAGCCATTTCTTCAAACATGCCTTCCAAATGTCTGTCGCGTTCCCTCCCAGCTGAAATCAAATCCCTCCTTCTCCTCACAAACCTGATGACCTCAAGGATCTCTTTCAGTGCAAGCTTGTCCACCAGTGCGAGGGCTTCCTCCATACGAGTCTCACTGCCATAGGCAAACTTGTAGAGGCTTCTTTGTGGCACGTGTTTTTGTACCCTATGAATATCCTCCTGGGTGAACTCTCGAGAGTAAAATGCAAGGTGACCGAAGTCCATATCTATAAAAAAAAATAAAAAAAATCTAGTTAACAACCTGTACATAGGAAAACATATGTAATCTGATTGTAAACACAAAAACACACAGGAATTTCAAACATTAAGAATCGGTTTATGTGGTACATATACAAAACCGATTGTGAAATGGAATCTGAAGAGACAATTCACAATCAGTACATTAACAAGCAAATAAAATCCGATTCCTAGAGTTCAAAAGAATTTAGTACCCAGAAACGATTTATGCTAATACACTTATAAACTGATTCTGGTGATGTCTTTTCATATTCTGATTTCGGACCCATAATCGGTCTATGTTAATCATCATATAAACCGTATAAACCGATTACTCTGCATGCTCTTCATGGCTGAAGAACAAAACCCATAATCGGTTTATACGATATGTCAACATAAACCGATTCTGGGTAGATCAGAGATTTTAATTTTCAAAAATCGAAGAATGAAGAAATGCGAATACTAAAACGGGTTGATGGAGATTTACCTTTTTTTTGGTTGGATCGCAGATCGTTAGAGAAGAGGATCAATTTTTTTTTTGATTAGAGTTTTGAGAAGTTGGAAAGATGATAGACGCATTTATGTGTCTATTTTCATCTCTTTTATGTATAGTGTTAGTACCCATTTATGTACTAATTTTGGTATTTTACCCCCTTGTAGGTGTTTTTGGAAAAATGGGCTCTTGCGGGAAAATTGGCTCGAAAAGTTGTTAAAGGCTCCAAGGAGGACATTTGCTATTCGGACTCTCATTTTGGATAAGGGGTAACCCATTTTCAGGCAGCTGCTAAGCACAGACCGAGACTGGATAGGGGGAGGTCACATTTCTTTACGTTTTCAAAAAAACAGAAAATGGCGGGAATTCTCTTCACACACAGGCGATTTTTTGGATGGATTTTTGATCGATTTTTAGGGAGATTAAAGGGCTGAATTTGATTGGGTTTGTTCCTATGGACCTAACAGGCAAGGTAAGGGTGTTGGAATGGATCCAAAGTGGCTAGAACTCGAATTGGAAGCGAAAACTTTCCAAAAATATCATGGTTTATTTTGGGCAAGTTTCTTGGTTTATTCTTGGAAACTTACGTGTAGAAGTGGAAGGAAACTCTTCTTAAAGACTTGTTTCTATCAAGGGAGGAGTTTGGAGAGCTTTTATTGATCGAATGCACGTGAAACAGAAAAAAAAAAGGAAATATCGAAACTTGCTGTGGAAGAAAAAAAGAATCCAAAGGAGTGAAGAGGAAGAAGTTAGGGGAAGTTTAGAGCCTTAGAGAAGCTAAAAAAA
>JAJJMB010003672.1:219220-244997 GCA_023531105.1 Papaver atlanticum
GAACGAACTTTACTCACCACTTTCACTACAACTTTAAAACCACATCAAAAGATTATGATGAAAATAGAAAGTTTTTTTTGATTTAGGTTTTTTATGTTTTTGGATTTTACTGAAAATGGTTAAGATTAGTATTTATATGGGTTAGCTTTAGGAATTAATTTGGGGTTAAATTAGATTTTTTCAGAAGTTTGGCACTCAATAGCCATTTGGTACAGTTGGGAGAGAAATTTGATAGACCCAAATAATTGGCATAGGCCCCAATTTAGCCAGGATCTTTTAAGGTGGTAAATACTTGTTAATTTACTATATATGTTAGGCCGAATTTTCGATTCCGAATTCATTTTTTTAAAACGAATTATACACGTACGTATACCGTTCCAATCTATTGCCGAACTACGCACTTTTGACTGGATTTTTGACCGAATTTAAATTTTACAAATCCGAATAATATTCGTACGATTATCTTCCGTTTGTTTCCAAAAACCCGAATTGCTAACCAGGATTTGATCATCTTGTTTCACCACAAACATGTCTAATTAATATTAAAATATATATATAGATGAAGTGTAATACTGAATTAGGTCGTTGAGATATGCATCTTTTAACTAGTAGTATAGGGTAGGGCACAGGGGAGGATAAGACCTTTCGATGGCATCCTGCCAAAGTTTTTTTCTTTTTTTTAAAGGTGCATCCTCCAAAGTCCAAAGTTCAATACGGACATTTCAGGAAAAATAAAAGCAACTGGCCCACACAGTGGCTTTTCACAGCATGCATGCGCCTAGTTCCATTTCTTTAACCATAGGTACTTAGCTAGGTATCCCTTTTCTTTCTCTGCACAGCAAAACAACCTTTAGATTTCACCGAGTTTAACTCTTACTTGCCTATTAGACAATAAACACTGACACCTTCGCTAGTTATAGTTCGTCAACATTATTATTATTATGTAAGAATTGGTATGCTTCGATGTATTCTGGTGTAACTTTTCTTGATCACTATTCGGTGGCTAAAATCTCTGTGGAAATGTTTGGTGTTTGGCATGAAAATGATTCGAATAATACTTGATTGGACTCTAACTTCGAAATTGAATTATAAAAAAGATAAAAACTACACATAAATAAAATAGAAGAATGTATGTAATACAAATTTAAGCAATAAGAAAAATATTGAGTAATAATCTTTTATTAAAATAAAAATTATATATTTTTCTTTGAAAAAAATAATGAAAATTTAAAAGACAATAAATTTAAAAAGTATAAATTAAAATAATAATAAAAGAAATTTTATTGGTAACATGGTCATGTCAGTTTTCTTTTTCGTTGGATGGGTGTTATTATCCAAAAGGGCGTCGGAGAGTAACTTGTCCCTAGATTACCAACCGACTCAGTGTAAAAAGATTACTGCAGATAGTCAAGCCATCTCAGAATCGGTTATACCAAACATCACTACAGTTTCGACTAGGACAGTGTCTTATATTGAGGCTAATGTGTTTTTTTGGTTCTTATACCTCCATGTAATTGCCTAGCAGTGTTTGAAAATCTTTTCTAAATCCATTTTTTCATATAATTTGGGACATTGTTAACAAGGGCACCAGATCAGTGCAGGGACGGATTCAAGATTTTCTTTTTCTTGGTGGGGCTAATTTTACAAATGTCACCAAAACAGCCGAAGGCCGCGGCAATTTTTTGAGTTGAGCCACGCATTTAGTGAACAAATATAATTTTTCTTTATAGCGCTAAACATAGGATTTAACATTAAGATTGAAAAAAAAAACTATGTACAAGGCTATAACATGAATATCTCACTTAATTCTGTGAGCATTACCATGAATCAATTAAGGCCCTAAGATTAAAAGCTACCTCACTCATTAACGGACAATTGAACTTGTTCCTCGCTGTCTGGTATCTTTTAAGTACCCCAAAATCTCCAAAGCTTCTATCAAGATTCAAGACCTTACTTTCTTGCGGACCATTTCATATGCCCTAAATCATAAATATTAATACCAGTAGAGTTGTTTTCAATTGGCTGTATTATATATTTAAGGGGAAAAAAACAATTAATCGGGTGGATCGAAAGCTTTGTATTAGGCTACAAATAAAATTACAATTATTATCTATAATACAAAACAGAAGTGGTTTTTAAGCCTTAAACGGTCTGATAACATTTTCATAGAGAAACGTTTCATCTGACCATCCCAGTCTCATCCATCCATAGACATCCGACGGATATAAGATTTGTAACCTCTTTCCATTATGGATATATGTATTGATAACTCTCAAAAATAGTTCCTCATCAATTAAAAAAATTAATGTGGCAACAAAAAAATAATGTGAAAATTTAAATGCTACAACCATATAAAACTCAGATTTTTATACTCATATTTTATTATTAAAAAAGAACAATAAAGAAAAATATTTGACTCATATCTTTTTAAAATTGAATTTTAATATCTTTTATTATTCAAAAAGAACCTGCAAAGAACAAAGAACTTTAGATCCTCTTTTTAGAATTTTTTTTTTCCAGTAGTATTTTGAGAGACTGATCGAAAAATAAAAACAAATACATAAATTCAGATCATGACTACCTTCTTGATCATCACATGGTGGTTTCCATTTCCCTCTGTATCTACTAATTTATTTATTTTATCTTCTTGATCATGACTATCTTTTCATCAATACCAACATGACTGACAATCGTCATTTAAACCTTTCTATCCATCTAACTCTGATTTAGAGATTTAGTAGATTTGTTGGCCTTAACAAAAAATCATTATGCACTCCAAGAAAGGTTACAAACAGAGGCATCATAATTGTGGCTAAAATTTAGGATATGCATTACATAATTAAGGTTTATACATCTCACTTTTTTCCTATTTTAAGTAGACTATAAAATAAATATTTTCATATATTTATGACCGAAATTAGAGTAGTGTAGCCTTAAGGCTAAAAGCAACATCTTGGAAGGCAGACTAAAGAATTATTATTTTAGCGAAAAATAAAGCAATTTACCTAGTATTTTTATCAGAAATTATTATTTAACTCAATTGCAAGTATTTGGATGACAAATATTTAAGATTTTCATAGCTACAAATTCACATGAGTCAAAATAAGTTTTACCATAGTTGGCAGTAATTATTAAAATCATTAAAATAAAAAAATTATTCTGTCTCATGTGTCGTTACGGAGCGGGTTATTTCTAGTACATAATTGCATACTAAAAAAATATGGACCTTCATGGGCACTATCATAGGCCCGTTAGTGGGTCAGTGTATAGGGTGCCAAATCTTATATAGAATTTGCTATCTCTCTGGTAAACCGGTATCCCACTAACATGAAGGCATATAAAAAGTGATAAGTAACTCGACACAATATAATTTGGATCAAAAAAATACCAGCAACAAAATCTAATACTCTACTCACATCAGTGCGGCATGTTATCAACCTTCCTTTGTAGGTTTTTATTAAGCCGACGATTTTTTTTTTTAAAAAACGTTCCAAAATCCATGGCCGAGGATACTGTTTACTGGATGGGTATTAAAATCCATATAAAAAAATATATTAAAAAACCCTCAATCTTATATGTTTTTTGTCATTTTGATATCCTCCCCGGTATTTGAGTTTTCCATCGGAGATTTTGTCAAAATTATCGTTCCCGGTTCAAAGAAGTATAATAACCCAACGAGGCTTAATAAAGTAAACAGTGGAGAAAAGAAAATATTCAAAACACAATAATTACGCCCTTGCTAGTCATTTCACCTGCTAGCACTGTCTTTCGAGTTTCAATGCTTCATAGAGAAGGAAAAAGCTACTGTCTTTCGAGTTTCAATGTTTCGTAGAAAAGGAAAAAAGCTACTGTCTTTCTTCAATTGACAAGACAAGAGAGAGTAATTTGGTTGCTTTATTTCTTTTACCGTTGGTAAGTTTTGTTGGTAACTCTAGTTACTGGTCGTTATAAAATCTAGTCTCGCTCTCCCATCTTTAAACTCCATCGATCTGACCCTTGCTTTGGTATTTTACTCTTGTTTTTCCCATAACGCCTTCTGAGAGATATAGAGCAAAGCCAACGATACAAACCTTCATATGATCTTTGGTGACCAAACAACTGTTAGCTGATGAAAGAAGAGACACAGGTATCGTCTTCATGTGATCTTGTTTCTTCTTATGCATACAATTTTTCCTCTTGTTGTCTTTTACTATTTATTATCATTTCACTTGTATGTTTTCTGTCTCAGTCTTTTGAATGTTTGATTTGGATCATGTAGTGGAGAGTCCGAATGAGTTTTAAGTGGATCAATGGTATTGCATGGGAACCGGGTGGAACCACAATCATCATCTTTTAATAGCATTATGGTATCTCCTCTCAATCAAAGTAAGACTACTAATCTTTCATTATTTATTTATTTGTTAGTTGATTTACATGCTGTTTTAATCTTGATGAATGGATGTTTAATCAATTTATCTAGTAGCTTAAATAAACCCTGTCAAAAATTCGGAAGTTTTCCACAATTGAGGATTTTTATTATAAATCTTTTGGAAATTTATTATAAAAATCTTAAAGACTCATGACAACCAGGCAACATTGTTCTCGTGGTTTAGCTCGTCAAGATAACTACTACAACCCCTCACTTGCTATGAGGGATCTTTTGAATGAAATTGTTGAAGAGTCTTCTAGAGTTATGAGTGATCCTGCATTTGCTGCCTTGTCCACTTTTCAGGACCAACTTGTATACTGCTTGAAATCACTGGAGAGCAGAAATGTGGTCACCTTCGTCTCACCTAAAGTGTTGAAAGATTTCTCCAAGACTCTTTACTGTTAGAACATGTAATTTGTTATAGTCTAGAATCTTCTAGACAAGTGAAGAGAAATGTTGAAAATGAGCACTCTAGATCGTGCTGGAGTTAGCTAAATTAGTGAAGTCATTTGATAGAGTCAATTAAGTATGTCCCAGTCTAATTGCTATGGATTGTTCTAGAGAATGTGAGGTCGGTCAAGTACCATAGTGTAAAACATGCGGGAAAAAAAAAAAAAATGTTAGTGGATAGTCTTCTAGAGATAGTGTTGGACTAGATAATTAGAGAATCTTCTAGAGTTAAAAAGAAGTCATTTCTTGTAACCTATAAATAGAATGATATTTTGGGGACTACTTTAAAAAGATGGGGGACTATTTTGTTATATAAATGTCCACCCTATATTTTAAGGGGTGTCTTAAAAGATTAGGGAAGACTAATCTGCCCTTATCCTAATTAAGGTTATAACTAATACTAATAAGCCACTAATTTAACCACTACCCACTAATCTAACCCCCTAAATTAAAACCTAAAATCAGTTTCAAAACCTTTCTTCTTCTAGCTAATATTCTTTAAGTTCATTCTTAACTAACAAATCGATTTTTTTTTGGGACATGTTTCGTCAAGTATTAATAGTGTTATGTTCTTTTCGTAGGATCATAATGATGCAGTTCGTCTTATTCATTGTCAAAAGGCGTCCAAATGAGATATTTTTTTGGAGTGTGACGAGTTGAAGCGAAGGTTAAAGAATGTGTGTTATGCACATGTGGATTTTGACGCCGTTGCCGTATTCGCATTTCTCGAGAGGCATTATCCCGAGACATATACAATGCATCTTCCATTTGGCTTGCACCTATTTATCAAATTACACCATATATGGAACGTACAAGGCATATTGTGTGCTAATGGAAACACTACCTCTATTGCATTCATCAATGCGACTTCATTGTCGGTGACTATAACCCCGGGAATATCATCACCTCGGAAGATTTCCTTAACTTGTTGTAGTGCCCAAATGTAACTAGGTTCTTGCTCCTCCCTTAAGAAACAAAACGCCACGGTAAACGGTGACTACGTTGAAGTACGCCCAACAATATTCAACAATGGCATCTCGTACTTGTTCGTCTTATAAGTACAATCCATTATGAGAACTTCATGAAAGCATTGAGCCAATTGAACACTCGTTGGATGCGCATTGAAGAGTTGTGTTATCTCTCCGTTCGAATCCACATCTTTTTGAACCGTGCAGTCTTTCTCTTTGGCCAAAAAAAAACAATTGTTGCATCATTTGTGTATCTCTCCATTCCTTCTTTCTAATTGTCACAATTGCATTATAAATGGTGGACAAAGATAAGTGGTTATCCTTGTTATCCTCCTTTAGTATTTGGAGCATTTGAATCGGTGAAAGACCCATTTTCCTCATTTTAGCTACGTTCATCTCTTCAGGAGTTAGCTTGGCTGCAATGAAATGTCCTTCAAGATGCTCCGGACGAGGGTGGTTATGACCACCTTCCGTAACCTTGTAGAGAACCCATCCACCCAATTCGTGGTTGTAATTAAATGCAAGCTTGAATGGGCATTTAATCTTTTTTGAGAAAGTTTTGTTGTTCCTATTTGTATTTCCTTTATAAACATAACCCTTCCTCTTGTGGCTTTTATCGGGATCACGGCTTTTCTCACAAACCATTTCAAAGCGGGTTTTGCTTTCTCTCCCATTCAATACTAATACGCACATGTCTTTTAGTGCATGTTGTCTAGCCCAACTCTTTGCCTCTAAAGGACTTTTGAATACCAAGTCATTCATGTAGTGATGGGATGTGTCATCGTACAAAATATCAACAGGGGTAGGTTGATTTTCCATTGGTTCTATTGGATCAGATGCAACCTACGAGTAATAGCACAACGTCAATACCAACTAAAAATAAGAAATAATTAAATTTTCGGCAATGTAAAAATAATATACGATCCTGCCGAACAAAAAGTTCGGTTATGAAAAAAAAATTGCGATCTTGCCGAACTTGTTCTTTGGAATTTTCTATGGTATAGTTCGGCAACATAATTACTACACTCGACTAAACCGAACTACAAAGTTCGGTTAGCTATTCAATGAACGTGATTTGCGATCTTGCCGAACAAAAAGTTCGGTAACAAAGGGACTAAACTCGACTAAACCGAACTATTAACTGTATACTCTATAAAATTAGTTCGGCAACGTTTTCTGGAAAAAGATAACCTAACTCTCAAAAACCTCCATTAAAACAGAGTTCGGTTACCTGCGTATGCTGAAATGAGTAACCGAACTGCACATACAGGAGATTTCGGCTACCTGTTTTGCAGAATTGCTAATCGAACTACTTTGACCTAGCCGAAATTTCTTCCTGAAATTTTCGATGTGGCCAATTTTTTGCACAATTCAAGCTACATTAACTAATTTTGATCCATACCTGAGTACCCATAACTTCATCTTCTGGTTGTGGCTGATAAAATTCATCATTTGGGTCGGTAGGTTGAGTTTGGGGTAAATAGCTTTCATCATCTAACAAATAATTCATATCCGGATCATTAGAAATATTGACAAATATATTAGGAGATGAAGGAGGTTCTTATTCTGAGGAGAAGGTATTATCACATGAATCACTCATATTATATTTCCTAAACTCAAAATAAGATTTTTTGGGTTCTTCCCTCTTTTTCTTCATCTTTTTTTCCTCTTCTTCTTCTCTCTCAATAATTCTGATTCTAACAAAACTATCCTATTAATAACTCACTAATCACTAACTAATCAGTAATTAATCATTACACTAACACTAACTAATCAATAAACTAACTAATTTAATTACCAAGGGTAAATTTGGTATTAAAAAAGAATTTACATAAGGGGTTACCCAAAATTATTTCAAATGTCAAACCAAAAATGAAAGAGTAGTCCCCCACCTTTTTTTGAGTAGTCCCCAAAATATCATTGTATAAATAGGCATGCTGTATTTATTTGTAAGCAAGCAAAAATCAATAGAAGAGAAATTACGAATAACCAAGTCTTGGTTCACCACCTTCACTACTAGAATTCTAGGAGCTCTATACGAGCAACATTTTTTCCAACATTTACACTATGATTCAAGAGTTTGTAGAAAAAACAAGTAAGGAGATGCAAGACATCAAAGAAGAGCAGGAAGAAATCAAGATTAGCATGAAAACTCATGTATAATATTTGCTTTGCTTTTCTTTTTCTTTTTGTTTCAAGATTAAATTTATAAAATGCATGGATTTTTGGTTTGTTAATGATTTTATTTACAAATTAAGCCTTAATGAAGATGAAATACTCTAGTAAACAAGATGGGTTGTGCTGGTTCTATCTATCCATGTTTCTATCTATCTTGTTTTTAGATCTTCTCTGGATTATTATTTTTATAATTATGAAGATTTTCAAGATTAGATTTATTGATGGTAATTAGTAAATTTTGCTAGTCTTCTTTACTACCGTATAAAATGCATGTTTGTTAATGAATTTTGTTGCAAGGTTCCACTGGTTTCTTATTTTCTTGGATTGAGTTTTAAGTGTACTTTCCTTACATTGTTTCTTAAAGTTAACTATCAGACCATGAATAATGTGTAAATTTAGATGGGACCAACATGATTTCTAGGTTAAATCTTTGCTAAAACTACTCTGCTCTTTAATCGAACTATACTAAAGAGCTCCTGATTTTGTTTGTCTGTGTAAGTTTAGATGGGATTTACTCATCGTAAAATAGAAGTGGTTAATTGTTGCGACTGTCTAACTAAACAGTTGGAGCTACCTTGAAATAGCCAGCTTATCTTCTTTAAATTGGACATACCCTGTTAGTCTATTTGACTAGTGTTTCACCAGTTTACCAGGAATACTTGTTCAACATAATTTTTTACTTGTAGTGGTACTAGCAGTAGATCATGTAATATTTGTATGATAGTAATTGTAATGGACCACTCTCTGTGTTAATTTTGTGTTTGTTTTTGTTAGACGGCCACCACCATTGAACTTCTAAGGGAGGAGTCCCGACAACACCGCAACATTATGATGGAGGAATCTGTAAGGAGGTGGGAGGAAATGAGAACATATGTTGATAAGGTAACGGCCGCTACCATCAATAACCTCAATGCAGAAAGCCAGGCAAGGATTGAGAAGCTGGTGATTAATAAAGGTCACTTCGCGGTTAAGAAAGAGGCGATCTAGGGCCAGATGGCAGTTGAGGCTTCCCAATCTTCCTTCTCCAACTGAGTGGTGTTGGTGTTGGTCCTGTTTTCTTATGTTTCTGTCGATGAACTATTTTCTTGTGTGTAAACTTTAAATTATGGGGAACTATGGTGTTGAATCATGACTTTAAAGTAGTAGTTGCACAGACACGGATGCTACAAAATTCTCAAAAAATTAGGACGCGGACACGTATATATATATTTTATTTATATATTATTTATATATACAATCGTGTATTTATACAGCAAAGTCAAGTGTTTCAATCCTAAAAATTAGAAAATGATGCTACATGTGTATAAATTTCAATAGAAAAGAAGAAATCGTTTGCTCATACGCGGACGCTACAAAATTCTCAAAAAATTAGGACGCGGACACGTATATACATATTTTATTTATATATTATTTATATATATAATCGTGTATTTATACAGCAAAGTCAAGTGTTTTAATCCTAAAAATTAGAAAATGATGCTACATGTGTATAAATTTCAAAAGAAAAGAAGAAATCGTTTTCTCATACACGCTGAAGGTCAAGCAATCAATCACTATTAAACGCATGATACAACAAAATGCATTCTTAGAATAAATGTTTGTCTTTCTTCATTTAGTTAATAATAGTAAAAATAAAGGAAGAAGTTTAAACGAAAATGAAAAAAAAAAACGCTTCAAATTCGAGTCATCAGTGCGTCCAAACCAGACGCGCGCAGGATGCGCACATTGGTGCATCGGACACGCGTTGTGTCAGCGTCCAACGCGTGTCCCGTGTCCGACATGAGTCGGACGCGGACACGGCTCAAAAAATGCAGCGTCCGTGCAACCCAAGGTGGAACTATCCATTTCTGTTTTTCTTAACGAAAATAGTTTTTATATTTCTGTGGTACTGAACATGACTTTAAACTTTAAAGTAGTAAGGCTAAGTCCTATGGGCTAGATTGGCAGTTAAGTGTTGCAATTCAAAAAAAAAGTGTGGCCAAAAAGTTAACACTACTTCTCTCTCCTAGCAAGTGCCCGCAGTTCAACTAGCAGCGAGATTGAAACGCTGAATGGTTCAGCGTTCAAAAAGTGACTTTAGCGCTAACCGTTCAGCGCTCACAAAAATCACAAAAATCACACGGATCTCAAAATTTGATCTGACGTCTAAAATATAAAGCGCTGAACCAAACAACGCTGGGCTGACGTGGACTGCTAATCTAGCTGCTAGATTAACACTCCCATAGGACTTAGGAGATTGCTCTAGCTGACGTGGACTGCTAATCTAGCTGTTAGATTAGAAGACCATAGGACTTAGCCTAAGAGGTGGAACTATCCATTTCTCTGTTTTTCTTAACGAAAATAGTCTTTATATTTGTGTGGTACTGAACAGGACTTTAAAGTAGTAAGAGGTGGAACTATCCATTTCTGTTTTTCTGAACGGAAATAGTCTTTATGTTTCTGTGAAACTGAACAGAATTACTTCTACTGCTTCTTACGGAAATACCATCCAGTTTTTATTAAACACGCACGGTCCTTCTAAACACGCACGGTCTTTATACAACCCGATGGAGCAACCTCAACACAAACTCCCAAAATGAACAACAGTGATGCCATAAAGGAGTTGTCTTGTCGTCAGTCCCTAGTCTTTATGTTCTTGTCTTGACTAAATGCAAATGCGTGTGGTTTTTTTCAACTCCGTACTCTGAGATTCAAGAGAAATCTCTTAAAACCCCTTGGTCATACTAATATTTCCAGAGAGTTCTTCGACCTATAAAACCCCTTGTAAAACCGAAGTGATACACTCACTGCCGCAAGAGAGAGGAATTCCCCTTACGACTCGACGGCTTAGCAGTGGTGGGTTAAGTATGAGTCCCATCCCCTCTCTCTCACACTCACTCAGTCGAGATGGCCCGTGGGATCCAACAAATAAAATCTTCTTCAAACCCCTCTCTTATTTTATTTGTTATTGGCTCCTCTTGCTTACACTACCCCCTCTGCAATAAAGCAAAAACAAATACTGCTTCTTCCATATATTCAGCCAAATATATGTACATGGTTTTAACTACCAACATTGGTTACTCTAACCTTAATTTACAAGGTCATTTACGTGGTTTATTGTTGAAACCTATGTGTCATTTACGTGGTTTATTGTTGAAACTTATGTCTTGACCAAAACTCCTCAAACTCCCTACACTCTCCTACACTCCCTCCAAGTTCCCAGGAATTAAAATACATCAAACTACCCTAACTCCCCCGTGGACTAACACCTTGTAAATTCTTTTCTGCTGTTCAAGGTGAAATATCTGAAGCAGTTTCTGTAGTTGGCTACAGAAATTGGATTTCTGTAAGGCACCACATAAATTGTCCTGTATTTCTGCCTGCCTTCACAGAAACTGTATTTCTGTGCTCGAGTACAGAAACTGTTTCAGCATTTCTGTACTTACTAACAGAAATTGTGTTTCAATAGTACACCGTCTAATTTCAACCCCCATGGAAAAATATAAAGTAACTCTGGTCAGCGTTCTGATTAGACTTGTACGTATATTTCCAAATAAATAGTAAAGAGCTAGAACCTAAGCATAATATATTGGGTTTACCTATCTGATATTTATCTTGCTTTTTAAAGAACCATGTTTTGGGGACTACTCCAAATAGGTGGGGACTACTTTTCCAATTTAGGGGTGGATATTTGAAGTAATTTTGGGTCACCCCTTATCTATTTTTTTTAAATACCAAATTTACCCTTGGTAATTAAATTAGTTAATTTATTGATTAGTTAGTGTTAGTGTAATGATTAATTAATGATTAGTGAGTTATTAATAGGATAGTTTTGTTAGAATGAGAAGAAGAAGAAGAAGAAGAAGAAGAAGAAGAAGAAAAGATGAATAAAAAGAGGGAACTAAACTCAAAATCTTATTTTGAGTTTAGTAAATATGATATGAGTGATTCATGTGATGCTACCTCCTCCTCAGAATCAGAACCTCCTTCATCTCTTAATATATTTGTCAATATTTCTAATGATCCGGATATGAGTTATTTGTTAGATGATGAAAGCTATTTACCCCAAACTCAACCTAACGACCCAAATGATGAATTTTATTAGCCACAACCAGAAGATGAAGTTATGGGTACTCAGGTATGTCTCAAATTTAGTTAATGTAGCTTGAATTGTGCAAAAAATTGTCCAAATCGAAAATTTCAGGAAAAAATTTCGGCTAGGTCAAAGTAGTTCGGCTAGCAATCCTGCAGAACAGGTAGCCGAACTCTCCTGTATGTGCATTTCGGTTACTCGTTTCAGCATACGCAGGTAACCGAACTCTGTTTTAATGGAGGTTTTTTAGAGTTCGGTTATCTTTTTCCAGAAAACGTTGCCGAACTAATTTTATAAAGTATACAGTTAATAGTTCGGTTGAGTCGAGTTTAGTCCATTTGTTACCAAAGTTTATGTTCGGCGAGTTCGCAAATCACGTTCATTGAATAGGTAACCGATCTTTTAAGTTCGGTTTAGTCGATAGTGGTAATTATTTTGCCGAACTATATCATAGAAAATTCCAAAGAAAAAGTTCGGCAAGATCGCAATTTTTTTTCATAACTGAACTTATTGTTCGGAAAGATCGTTTTTATTTTTACATTGCCGAAAATTTAAGTATTTCTTATTTTTAGTTGGTATTGACGTTGTGCTATTACTCGTAGGTTGCATCTGATCTAATAGAACCAATGGAAAATCAACCTACCCCTGTTGATATTTTGTACGATGACACGTTCCATCACTACATGAATGACTTGGTATTCAAAAGTCCTTTAGAGGCAAAGAGTTGGGCTAGACAACATGCACTAAAATACATGTGCATATTAGTATTGAATGGGAGAGAAAGCAAAACCCGCTTTGAAATGGTTTGTGAGAGAAGCGGTGGTCCCGATAAAAGCCACAAGAGGAAGGGTTATGTTTATAAAGGAAAGACAAATAGGAAGAACAAAACTTTCTCAAAGAAGATTAAATGCCCATCCAAGCTTGCATTTAATTACAATGAAGAATTGGTGGATGGGTTCTCTACAAGGTTATGGAAAGTTGTCATAACCACCTTCGTCCGGAGCATCTTGAAGGACATTTCATGGCGGCCAAGCTAACTCCTGAAGAGATGGACAAGGTAGCTAAAATGAGGAAAATGGGTCTTTCACCGATTCAAATGCTCCAAATACTAAAGGAGGATAACAAGGATAACCACTCATCTTTGTCCACCGTTTGTAATGCAATTGTGACAATTAGAAAGAAGGAATGGAGAGATAGACAAGTGATGCAACAATTGTTTTTTTTGGCCAGAGAGAAAGACTACGCGGTTCAAATGGATGTGGATTCGGACGGAGAGATAACACAACTCTTCATTGCGCATCCAACGAGTGTTCAATTGGCTCAATGCTTTCACGAAGTTCTCATAATGGATTGTACTTATAAGACGAACAAGTACGAGATGCCATTGTTGAATATTGTTGGGCGTACTTCGACGCAGTCACCGTTTACCGTGGCGTTTTGTTTCTTAAGGGACGAGCAAGAACCTAGTTACATTTGGGCACTATAACAAGTTAAGGAAATCTTCCGAGGTGATGATATTCCCGGGGTTATAGTCACCGACAATGAAGTCGCATTGATGAATGCAATAGAGGTAGTGTTTCCATTAGCACACAATATGCTTTGTACGTTCCATATATGGTGTAATTTGATAAATAGGCGCAAGCCAACAATTTGTCCACCCAATAAAAAAGGATATGAAGAGATTAAGATCCTACCGGAACATGAAAGAGTGGATTCAAAAGAGGAAGTTGAAAAACAATACGATCTAAATTACACTAAATGGGTTGCTTTCAACGGTGAATGGGAATCATTGTGTTGGTCTCTTACCGAGGAAGAGTATCATCTAAATCTTGCGGGGTTTATCGCCCATTGGGATACTCCCGATTATCCCGGTGTTGTATCGTATGTTCTTCGCCAATGGTTGGAACCACACAAAGAGAGGTGTGTTAATGCCTATATCAACCAATGTAAACACTTGGGAAATCAAGCGACAAGTTTAGTATAGTCGGCTCATCATCGGTTGAAGAAGAATCTCTTTGGATGTGTTGATAATTTCGTAACCGTGTGGAATGCTAAGGAGAATTACTTCAAGCACGACATTGATAGAATTAAAGAGAAGTTCCAAAAAAGCCGTATATTCAAAACGACCAGAAAATATGCCGACCACCCATTGTTCAAGGGAATCCATTACAACGTATCTCGCCAATGTATGAAGTTGTTGATTATAGAAGTCGAGTTGATTGATAAGTGGGAAACCAAGAGGGATGAGGTGTGTGTATGTAACATGAAGAAGTCTATGGGACTCCCTTGTCGCCATATGATAATCAACTACGAGCATGGCGTAATCCCTTTAAGAGACATTGATCCATATTAGAAGCATCTAAGTTTCATCCCTCCTCCAAAGGGAGAAGAAGCCGGAGAGGAGTTTGGTGATAACGAAATTGGTAGAACCGTACTAGAGATATATCGTGGCATGAACAAGCTCCAAAAACAAATATTTTGGGATGACATGAGGAAAATCATATATCCACAAACTTCGGAGAATGTTTATGAACTGTCAAATGCAAACGCAAAGGTAGGCCAAGCAAAAAAGGAACTAAAAAACAACTAAGAGAATATGCAAAGGTGTTACGTATGAAGAAAAGTGAGCAAACCCCATTTACTAGAGATCCTCCGGCCCATGAGTATACCGCGGCAATGTACTTGGAGCAAACCAAGAAACGGGGTAGGAGTATTGGGGAGAAAGGCGAAACACGTGAGCGAGATTTGAAGAAAAAAGGTACGATGTGTCCATCACAACCAAGCCAACCATGTTCCGGCGACGTGAAGCTTAAGTCTCCAAACCGAATTTTAAGTTCGGCTAGCTCTGTTCAAATTGAGGTAACCGAACTTTTTACCTGAAGTGTAAGTCACAAACTGGTAGGATTGAGGTGTTTTATTTGAGTTTCAGAGTAGAGTTCGGCAACCTTGAAAATGTAGCATGTAACCGAACTCTGTGTTCGGCAACCTGGTATGATATAGCTGTTCGCCGAAAAAAGAGTTCGGTGACCATTAATTTGTCACAGGTAATTCGGTTAGCTATGTAAAAATTTCAGGTGGCCGAAAAACAACCTATATTCAAAATTTCATCCATATAAAATTGAAAACACAAACCCAATTAAAATTAAAAACGCAAACAAGGTTCTAAAACAAATATAAAAGTTGTTATACATACACAAACATACGAAATTAAACCATACGAAATCCACAACTAAGATGTTTTTTGACACTAAAACCATACGAAATTACTAATGACCACTGCGACACACCCTTTTACCACTTACTTTTTTACCACGAGTTTTAGGTGGAACTTCCTCATCACTTGGGGTTTCATCTACTCGTCCGGTTTCCTCCATGGCGCGACTTGAACATTCTCCTTGTTGTCGACCCCTCTTCAAGTGCTTAGACCTACTTGGCTCAATCATTCTTTTAGTTATAAGACCCTCCCACTCACCGTAGAGGTAGGTTTGTTCCTTAGTCGACATCGGCTCTCCACTACGGATTTTAGCCATCCATTTCTTTAACAATTTCGTACCCTTCTTCACCTGATTCCAGTTTTAAGCATAAGTAAATATATTTTCAATACTTTCAAACAACAAGGAAGTATAAGAGAAGACATTTTCTTACCACATTATCCCATAACATTTTTGCTTCTTCTCCACAAATAGGCATCTCCTTCTGAGCTCTCTTAGCATCCCTCTCCTTTGCCTTCGCCTTATCATTCTTAGCTTGTTCTTTTCTATTTATCACAAAACGATGACTAATTTCTTGATAAAACTCCATATAATCTTCATCACATGCATTTACTTCTTCACCACAAGGTACACAATCACCTAAAGGTAAGTAGTAGTTACGAAGTGCATTCCAATGTCCTACCGTAGGAGTTGGTTCATGTTTTGGAACAAAATATTTCTCGGTGTTCTTTGTTCCTTGAACCACCAAATTGAAATTTTCATTCACCACGTCGGGATCCATTTGGACATAACAAAGTTGTCTTAGTATTCTCCTTGGATTATATATTGCGTAGCCATTAGGATACCAAATTGGTCCATAGTATGCCGAGACGGTAGAGAAACCATTCAGATCTTCTTCATCTACAGGGACATCATCGGGTACGGCGTATGGGTGAAATACCACATCGTTCACCGTAAGTTTATCCAATTTCTCTCTCAACGAAGTCAACTGCTCTTCTTTGGACTTCTTTTGTGCGTCCAAAAACAACCATTTTCCTGCTGTAGGTTCGTCATAGGGATAAGGTGTCTTTTCCCTAGCCAATCCCAATGAAGGGAAGTGGTCATAAATCCAAACCTATGCGAAAATACGAAAATATTAACCACATACATGATATTTGATTTGGGAGTAGAAAATTTATGCGAATAATTTGCTAACTAACAATGTAAAAGGTCACCTGAATAAGAGTTAAGTAACCTCCAATTTGAGTTGTCTTAATCCTCGACCCTTTGCTCATCTCTCCTAGAACAAAAGAAAGCACCCCAGTGGCCTAAGAGTATTGGTTAATCTCATCGAGATTCTCCAAAAGCTGTAGATAATGCGCATCCACCCTATTTCCAGAAGTGTCGGGGAAAATGACGGTTCCTAGCTGATATAACCAATAAGCGGTGACATGATGCCTAAGGGTCTCCTGGTCCATCACCAAGTTTCCTTTCTCCACCTTATTTCTTGTCCCTCCAAATGCTTCCTTCAACTTTACTAACTTGAATTTCTTCACCTTCTTCTTGAAGGCTCCATTTACCTTTCTTGGATTATACTCATCGCCCCGTTTAGGGGACTTCACAGAACGTCTAAACTCACATTGAGACTTTCTTGCATCTCATCCTAGACATTTTAGAGCCAATTCTTCAAGAGCTTCATAATGCATCGAGGGGTTGTAGCCTTCTCGAAGACATATACCTTCCACTGGTAAGCCGGTTATTCTCGAGCAATCGTCGGGAGTAATTCCCATCTAGCCAAAGGGAAGATGCATTGTATATGTCTCGGGATAATACCTCTCGAGAAATGCGGATACGGCAACAACGTCAAAATCCACATGTGCATACTCAATAGCTCTCCATAACACACACTGTTTCACCTTTGCTTGAAAATCGTCACACTCCAAAGAAAGATCCCATTTGGACGCCTTTTGATGACGAATAAGACGAACTGCATCATTATGATCCTATGAAAATAACATAACACTATTAATACTTGACGAAACATGTCCCAAAAAAATATCGTTTTGTTAGTTAAGAATGAACTTAAAGAATACCTTTGTCGCATAGATCTTCGCAGCCCATGAGTGTTTGTAGCCAAACAATGTGGCGCCTCCATCATTTGGAGTACCATAAGTTGGGTTCACTGGTGGAAAACACAAATTATCAGGGGGAATGTTTGAATATCTATCACAAGGCGGCTTCCGCTTCTTTTTCTCTTTAGCAGGAACTATTTCTTGCTCTTCTTCCTCTTCCTCCACTTCATCCTCTTTCTCCTCTTCATCCTCTCCCTCCTCTTCTTCCTCTTCATCCTCTCCCTCTTCTTCCTCATCATTCTCTTCCTCTTGTTCTTCTCCTTGTTTGCCCCGTCCTTGTTCTTCTTCCTCTACATTTTCAACGTGTTCTCTTTGTTGTTCAACCTCTTCATTTCCTTGGTCTTCATTTCCTCGCTCTTCTTCATCATCATTCTCTTCTTCAATAACATTATCAATTGTATTCTCCATCACCTCTTGATTGACTTCCTGTAATGATCCCCCTCCATGTTTTGCATTTTTAGTACCACGGTTTCAGAAATCCAGATGTATCCTACCGCGAGGGGTTGGAGTTCTCAAATCTTCGGCTACGTGGGGATCAGATTTTTTCCCTTTGTTCCTAATGAATGAAAACCACCTTATTAGCTAAACAGAATATTGTCTTATCAAATAAAATTGAACATGGGATTACATCAAACACAAAATGTTAACAGACTAAAGTTCGGTTATCTGGTATAAGTTGCGAGGTAACCGAACTACAAGTTTGTATGTGACAGATCAAAGTTCGGTTACCACATAGAAAGTTCGAGGTAACCGAACTATATTTTATCAAAGTTCGGTTACCTATATAACTTTATCGAGGAACTCAAAATTTTCATATAAAGAAGGAGTTCGGTTACGTTTTTTTTTTTGCGAGCTTACCGAACTTCATAGTTCGGTTACCTAAAAATTACTAATTGGCCGAACTGTTCTTCATATTGAAAGTTCGGTTACCAAATTCTAGGGTTTTAAAATTTTCTCCTAGCCGAAATCTCTACGGTAACGACCATTTTCAATGGTTTTTGATGATATCTAATCGATTTCTTCAACCAAAAACGATTCAAAGGAATGAGTATGAAGTAAATTACCTGCGGATTTTCATTTTGATAGAATCAGACTCCTTGGTTGATGTTGGATGCTTCACTTCGTCTCCCAACTTTGCTTGAAGTTGTTTATCAACTTCAAATTGATTTAGGAGATTCGCTATGTTAGCCAGACTAAATCCGGGAATTCTCAGTGTCTGCTTAGAACGCATTGTTTATAAAGATTGATTAATCGACGATGTATAAGAAGAAGAGGAGAAGAAGAAGAAGATGAAGAAGAAAAAAAAAAGAAAAAAAAAAGGGTTTTAAAACTGATTTATGTTTTAATTTAGGGGGTTAGATTAGTGGGTAGTGGTTAAATTAGTGGGTTATTAGGATTAGTTATAACCTTAATTAGGACAAGGGCAGATTAGTCTTCCCTAATCTTTTAGGACACCCCTTAAAATTTGGGTTGGGCATTCATATAATAGAGTAGTCCCCCACTGTTTTGGGGTAGTCCTCAAAACATTGTTCTTTTTAAATATGTTATCAGGTACGTACAGTCTTGGGTTTGCGTTTAGGAGCTGTGGCTGGTTACACAGTTGGAAAAGAAGCTGCTTCCCAGTATTATCAACTCTTTCGGGTCGATACTATGGCTTCTAGGGGCATGTTTTTAGAGTGGGTTAGCACCAAATACTAGGGTCGATAGATGAATTAATCAAAATGAAAATAAGTTGACACTTATTGAGCTATTTAAAACAGTACAAGTACTGTCTACCAAATAAATAAAACGAAGCTTAGCCATTTTCATACTGTTTTATCGTGCCAGTAGCACTGCAATGTAATTTGTTTCTGATAGACACTGTAAAATTTGTACTAACTTGAATTTAGACAAACTTAACACTGGAACCTTTTTTTTCTTTTTTTTTGTTTGATTTGGGGGAATGAAAAGAATGCATATGAAGTGAAATGCCCTGAAGATATTTTTTTGCATAACTCTCATGTTTGCGATCTACAGGTGTTGTCAAACTGAATTTGAGGTGTAAGAACCCTAGCTTAAAATATTTGGTCCAAGGCGAGTTTACCGGTCTTATGATAAGGTACATAATTGCTTATATGGACTAGACTCCTGCTTGTCGATCAATATCCTTGACCTTGAACAACAGATCCATTTATCCATTTATCTTTTGGCATATTTCAGTCACATACCTTTCATATCCTTCAAATCAACCATTCGATGGTTAAGGAAGAGTGGATGAAAATTTTCAGCGCTTTGCATGATCAAGTCGGCTCCAGTTAAGCGGAAGGTTCTTATCTTTAAAATGTTTTTCTTTATAATATGAAAGATGAAAGAAAGCAGGAAAAGGCCGAAAGGTTGATAAAGACAGCAGAGCCGGTGCTTATGATGTAATAAATGAAGCTGGTGTCTATTTTTCTCATCATTCCATGTGAGTACTAAATGACGTAAACCATATGCTTATTACCTACCTATAAAATTTTAAATTTCAAATAAATATTAAAAGACAACATCACAGAACCTGCTGATCACAGTTGTAATCTGTTTTCTTTTTTATTTAAGAAAAAGTAAGGCAGAAAACCTTACTGGCTGGAACATTACCAGCTGAGGTGCTCCGGTTAGCAACATTCATCGGTTCCAAGTTTACATCTAGTTTATATAATTTTTATGGCGTATTACATGTTTATCCTTAGTAAAGATAAATCAACATGTATGAATTCAGGTTGAGTTTCAAATTCCAACCCATAATTCTCTTTTATTAAAAAAAATCCTATTGCTTAATTTATTAGTATTATTCTACCTGTTGCAAGAATTTCCAAGATAAAAATGCCTTGGTTTTGTGTCTTTGCGGAGTCGACATTCGTCCATGTAAGTCGCACGCTATCACCCATGCATGCCCTGTTTAATGTTTTCTACTCAACGTATGACTAAGTGCTCTCATTTTCTGTGATTGCCCTGAAATCAGTCCAGCCGTGGAAGGATTTTGTGATAAAACAATCTCATAGCCATCATAAAAAGATTTCATTCCTTCTGCTACTATTTGCCATACTAAACCACCTCCTATGGTTCCTCCACTTCGCGCTAAGTTATCAGTGCTGTCGTAAACTGCGTTCAGGTACTCATCTCTCGCGCTTAACGTGTATCCTGGATCTTTACTCGATTTTCCAAATTCA
Source organism: Papaver atlanticum (assembly GCA_023531105.1). Classification (NCBI taxonomy): domain Eukaryota; kingdom Viridiplantae; phylum Streptophyta; class Magnoliopsida; order Ranunculales; family Papaveraceae; genus Papaver; species Papaver atlanticum. Next base: position 239,808 of record JAJJMB010003672.1, read on the forward strand.
GAGAAAACCAATGGCTTTTTCAGGATCGTCCTTGAATTTTCCCAATGACTAGACATCCACTTTTGTACGAAACCTAATTGAGCATAGTCGTTTTGGCCGGATAACCTGCGAGTTTGGATTGCAGCAAAGAAAAGGTTAATTTTTGTCTTACCAAATAATGGTAAATGGTTCCTACTTTTACCAGTTGTAGGGGTAGGGGGTTTTAGCCCGTAAATATTTGAGCTATAGTTAGAGCTTATATATATGAAACTCACCAAATATCAGGATATGCATGTATGGTGGCAAAGTCGATTTCTTCGATAAGATTGTTTGAAATGAAATCTGTTCCAACTTGGTAACCAGGATTATTTTGCTTCTTCTCTGGCATTGAATCTCCATAGAATCCTTCCATTCCGATCTCGAGCAAGTGTTTGTTGTCAATGGATTTTGTATATGTAGCCATCTCTTGAACCCACCCTTGTACTGTTTTGCCAGTGCTGTCAGCTTGGCAACGAGGTTCGTTCATGAGCTCCCATGCCATTATTGTTGGGTCATCCTTATAAACGACTTTAGTTATGGTGTTGAACCGTGTTAGAACTCTCTGTAGACAAAGAAATCTCATACGTTAACACGTCGTCTACAAACATCGTCCACAAATATATATATACATGTGCATGCTTTGTTGAATGAATTTACCTTGACATGGTTCTTATAGTACTCCTTCAAAACAGGATTTGTGTAGAAATCATCGTCGCTAGAAATCTGTACGCCGGCACTTTTAGCCCACTGTGCATACTGCGGTCATCCTCCATAGTCATTGTAATTATTTACGAGACTCAGAATTAGACGAATTCAGTATTTGCGTGCTTCCGAAATGACGAAATCAAGTGCCTGAAAGACACGTTCATCGTACACACCAGGAGATGTTTGGAGATCAAGAGCTTGATTGCTACCGTCACTAAAAGCCCATGTTCGACATACGGTTAAGCCAGCGGCAGAAGCATCACGGAACACGTTAGAGATTTTGTATCGTTCAGTAGGATCAGCAGCTACGTGCATCATCCAATAAGAGTTGAATCCATTAAACAGAAATGGAGACCCATTGAGTAAAAACTGAGTATCTTTTGTTGTAACAAAACCTGAAACACGAGGACTAGGGACTAATCTAGCAGCTTCAGATGCTTGGAGAATTACAAGAATGGAGAAGAAGAAAAAGAAAACGACTCTAGAAAACTTAGACATCTTCTCCTTGTTTATGTTAAAAGAAGCAAGAACTGATATGTTGAGTGGTGTGGGGTTGAAGGGGTTTTTATAGCAAACGGTGAGAGCTTGATCAGAGAAAGAGAGAGAGAGAGAGATTTAAGATCTTTCGGCGTCAGAAATGGTGGGAAACTATCTGCTGAATTTCTGGTAGTTTAGAAAAGGTAGGCGATTCGGTTATTGATTGCATGCATGAATTCTGTTGGAGAAAGAAGCTGAAAAAACTAACAAGGAAGACTGGTAGGAGGACGTGAACTAACGAGGTTGGTAATAAAAGTTTGTTACATTTTGGTTAGAAAGGCAAAAGGGCGAGGAGATCAAAGATATTACATTCTGGGCCATCTCAATGGACTTTTTTTTTTCTTTTCTTTTTTTCCATTGAGACATTTCATCACATTATGTAGGCGCCTAATTTTTTTACGGAACCAGTTTACCGGCATAATAGAAAAAAACTTCTCAAAAACTGGCGGCAATACCTTTGCTTAAAACACGACCAGTTAGAAAAGAAACTAACAATATGTAGCTAATAGTTAGTGCACACCTGGAGGATTGAGACAGGTAGTATAACAATGCAGAGCATAAATGGAAAGAAAGTAATATTACAGAGGGAAATTGGTAAACTGCTTTAGAATAACTTGATGATGCAACAATTTCTATTTTTTGCAACAATATATTCCCATGGATACTTTTGTCGATATTCATATGCAAGATATATTTCTATGACTTATATATATATACTAGTGTTAACCCGTGCCGTTACGGCACGAGCATAATTTTTACTTAGTTGTGCATTTCCCGACATATGAATATTAAATATAATATTTATTAAATATCAAGTTTACCCTTCTTACAAAAGTAAAGAAAAACCTGATAAATATTTTATTCTTCACTCCACAAATCCTTTCTAGCATTTTCCGCCTTGACATTCTCCCATACTATGCCTCTCCTTTCTCAAGTTGCATCCTCAAGCCAGCCATGAAATTATATCGAAATTAATTTTTACATATTTGTTCCCAAAAAAACATTATTTGATATGTTTTTTAGATATCTTATCGATACTTTGAAATGATATTACCTTTCTGCATCTTCCTTATTTTAGTGAATGATGTTAGGATCTTCATGGACCATAGGAACATACTATGGGCCCTACCAAATAGCACCGATGTTGTCCCTACTTGACCACCTTGGGATAAGAGGTGTGCAGTTTCAATCTAAAAGGACTCGGTGCTACGTAAGGATATGCCCAAGCTTATTAAGCTCCACATGTACTCTACTTTCTTCCATGTGAGACTATCCCTAGCTATACATATGTGGTTTATCGTGCCACATACTCCAACAATCTCCACCTTGGCGAGATTAAACTACTTCACCAGTCAAATTAGGCTCCATCATATGATTACCATCTGTATATGCTACCCATCGATCATGATTATTGTCACTAAGCGCCCTGGAATCCTACTCCACCTTGAGTTAATGAGAAGGCAAGTACTAACTCCACCTCGAGCATTTCCTTGCCCACCTAGAACCCTGCTCCACTTGATAGTTAATGTGTGAGACATTACCTCCACCTTGAGCGTCAGTTCAACCTTGAGCATTGCCTTGTCGATCTAGAACCCTGCTCCACCTGAGTTAATGGGTGAGACACTAACTCCACCTTGAGCGCCAGTTCAACTTTGGGCCTTTCCTGTTCCACCTTGAGTGTGACTCTACTTGCGCCCTAAATCGGGTGACATCCACAACCACTTTTACGTTCGGACAGTAGCCCTAACCATGGGCTCTGATACAAATTATTAGGATCTTCACGGACCTTCGGACACTACTCAGGTCCCGACCACATAACCCCGAACTCCACTTGACCACCTTGGGATAAGAGGTGTGGGGTTTTTAACTAAAAAGACTTGGTGCTATGTATGGAGATGTCCACCTGTTTATTCCATGAGGCACTATCCCTAGATAAACATATGTGGTTTATCGCGCCACATACTTCAACAACTGAGCGGAACCAAAACATTAAACTACGTAAGTTGTAACAAAATTGCAGCACCTGAACTCATTCGTCTCAAGAATAATTGTGTAGATATTAACAGTGTTCGGATCCTTGTTGTTTTTTTCCTCTTTAAGAATAGTCTGAAAAGAGTAAAACTCAGAATTGACTCAACAATACATAACGTATTGTATGTTCTTACTATTTCAATGACATAATGAAAAGCTAATTCATTCACTTAAGCTATGATATTTTAAAATGTTAAGTAATTTCCGATGGCAACCATTTTACTCACATACGATGTAGTTCTAGTTTTTCAAAATTTCCAGATATATTATGTACGTAATTCAATTCGGCAGGAAGAGTTCACCGAATGGAATATAGGTAATGGCTTGTCCTTTCGTAACATTGTGGACTTTTCAACATAGTTGGATCCAGATTTGGTAAAAAGCACTGTATTTATGCGTTCTCGAGCGAGAGTAATCTAGAGATGGCTACCTCCCATAAAATTGCTGATGGATGACCGCATCAGTGTCAGTTGAAAATCCCACACTGTCGGATAACCGCGGTGACTAAGTGGGAACAGTATTGGCGGAGGATCAGGTCCTTACAAATGGTATTAAAGTCGACCCCGGGTTACCTGTCGAGGGTGAAAGAGTATGCTTGACGGATTGTGTCGGGAAAGGGTCTCATGAGAGGGAAAAAATGCCAGAGTCAAGGATTGAACATATTCCGGAGTCGAGGAAGGCTCCAAATTTAGTTGGTGGTATTATAATACTCTGGCTCGGCAGGTAGGATTCGTCAAATGGAATATAGGTAATGGTTTGTCCTTTCCTAACATCGAGACCTTTTCAACATAATTGGCTTCATAGTTGGCGAAAAATCTCTATAGTTAAGCATGCTCGGTATTAAGTAATCCTGGGATGGGTGACCTCCTGAGAAGTTGTCGCTGGATGACCGCAGCGGTAACCATTGAAAACCCCATACTGTCAGATGACCGCAGTGGCTAAGTGAGGACATTATCGGTAGAGGGTCAGGCCATTACACTCTACGACATTACGCTTCCAAATGTGAGGTTATTCGTTGCATAAAAATAATAAAACCATGATTAGTTAGTAAGTCAAATCATTAAGTACTGAACCTAATAACAATACGCTCTACTAACAATAAACTCTGTTATTTATCATCATTGAATAAAAATAACGTTAAACCATTTATCAAGAAATACGTGAGACGGTGCGAAATTACTCACTGCGCACCAATACTTGCCACCGTCACTATGGTCCACTTATATAATTGTTAGCCAATCTAACTAAGTTTTGTACTACTTTTTTCTTTAAAAAAAAAAGTAATTTGAAAACATATTTATAGCAATATTTTTTCATCCTAGTGTTTGGTAAAGATTTCATAAAGTGTTTTTTATGCCAAACACTTCCAAACTCTATCAATTTTAAAAGTGGGGGAGAAGGAGCTTTTAAAAGCTTCAAAAGCAAATGCTATAGTTCACTAATTTCATATTTTATTTTCCAATCCTATCCCATTTTTTTTTATAACTGGAATCTATATATCACCAATTTTTATTCGTTATATTTTATTCTTTAAAGATAATTATTTTTTATTTTCAAACTACATTTTATGTTATACCGTATCACTGAAACATACTTTAATTTATCAACAATAAATATTAAGCAATTATTGATTTTTAAAAAGTGGTCAAGAAAAATGATACTACATCTGTCCCACTATTAGTTGACCTAGTAGTATAATTTAGAAATGATTTATCTCTCAAACTATACCATGGATATTCGTAAATTTTATATTATTGAAAAACATTTTAAAACACCTACGTAACGAATATAAACATGAGTATCAAATGATATAACATAAACTACTAATGAGACAAAATCTAAAAACAAATAGGTCAACTAATAGTGGGACAGAGGGAGTACTTTTTAGTAATAATACTA
>JAJJMB010003672.1:245007-262880 GCA_023531105.1 Papaver atlanticum
AATAATTTATTATCATTTTTAATTTGACATTTAATAAAATATTGTCATGGAAATTAATAGAGTATTTATTATGAAGAATTATGAAACCTTAATGACATGATAAATTTTGTCCAGCATTTCTAATCCCAATCACAACCATCACTTATGACGAACGATTACATCCCTAGATTTATCTCTTGTGAGGACAAATCTGAACCGCCACTTACATAGGCAAAGTTAGTCAAACTGTGCTTTATATTCTTGAATCATGATGATGCATTATATATGGACTCTGACTTGGTCGATCGGCTAGGTCATATACATAGTCAACCATTCATGAATGAAGTGTTAAACCTATCTAAATAGCGGTCTGGTCGTGGCATATGCCTCAGCCTCTCAGAGTCTCTAGAAGGTGGAGTAGTTAAGAAAAGTATGCAAGGGGTATATGGCTTCACTAAGAACCGTTGATAAAGTTAAAGCCATGCCAGTGTTCTGTTATTGATGCTGGTAAATGATAATATTAACAGAACCGCATGCAATTTCGCAGAGATTAGGGATATTGAGTGTGCCGTGTGGGGTCGGATATGCAAAATTTTACTAAATTTAGTAAGACCTAATATGAATAATCAGGGATTTTTGTATAGGTAACGCAATTAGTAACACACATGTGAGGGGAAATTTGTGGGGGCCAGTTTTTTAATTTCAGGACTCGATAACATATTGAATGACGACAGTCGAAGGCGGTTCCATGTGGTTGACAGTTTTTTCCCTCTCCATATGTCATGCCAGAACCTTATTGTTGCACCATTGTTGAGGCCAGACTTCCATTTTTTTTTGATCGGTAAAGAAGATGTATTGATCAAAAAAAGAGGGTATAAAAGAATTATACCACCCTTGCCAAAGTACAGGAAAAAAGAAAAAAAGAGTGCTCAAAACAAGCTAAGAGCACTTAAGAAATATCAAAGTAAATTTTACACCAATTTCTCATCACCTCCTTAGAATCCACCTTCTCAAAATCTTTGAAAGCTAAAGACCAAGTAAACAAGACATACACACCCTTTGAAGCTACAGTAGCGGCAGTATTAGGATTATCAATGAAAACCCTATTATTCCTCTCTTTCCACATACATCTAATGATTGCAACTGATACAAGCCTCCAAATATCAGTTTTGGCCTTATCATTGAGAGTTAACTGCCAAGCTTGAAGCACATGCACCACATTTGCAGGCATTGCATAAAGCCATTTTAGATTAGTAGTTAAACTATCCCAAACTGACTTAGCAAAGTCACAATGAATAAACAAGTGGGAAGCAGTTTCTGGAGCAGCACAAAAGAGAGAATTTTGAGGCACACCCATTATCCTTCTCAACAACATGTCCCTAGAAGATAATATGCCATGAGCAATAAGCCAAAGGAATAAACCAATCCTTGGTGGACACTTTGAACTTCAAATAAAAGAGAACATCAGAGTTTTGTGGCAGATCCTCCATTGAGAGCTTGTCATAAACATATTTGACTGAAAAACACCTGTTTGAAGTTAGAGGCCTGTAGAGTACATCTTCATGATTCTGGTTAAACTGAAAAGACTGTAAATCAGCTAAAAGAAGATTGAGTTCTATTCTTGCAGCAGAGTTAATTCTTCTGGGTACATGAACTGGGCAGTAACTGCGACAACACAAGGCCCAGTTGTGTTGAAGGCCTTTTTCTACCCCATCCCAACAGTCATTAACTGACTTTCAAAAAATAAATAAAAAGAGCTTCTGCCCACATTCGAACGCATGGTCCTGAAGGAGATAGGTAACAAGACGAATCAATCCACCAAGCTGCCCATATTTAGTTGTTTAAGATCAGTGTTTTCAATGACTAACTTGTTTCTGCTACTCCATAGGGACCGAAGGATAGTTACAATCTATACGTAAGCATGATGAGAGGTGAAGTTGGTAAACCATTAAGGGGTTTGACACAACCCACCAAAGGTAATTAAAACATTGATTTGAGGTAAATGGTATATTAAGGGTTTTGAGTAGGGTAATTTTCTGGCTTTGGGCTTGAGTGGTAAATTTTTTTTTACAAGGTGTTCTGCCAAGTTAACCTGAATGAATATATAGAAATAACCCATCTGATCGATAGATGTGCCCCAAGTGTCAATGGTGCCTCTCAACAGGTGCTGCTGCCTTCTCTGAATCTGCATGAAACCAAACGGTTTAATTAGATAAAAAAAAAACTCATCAAATATAGGTAACCTAACAATGCACCTCTTAATGGTAGTTCCAATTGGAGTAAAAGCTAATGAATTAAGCGACTAGAATTAGGTTTTGGAAATAGGGTTTAGCAGAGTAATGCCGGCTCTGAAGAGGAAGCGCATGGCATTGAAAAGGCGTGAATTATCCTAAAGAGGTTATCAAAACTTCATGTATATAAAATCTTTCTTATAACTATCACAAAGAAACTCTTCCTCTTCCTGCTCTGCAACTCATTCATCCCTTTTACCCCAAACCTATATTTCCATTTCCTCCTCCTTTACTACTCTTTCACCCCTTTAGTCCCAAACACTAGTACTAATGTTTGGACTTGGTTTTCTTGTTGTCTTCTTGTTTGCTATTGAATCCATTAAAATATTTTGGTGCTTGTGCAAGTATTTTAATGGATTTAGCAGCAAACAAGAAGACAACAACAAAAACTAGTACAAGATGTTCTGCTAAGTTAACTTGAATGGGTATAGAAATAACTCATCTGATAGACGTGCCTTCTATGAATGCATAAAACCAAACGGTTAAAGGTGACCTAACAATGCACCTCTTAATGGTATAGTTCGAATTGGAGTAAAAGCTAATAAATTAAGCGACTAGATTTAGGCTTTGGAAATAGGGTTTAACAGAGTAATGACGGATTTGAAGAGGGTGCGCATGGCATTGAAAATTAAGGCGTGAATAGCCAAGCGACAGACACTTGACCAAACTCCATAAAAGACCATTTATGGCTAATCTACTACCATTATTTAAACAAGGCAGGGGGATAAACAGATTATTATACCAAAAGAAGAAATCATATAAATAGAGATTAAGAAAACAGATAATGGCAGAGAATGCTAGTAGTTCAGCAAATGGAAATCACACCGAGTCACCACTCGATTCAGATGCAATGGTATGTGCAAAGTTGACAATTGGGACTTTATCAAGCTCTGAGATTGAAAGGTTGATTCCTTTTCTGAATCAGGAGAAGATAAGGAAGAAAGAGCAAGAGGAGCGAGAAGAATTTGAAAGATTAAGGGTTGAAAATGATGAGGAATTTCAGTTGTGGATGAGAAAGTTAGATGCCATAGATGCACATCGACACATGGAGAAGCTTCAACGACGAGGAGAGTGGAAGTGTTCATGGGGGAAAACTCGCAGTGCGACAGAAAATGATAGTGAAGATAAAGAAAAGAACCGTGAAGGAGGAGAAGATGAGGAGAGCAGTGATGATTCAATGAAGAGGAATGAGAGAGCAAAAGAAGCAGAGAAAAAGAAGAGGAAGAGCCAAGAGTTTGAAGATGTGATGTACAAGTGCTATCTTGCCGAAAAGAAGAAAAACCCTCGTAAGTTTGCTCGAACCATGTCAGAACCCCTGAATGTGGATTCTGACGGAGAGGACATTCCTGGGTTAGACCTCGATGGAGAGCCTGTGTTTTCCGGTGAGATGGTGGTTTGCAGTAAAGCAGAAGATGAGGAAGAAGAAACCGAAGATGATGATCTCCAGGGTCCCTACACATCTTCAGACGATGGTGATGGTACTGGTGCCTACTATGAAGAGGATGAGTTAAACTACAGCAGCAACAGTGATGGCGAATCTTGGTGATTGCCTTATAGGTACTGTCAAATCCCTTAGAACTAGAGTAATGTGATATTTTGATTACTATTTCTCTTGTGCATCTTCGTGAAAACTTGTGGGGATATTGATGGTACTTTATGTTGCTGAAAAAGTGTATGGAAAATGGGGTTTCAATTTCAGACATTTGGTGGTAGTTTCTTTTTTTGTTTTTTGTTTGATAGATGGTGTTGATGAACATCTTCGAAGATGTTAGGTGATTTTGGGGTTCAGTTTGCAGCAGGTGCATTGTTTGGATAGCAGCTGGGAGAGTAGCAGTGGTTATGATGGGTAAACCTTTTATATCAGGTAGATTAGTAATGTTGCAGATTGAAAGGTTGATTCCTTTTGTGTTTGTTTTTCTTTGTTCTTGAAATTTAGTAGGAGCTAGTAAATTTTGAAATTTTTTCAGTGAATACTTGAATTAGTAAATCAATAGGGTATATAAAATACTGTTTAAGATGGTAGAAACTAGGGTATTAAGATTAATTCAAAGCCTATTTTAGGCCCAATTCCAAAAAAAAATCTATGTGCAAGCCTATTACTATTACTACTAATCTTAGCATGACAGAATATTAATTCCACAATCAGTATAGCCAAATCCAAAATCACAATATTCACTCATCCAACATTGCTAAAACCAATCTACATACAAAACCCCACCATGATTTAAGAATCAATTTTTTCCAACAATCCATACATTCATTCTCTAGTTAACTGGAAAATCCAAACTGCTAACTTAAATTTGAACCAAATTCAATACCATGATGATCATCATTACCAAAATAGTATAACCCAAAACCAAAAACAAAGGCTAAGAGTATATTTACACTAACCAATTCCTTAAACAAAAACCAAAAAATGTTCCAACCTAATCATTCATCTATTAGGAAACACAAAAAACTACATTCTATCACCTGGCTTGATGATCGCTTAGTCCATTGGAGATGGTTGCTCAGATGCAGTTGTTTGAGAAGCAGGGACTGCTGTTGGTGCTGGTGCTGTTGCTGGCTCAGCCGGTGGCTCTGGTGGTATTGCACTCACTGGATTTCGTTTACCATTACCTGCCTCCACAAATGCAGCTATTCTGGATGCTGCTCTGACAACTGCAGGACATACATAATGAAGCAGGGTATAGGGCATTCCATGAGCGGGTATTGGCTGAGCATCACGAAGAAGAAGCTCTATTCTGGCGGAAGCAGGCAAAGTGATAGTATCAAATCCATATCTTCCCCCTCCAGCCACAACATATTTAAGACCAATAAGCACCAACCCCTCATTAATCACATACCTACCTTCGGTAGGGTATACAGCAGTCACAACCCAGCCATCCCGCATGCGCCATGTCCTAATGGGTCCGGGTACGGCAGCCGCTGTACCACCAACACCCCAAACAACGAACTCATCATTAACACCATCACCAGGATCAGAATCTACATCAGACAAGATTTCTTCGCAGTTCTCAATAGTCATTAGTTCTTCTTCAACTACACCACTTCCTCCGCAACCACTGCTTTCTCTATGTTCAGTTATAAAATCTTGAAATAGAGGATCTTCTCTCCCACTAGGAGGCATTTGCTGAATCTGGGAAGTGGATGATGCAGTACCTTGATTCTCGGAGATATTATGAACCAATTGGCTGCAATTATCATTCCTCACTGGTGCATCATAGATATTGCTCTCTATTGCTCTTGGAGGAATATCCATTTGGTGTTGAATGCTTCTCTGATGAATTTTGATTGCAAGGGGTTGATGACAAATTTTTCTCAAAAATTCAGGATGAATTTATGTCTCCCTCTTAGTCTCAATTTTGAAATGGGATTTCTGGTTTGGACACTAATGAAAGCAATTGGGATAATGATAATGAAGAAAAGAAACATCATTTTAAGCCTTAATTGGTTCAATTCCCAATGGATTCTCACCTTTTCGGTGAGAAAAACTCTTACTCTACCCCCTCCCGCCGTTTCGATTCTCCATAAATCAAATTATATCTCTTGTGACTTGTCTAATCGACTTTTCTATTTTGAAAGTCATTTGTGTTGCGACAAGTGGAGGACATTCAGAGATCATTTATACACGTGCTATTCATACTAGTTAACATGAATAATTTAGTTTAGTGTTACATGAACATGATATGTATCTCTCTCTGATCTTGGTTATACTGCTTGTCCCTTCACATGGACAAATAGAAGAACTGCTTACAGAGGAGAGGAAGTCGGTAATGGCGACAGTGTAAGATGCACAAATTGTCTTTATATAAATGACATTAGTGTCGCACAAATTATCTTTATTTATATAAAAAAAATGCTACCATGTTTATGAATTCAAAGATGTTTCCTTCAAGAAAAATATAACAATGATCCTTTTTGGTATACTCACGTACCCAGACATTTTACTGATACTATGTCTACCATGCATATAAAGAAACCTATGGATACCATATTAAAAACAAAAAAAAACATAGCCGTGTCTTCCACATTTGCAGCAGCAGAAACTTGGGAGAGCTGGATCACGTCATTTGTTGACTTTCCTTACAGTTCTACCCTTAATTTCGGGCCGATAGTAATCATCCCTGGATTCCTTTTTCAGGTCTAGTTTATCTACATGCGTCAAGTGATACTCATCCCGACAAATAACTGCCGTACTGAAATCCTCTTCGACATCATCACCAGCATCTTTCCAGTTTTGGGAAGGTGCACCTAACACAATAGACTGTTTTTTATTTTCCTGGTCTGTCACATAAAATACCTGCTTAGCTTGGGAGGCTACAATGAAATGATCATTCTGGAGTCCCAACTTATCAAGCTCAACCAAAATGTTGCCAAGTTTGTCTTTTGAGACCCTTGCTTTGGTAACCCATTTACACTTGAAAAGTGGCACTTTCAACGAATGATATGTCAGCACCCATATCTCTTGTAAAACACCATAATAATCCACCTGATTAAGGGTAATCCCTGCTTTTCTAATGTGCGTGTCAGTTGCCTCTACGTAAATCCCGCTATTCTGGTACACGGAACCATCACTAAATTTTGTGCGAAACATGTATCCATTGATGTGATAAGCTTCATATGTCGCTACTTGTGCATTCGGTGGGATTGATAGCCACCTTAAGTCCTGATTGAAGTTTTCTCTATATTCTGCCCACTCACTCTCAACCTGAAATACATTATACGGATTAGGCTTCATCTCAACGCAAAAGTTACATAGCAAGAGTGACATTTTCTGCAAACTCTTACCACTTTTTGTAACCATTTGGCGAACTCTTCATTATGTTTTTGATTTAGTTGTGAATCCTTCATACCAAGATATTTATCCTTCAAAGATTTCTGGTGTCGTCTGGACAGTACAATGATTAGTGTTATTATCTTTACATAAATTCGGACATAGAATCAAACACTAAATAAAATATGAGGTTATTTGGTTAGATCTAGTTATACTTACTTAACTAAAGGATAAACTTCAGGCGAATTCCGTAATACATAGAAATGCGCTTTATCTAACAGATCCTTATCGACAAGAGGAAACTTAGAACCTGACATTGGTTTTCCCCTAAAAGAATAAGAATCTTCGCCAGTGTTGAGTTTGTCTGGTGGAATTCCGACTGTATCATTCATGCTTTGTTGGTGCTCGCTGATCATCTCAGTTGCCTCTTCCGCAATATTCCTTTCAGCAATGCTTCCTCCAGGTTTGTTTTTGTTTCGCACATGCCCTTTAATGACCTTCATGCACCTTTCGAACGGATACATCCGTCAAAAGTATACAGGACCACAAAGTTTCACTTCCCTGGTAAGATGCACAGTTAAATAAACCATGATGTCGAAAAAGGATGGAGTAAAGTATTTCTCGAGAAAGCACAACGTCACAACGAGTTCCGACTGCAATTTGTCTAGCTATGCCACCTTGATTTCTTTGCTAGATATTGCCCTGAAAAAGAAACAAAACCTGATAATAGCATATCTTGTTGGCTACGGCATAATTGATTTAATCGCAATGGGCAAAAACTGCTACATTAGCATGTGATAATCATGCGATTTTGGTCCGATAAGCTTTCGATCTTTTCGATTCACCAGGGTTGAAAAGTTTTAACAATACCCTTGTAAAACCTTTATCTCGGATAATGTTGCACAGAACTTGTCCTTTTCCTCCGGGCTTAATGAGTGACATACTGCCGGTAGTATATATCCTCCTTTGTTGTTTTGCTTAGGTCGCAACTTGTCTCTAAAACCCATGTCCTCCAGATCCATTCGAGCAGCCAAGTGGTCTTTCGACTTTAATTCACTGTTCAACAATGTTCCAACGATACTCTCGCATACATTCTTTTCGACGTGCATGAAATCTATGCAATGGTGGACATCATGATACCGCCAGTAGGGGAGGAGCCGGAACCATATATTGAGCTTTTTCCAGTAGGGACTGACAGTCTCCTTCTCCTTCCCCTTTATTGGGTCGATGGTCTTTTCGATTCTCTTCATCTTTCAACCTCTTCCAGGGTTATCCTTCACGAATTCCACTACAATGTTCTTCCGTCCCTTTCCCCATTCATTCTTTATAGACTTTACCTCATTGTATATTTGTGATGGGGTCATAAATTCCGGACACTTGTCAGTTTCCTCTTTTCCGTTGAACCCCTTCTGAAATATGAATGGATGCTTATATGGTAGGTATCTTCTATGCCCGGTATAAACCTCTTTCCTACATCATTTTAGACTGACATAGTAAGTATTTCTCCCACACACCTTATAGGCGTCTCGTCCCTGGTAGGGACAACCACACAGTGTACCGAGAGCAGGGTAATCATTTATTGTCCATAAAAGAACCGCACGTAGAGTAAACTTCTTCTGTTTCAGCGCATCAAAACATTCGACTCCGTCAAACAATTCCTTGATATCCTCAACAAACGTTTCTAACATAACATCAATGTCCTTACAAGGCCCCCATCGATAATTAATGACAGCATGGTGAACTTTCTCTTCATACACAATGATGGCGGAAGGTTGTAAATCACTATCAGAATTGGCCACACACTGCGATGTTTTTGCATGCCTTTGTTTACGTCAATCCCGTCAGCCAAAACGACAAGCCACAGATTTCGAGAATCATCATGAATTACGGGATATCTTTCATCTATATTTTTACATGCCGGTGAGTCCGCCGGATTCTGTAAAATGCCTACGCCTTTCTTTCTGGTGCTGTCGTGCCACAATAAATATTCGACAATTCTCTTTGATTGAAATAGCCGTTTCAGTCTTGGGATAATTCGGAAATACCACAAGACTTTTGCCGGAATATTTTCATGCACCTCTTGGGTGGTGTCGTCAACTTTCCATCTTGATTCCCCACAGGTGGGACACTTGATGTGATCCTTATAATTCTTCCTATAGAGAATGCAGTCATTGATGCATACATGTATCTTTACGTAACCTGAACCCAAATCTCTCAACACCTTCTTAGCCTCATATGTACTTTTCATCATCTCATTTCCTGGAGGGAGCATGGATTTTAGCAGTGGTAGAAGTTCATTAAAGAACTCGTCGGAAGCTTCGTTCTTGCTCTTCAAGTTAAACAGTTCACACATTGCAGATATCTTTGTAAAATCGGCACATCCTTCGTATATGGGGTTTCCCAGCATCTTTGAGTATCCATTGCGTCTTCTCAGAATCCTTTGAAAAGTTGTCTCCTAATAAAGCACTAACCATTTCTATAGTCTCTGCAGCATATGTTGGTTCATCAGTGTGTAGACCGTCACTGCCATTACCATCCAGAAGTGTCTACCTTGATGACTCATCTCCTTCTCCGTGCTTAGTCCATACGGCATAATTTTGAATGAATCCAGCAGAATATAAATGAAACCTAACTTTACTTGCCTTGTGCTCGTAGAGGTTGATACATTTCACACATGGACATAGAAACTTAACTTTTCCCTTGTCGTCTGGTTTCCGTTTCCCATTCGCAATATCCTGTTGGTATGTATGCGTAACAAATTGTATAAATGCATCGACTCCATCTTGATAACGCGGTTTGGTTCTATCGGTATACATCCAAGATTTATCCATTACTCTAGGATCCATTATGAATTCTCAGATACCTGGACGGAGAAAAAACTTGTCAACATCTTGTGAAAATGTTAATGTGGTCCAAATAAAACAACGAATTATCATTGCAAAGAGTAATACGTACACAAGGAGTAATCACAAATCACAATCTGAGTTCAGTTATCATATATGAATCATACAAATAATCATAGGTTAGCTACCTACTGTAGTGCATGTGAAGACAATATTTACCCTACTATGACCATTAGAGTTACAATCTCAGCTAACAAAGCAATACTGAAAAGAAATACTTACACGGTCGATCCGATTATTCCGCAACTTGAAGCAAAACTGACAGGGGAATATATGGTTTATGCAAGAGATGAATCAGATGATCAAAGTAAACCACATGTTTTGTTTTCTAGAGGGGTTAGAAGATTTAAGAGTAGAAACATGAAATGATTTAAGACGAGAGAGATGAACACAAAGGGTAAAGATTTATTATCACAAATGGGTAGTGTAATGTAAATGGAAATTTGGCAATATTTTTACTAATAATATTTAAGTGTATCTCGTAAATAATTTGGTAAAATAGGAAGGTAAAGATCCTTCAATTTGCATGCTGCACGTTCTATGTTAAGAATTTTCTCAGTCAAATCTTGTTATCCTGCTGCATAATTTTCTGCTTTGACGGCTCTAAAAGACCGGAGTTAGATGCAATTAATATTCATTCCATCCTGAAGTTTTTTTTTGTTCGTACCCGAATTCAGAAAATAAATCAAAATGATAGCTAAAAAGCGGAGTACGTGTTGCTGCAGTTGTTATAACGGTACTAAAGTAAAAAACTAACTTTGTAAAAAGTGGAGTACGTGTTGGTGCAGTTGAAAAATAAAATCGTAAGAACTGGCAGAAGCTATGGCCCCAATTAGAATTAAGTGAACTAAAACACATTACTCTATTTGTGTGTTCTGTCCAATTAGAATTAATATCTAAAACCAAAGCTTGATTCATCCAATGAACATAATAGGTTTGATCATTGATGTATTTTATTAAAGTCTTACAATTTGATTCAAAGATAACATGATTAAAGTTCTTAGAGGGTGCCAGAGTAACAGCTGCCACCATAACCTTACATTCCATCTCCTCAGCTTCAACTCCTATCTTCATTCCTCCATTGAAGCATTGTCCTTGCACCCGAATGCAGCTACCTGCACAATTCCTCACTATTATCCCTATTCCACCTTGTAATGAATCTGACTTAAAAGAAGCATCAAAATTTATTTTCAGATAAACATTATCAGGAGGTTTCCATCTTAGCACCTGCACAACCCCATTAGTAGAAGAAACAAGATTAGTTCCAGGAGACACAAGTTTATTAATGCTATCTATTGACATTGTCCTATTTGGAGTTATGTTCTGAAAAATCTTTGAACATCAAATAGTCCAAACTGATGCTTAAAATAAATAAATATCCCAAACTGAAACCATTAGCAATTTATTAATCTCATGTCTAGTAATTCCTGCACCAAAGGTAATATTATTTCCTGCAGAAAACCAAGAGAGTATCCAGCTCCTAAATGAACCATGCTGTACCATAATATTACTGACATTGATATTTACAACAAACCAAATAGATCTAGCATAACCACATTCAAGGAATAGGTGATTATCGGATTCCACATGATTATTACACAAACTGCAATGCAATTCAATATAATTTCCATATCTAGCTAGTGTATCTTGTTAGAGAATATCTGGGTTGAACCCATCAAACGTTGGTATGTAAAGTTTGGTTGTCATATTTTAGTGAATCAAAACTCATTTAAAGAGTCGCTTGATTATTTACTAGAGTCAACTTCGTATAGGTTAGCTAGAAAGTTACTAGGATATGAGACTTACAAGTATTACGTGAAGACTTGATGAATGTGAAGAAGTAAAGAGCTACAATGATGACATCATTGTTCCACTTGAGGTTAATTAGTAATATTTGACTTGAACTGTTTCATTCCTAACGTATCTTTCAAGTTGTGCATATTGAAAACATAACTGCGAAGCTGTGAATGATTATACTCTAGTTAGACATAGTATTAAGGAATTACAATACGAAGTATAACGTCTATCTTTTGAACTTCATATATAAGACATCGCCATAATCGTATGAATTCTATTGTGATTATGTATGGGTATGGGTGAAGATTTCGTCCCAGGAAACAATGTTTTTACATTCGTTTTAAGGAAGTACAATTCATAAACTTGTGTTATGAATCGAAAGGGAAATCGCTAGGCTTATTGGTATTGTTATTCATTGCAAATCTTTGTATTACCAATATGTGTGTTTAGTATAACCGCTCATAACTTGTTTATTTATCTTGGTAAAACTATTCACAAGGCCTGACTTTTGTATTGGTATGACTTTTATTAGTGAAACCGATCTTAAGTAATCACCTAAGATGGTATGATCGATTTACTATAATTGGTATGACCAACTCTAGACATTGGGGAACCGATCCTAGTAAGAGGTGCAACTGATCACAAGTAGGGGAATCGATCCTTGTAAGAGGTGCAACAAAATCTTAGAGATTGGTAACCGATCCTATGACTTGTGCAAACGATTACAAGTTAAATACCATAAATATGTGGTAACCGATCCTAGTACCTAGTCAACCAACTTTTGGTAACTAGTGTGACTGATCCTAGTACCCACATGGAGGTAGAACCGAAACTTGTTTGGTAGAACCGTTTAAACCCATGATTGGTGATTTGATAGGATAATCAATCACATAGCTCTTGGAAGTCAGATGAACCAATTCTAAACTTGTTTGGAAGTGTGGCAAATCAGTTCCAAGATTGTAAATATGAAAAAGGATTTACAAAGTAAAGATGTCGACATACTTTGAACATGTGCAGTAACTCTTATCTTTTATTGTTCAAAGATATTCCTTAATAGCTAAAGGAGAATCCCGGATCGAAATAAATTTAGAATCTTTTAATTAAGGTTTTTAGTTTTATATGCTTTTAATTTATAGCAATTATAATGCATATCTTTAGAAAATAAAAATTAGTAATGTGCATTTACTAATTTGAGATTTTCTACTAAGATTTCGGGCAATATTTAGACAGTGCATTTCCAGGAATTATGAAAACCGTTTTTTCCCTTATTGCATATCATTGAGAATATTCTGTTTGGAAATTTCGTTTGTGTCCAAACTTCCTCGGTCTATAAATATTGAAGTTTTTATTTCAAGCAAACTAATCCTCAGAGCCAGCAAAACTACCTAGTTGTGTTGTTACTGTTGGAGCCGTCTATTCAGAGAGGAAAGTACCCTAATTAGGCGAAATCTCTTACGACCGCTTGTTTTAAAGACTTCTTTGGGATTGGGAAGCTCTACGAGTACCGTTGGTGGGAAACTAGATAATTGCAGTTTATTATTAGTTTTCGATTGATTTGATTGACTAACGGTTGTTGAACTTTGATTGCACCTAGTTTGTTTATGCCTGAGAATCTTCTCTTCTGATATAAGATTCACTCAAACTAGATCGAAGTTTCGACGGGGATCTTTAGACTGTTTGTAGATCTAAAGACGTCTTGTGATAATCCATTGTTAACAGACTCCGTTCTGTGTGTGATTGATCACAAGAGATTAAAGTTGCTTGTGTGCAGGTGTTTATTGAAGATCTAAGAAGATTTGAAGACGAAGAATATTTCTGATTTGGGTTCATAATCTTTGGTGTGCACAAAACTTGATCGGATGGGGATCCAATTATAATCGATTTATATTTGTGATAATCTAGATTGATTAGTTGAGTAGATCGGCATATATACGTTTCTTTACTGTTTGGAATACGAACCAAAGGAATTGTTCCAAGTGCGTAACTTATTGCAAGTTAGGCACAGGGATACATACGGAACTAGGTGGACTATAGGTTTAGTTGCTTGGTCTCAACTATACGAAGTTGGTTTAAATTTTGTATAGCAGCTTAATCCTGAGAGTATTTAATTCTGTACAAGGTCCCGGGGTTTTTCTGCATTTACGGTTTCCTCGTTAACAAAATCTTGCTGTGTCTTTTACTTTTCTATTTCCGCAATTATAATTGTTTTGAATATAATTAGAAGTAAAATACACAAACGTTAATTCCTATTTACTTGATAGCAATCCGATTGTGTTTGGTTAAGTCCGAACCTATTATCAAGTAAACATAGTTCGTTGTTGTATTTTCTCGATCTTGCATCCATAGTCAATCACACAAGTTATCTTGTTGTCGTATTGTCTCGATCTCGTATCCATAGACGATCACAAGAAGTGTGAACCAATTAGTTGTATTGTCTCGACTCAGTCCATAGACAATCACTTTCGGAGAAAGGACTTATAGGTGGAAAAGTTTTAGATTGAGGTATATTTTGGTACCCTCGTCTTTTAAATTGGTATTAGAGCAGACAAACACGAAAAGATCTAACAATCTGTGTTTGGTGCGATCCAACCTATAAGAGATGAACTCGAGTTCTCATGAATTGACTTCAATTAACGTACCGCCAAGATTTGACAGAACAAACTATCTATGGTGGAAATCTGCTATGAGATTTTTTCTTCAATCCTGAGACTTTAATACATGGCTATTTGTCGTCGATGGTTATAATCGTCCGAAAGTAGAAAATTCGGAAACTGAGTTTAAACGCTTAGTGGATTTTTAAACGAAGAAAAGGCTTTTGCTAAGCAGAATTCAGATGGTTTGAATACTATAATACATGCTGTAAGTCGTGATCTACAACATCATGTATCAACATGTCAAACTTCGAAAGAAGCTTGGGATAATCTTCAGATCGTATTTGAAGGAAACACATCAGAGAAAAAAGCTATACTTCAAACTCTTACATCCGATTAGGAAAACCTTAAAATGGATGACAACGACACTTTTGAAGAGTGTCATCTTAAACTCTCTGAGATAATTAATGCTTTTCTCTCTCTTGGAAAGACTGATATAGTGTGCAAAATTCTCAGATCGTTGCCATCAAGATACGATTCTAAGAAGCATGCAATCATAGAAGCAAATGATATTTCAACACTCTCACGAAGCACACTCGTTGGAAAGTTAAAGATCTTTGATCATGAATCACAGTCTATTCAAAGTAAAGGAATCGCTTTTAAAGCTGCAAAAATTCCGAAAGCTCCAATGGAGAGGAATAGACAGATGGATGATTAAGATGAACAGATTGCAGAAAATTATGATGATGAAATTGTACAATCATTATCATTAATTACTAGACAGTTTCGAGATCTCTTAAAGAAAAGAAATAAGAGATTCATAAAGGATGCTCATCGATCTTCTTGTCCACATGATCGAGTTCCTGTCAAAAAGGATCAGAAAGAAGATGATGAATATCAGCCGCAGTTCTTTAAGTGTAAAGGGTTTGGTCATATTGCTAAAGACTGTCCCAATCTTAAGAAATACACTGGAAGCAAGGATCTGGCTGTAACACTAGATGAGACCTCTGATTCATATGATTCTGAAGAAGAGGAAACAACTAATATTGCATTGGTTGTCAATATTATTTCTTCCTCCTCCATTAGTGATTTACCCATTTTTAAAATGGACATGTCTTCCGATGTTATTAAATCATCTAATGGTAAAAGGAAAAATAAGACAAGATGAAAAAATTGTCTCAAAAACAGAATTGCTAAAAGTTGCATATGCATCCCCAGTCAATCTCAAGATACTTCGTTAGTTCGTGGTAACAAAAAGATATTTTCTCATACGATACTAGATCAAGGACACTATGGTTGTTCAAAATTCCATAATGAGAGAAAATCTCATACTAATACCACCTGATCGGTATTAAAATTCTTTCCTCACCATGTGTGCCAAATTTTGAGTGAGGAAGAAGAAAGATCAAGGAACTTATGTGTAGATTATGGAAATAAAATCTAGTAATTGAAAATATTTAAGATATTCATTTTGATAGGAATATTATATTTTCGGAAGTATGAAAATTATAAAAAGATCAGTCTCCTTCTTTTGTCATTCCTTGTCCGAACTATGAGTCTGGATCCAATGTCGTCTCTTGATAAGGTGCTAGATCAGAAAGATAACTTTAAGAATAAATTTGCATCTTCTCTTGATATAGAAAAATCAAAGAGCAAAATAAAAAAGAGATATTGGCTTAGCAAGAAGGAAAGAGAGAATATGCTGAAGAAAGATCAGTGTATTGAAGAATTGACACACTTCTGTGTTCAATCAAAGACAAAATTACATGTTCTTGCAGAATCCTTCACGAAAATTTCTCAACTGCAAGAAATTCTGGTCAAACAACAAGGTTATCTACTTGAAGAATTTCA
Organism: Papaver atlanticum; assembly: GCA_023531105.1. Taxonomy (NCBI): domain Eukaryota; kingdom Viridiplantae; phylum Streptophyta; class Magnoliopsida; order Ranunculales; family Papaveraceae; genus Papaver; species Papaver atlanticum. Next base: position 261,197 of record JAJJMB010003672.1, read on the forward strand.
CAAGATGAAGACTGAAAGTAATAATCTACCTTCCTCTAGCATTGAGATGAAGGATTAATCCAGGAAAATAGACATAAGTTTTTGTTTTCTTTAAATAATTGTATAAGGTCTATTATGAATAAAACTATCTTATTTATGAATAAAATTATTAGTTTATAATTTTTCTTGTGATAGTTTTTCGAATACATAGTCGGTGCTTGAATGCTTTATTTTATTGCTATGTATGTTTATGGGATGTTTGATTTCGGTTTTCATGACCTTAATATTCGATCTCATATAGTGTGAACCCTTATGGTTTGGGTGACTTTTTGGTTTAGAAGGATTGAGTTCTAGCCCATGTTGGTGGGCTTTATCAAAGGATCATAAGGGGTTCTGATTGAAACAAATATGTGAAAAAGTCACAGTATGTTGAATCATTTGGTTTAGCATAAAAGCATATGTGTTTCGGGGTTTTAAAATTTTGCATTGCATTAGTTAAAACCGGTTTTCAACCTTTCTCAAAAGGATTCTCCTCCTCGGGGGTCTCCTCTATGGTAGTGAGTGGCACATTTTTCTTTGTTTTGCGTTTCAGCCTGCGGTTTCTCCGTTATAGCCTCCTGTTACGTCTCTTTAACTTTTTCATTCTCTCATCCTGCACCTCTTGAGCTTTCAGGATGGATGCGATAGTAACATCGGTATCGCCGAGGTTAGAAGGTTCGCCTTCCTTCTCCTCATTGTTTACTGTTTGCCTTGGCAAATGATTCAACCCTCCTGGTTGAGTTAAATGGATATCATTCTGTCTTTCGAAGGGATTTCCCTCTTCGTCAGAGCTAGAGTTATCAGTTAACCTCTCCCGATATTGGTTATCGGGTTGTCCCTCTCCTGGGAGTACACCGTTGTGCATAGTTTCACCGGGATCCATCTCGTCTAGGCCTCCAGACAGGGCTCCACCAGTTTCACCTTGGCTCGTGCGAGTGGATCGTCTCGTCACCATCGCCTTACCTGTGATATATGCAATAATGCTTAATTTGTCTTTTCTTACAGAAAAGTGGGACCCTAGATTTGCAGGTCATGTGCAATTACTAAGTCATAGTTCAGACTGGACAGTTTAGTACAGGAAGACTTTGCAGTAGATTTTGGAGACATGTGAAGATTTCAAAACATTCCCTACTTGCATAAAGTTTTGGTGATGGGAAAAATGTGATTTGTTTGTCTCTCTTTTCGAGCAAAATACCTCCTTCTACACGTCATACCTTTACTAGGAAAAAACCAAGTTTATGATTATTGAGCATATCTTCCCATTTTAGGAAATACTTCTCATCATCTTTAAACTTTTGATTTTGAACAAACTTTGAGTTTGATGAATGATTATGTACTCATTAACCCTTCCCCTTGACTTAGAGTTAGATTTCTAAGAAAAAGATTTGTGGATTATCTTGAATTTCTTAGAAGATGAAGAACATCATGAACAATTTGTCTTTTCAACTTTCATAGGACAATATTTTCCCTTATGAAGTTTACTGACTTAAACTTCTTCCCAACCCTTTCATGGAAGAGATCGTTTGAGTGCCGAAGTGTTTAAAACTCCATTTTCACTCCGATCTTCAACTCTCCTGAGCATCTTGAGGAAGATATAGGAAATCTTAAAAGAATGAAATTTTTTAAGAAAATCAGTGAAAAGGATGTAGATCTGTTGATTTTGAGG
>JAJJMB010003672.1:262890-293107 GCA_023531105.1 Papaver atlanticum
ATCGAGTCCGAGCTCTACTCATAAATTCTAACAGAGTTCTACACAGTGGTATGAAAGCCACTTCTCTCAAAGAGATTATGAAAGTAATATAGAGCTGTTACTAGGGAGGTAGATTAGATCTTCATACCTCCCTGTTTCTAGCGCCAAAATGTAGTTGCATCTTTTCTGATGACTACACCCAAGTAGATCTAAAAGCTATAAAACTAATAACATTCAAGATTCAAGGACAAACATAATGTAAAGAACATGAAAGTAAAGATTAACACAAGCATATAACGTGGTTCGGCCATGAATACCTACGTCCACGGGAAATAAGATGTTTTGTTTATTGATTAGGGTCTTACCCTTGAAAGAGCTACAAATATAACTTAGATTTCTCACTCTCTCTTTATCTAGATCTCTCTCAGGAATTCTCTGTAGAAAGACCATCTAGTATTACATAAGTTGTCCATTTCCTTATACGTGGACTGGTATTTATAGGCAAATTAGACCCGTGAAGGCCTGGTCTCGCCGATCTGGTGGAGCTATCGTACACCTCCTCGATACTTCGGACGATCTCTATACAATCTCTCGTTATTGTTTCCTTGGTTCTCCCTCCGAGTTATCTCGCCCTGTTATTCATCGTGTAGCTCTTCCTTGGAGAACCTCATGCTGTATCACCTCTGGGTTATAGTATAGATTGCCCGAGCCTTCTGATACGATGTAGATTCACCCACGTCTCTTCTGATCCTTCATTAAATGCAGGACTTCTTTTTAGACTTGACCGTCTGAATCGATTAGACCACTCCTTACACGCGTCATTCATGTAACGTTTGTAGCAGTTGTCTCGATTCAGATGAAATCAGCTTTATAGAGTATGATTAGATGTTTCCACCTTATCATCTTATCATGAGATCATCCCTTGGGATGTTGACAGGTGGCCATCGGGTATTTTACCCTCACATTTTGCTCCTTTTTCTTTGCAACTTGCCAAGGGCATGATGGGAAGAAAACTTCGTAACCGTCCCGTCTTTATCGCCACGTCCGATATTTCTGCCACGCCTGCAGTTTTAGTGTGCTTTTACCTGTTGGACTTGAGGCACCGGTTGATGGTCCATTGGTTTCTTATAAAGTCTTTTTGGACAAGAGAATGATGTCTTTATTTTCTGTTTTCAGAATTCAGAACTTTTTGATTATTTCTCTCCTTTGTCTTTTGCTGTTCCTTCATAACTTCTTGTCTCCTATACAGAAGTTCATTATGTCTGGGAGAAGTTCTCCATCTCGACCTTCAAGACGGTATGGCCTCTTTTATTTGTTATTCTTTTTGTTTTCGTTGGTGGTTTACGCCATTGAACTGTGAAGTGCCTTCGTAGTTATCATGATTGGTCTAGTCAATGGTTCTTGCCATTACAAGTATTACGTGAAGACTTAGAAGAATGTGAAGAAGTAAAGAGCTACAACGACGACATTATCCTTCCACTTGAGGGTAGTAATATTTGAATTGAACTGTTTCATTCCTAACGTATCTTTCAAGTCGTGCATATTGAAAACATAACTGCGAAGCTGTGAATGATTATACTCTAGTTAGACATAGTATTAAGGAATTACAATACGAAGTATAACGTCTATCTTTTGAACTTCGTATATAAGACATCGACATAATTGTATGAATTCTATTGTGATTATTTTTGGGTATGGGTGAAGATTTCGTCCTAGGAAACAATGTTTTTACATTCGTTTAAAGGAAGTATAATTCATACACTTGTGTTATGAATCGAAAGGGAAATCGCTAGGCTTATTGGTATTGTTATTCATTGCAAATCTTTGGATTACCAATATGTGTGTTTAGTATAACCGCTCATAACTTGTTTATGTATCTTGGTAAAACTATTCACAAGGCCTGACTTTTGTATTGGTATGACTTTTATTAGTGAAACCGATCTTAAGTAATCACCTGAGATGGTATGATTGATTTACTGTAATTGGTATGACCAACTCTAGACATTGGGGAACCGATCCTAGTAAGAGGTGCGACGGATCGCAAGTAGGGGAATTGATCCTTGTAAGAGGTGCAACAAAATCTTAGAGATTGGTAACCGATCCTATGACTTGTACAGCCGATTACAAGTTAAATACCATAAATATGTGGTAACCGATCCTAGTACCTAGTCAACCAACTTTTGGTAACTAGTGTGACTGATCCTAGTACCCACATGGAGGTAGAACCGAAACTTGTTTTGGTAGACTCGTTTAAACCCATGATTAGTGATTTGATAGGATAATCAATTACATAGTTCTTGGAAGTAAGATGAACCTATTCTAAACTTGTTTGGAAGTGTGGAAAATCGGTTCCAAGATTGTAAATATGAAAAAGGATTTACAAAGTAAAGATGTCGACATACTTTGAACATGTGCAGTAACTCTTATCTCTTATTGTTCAAAGATATTCCTTAATAGCTAAAGGAGAATCCCAGATCGAAATAAATTGAGAATCTTTTAATTAAGGTTTTTAATTTTATATGCTATTAAAATGCATATCTTTATAAAATAAAAATTAGTAATGTGCATTTACTAATTGGAGATTTTCTACTGAGATTTCGGTCAATATTTGGACAGTGCATTTCCAGGAATTATGAAAACCGTTTTTGCCCTTATTGCATATCTTTGAGAATATTCGGTTTTGGAAATTCCTTGGTGTCCAAACTTCGTTGGTCTATAAATATTGAAGTTTGCATTTCAAGCAAACTAATCCTCAGAGCCAACAAAACTACCTGGTTGTGTTGTTACTTGTGGAGGCGTCTATTCGGAGAGGAAAGTACCCTAATTAGGCGAAATCTCTTACGACCGCTCATTTTAAAGACTTCTTTGGGATTGGGAAGCTCTACGAGTACCGTTGGTGGGAAACTAGATAATTGCAGTTTATTATTAGTTTTCGATTGATTTGATTGACTAACGGTTGTTGAAATTTGATTGCACCTAGTTTGTTTATGCTTCAGAATCTTCTCTCCTGATATAGATTTCAGTCAAACTAGATCGAAGTTTCGACGGGGATCTTTAGACTGTTTGTAGATCTAAAGACGTCTTGTGATAATCCATTGTTAACAGACTCCGTTCTGTGTATGATTGATCACAAGAGATTCAAGTTGATTGTGTGCATGTGTTTATTGAAGATCTAAGAAGATTTTAAGACGAAGAAGATTTCTGATTTGGGTTCATAATCTTTGGTGTGCACTAAACTTGATCGGTTGGGGATCCAACTATAATCGATTTATATTTGTGATAATCTAGATTGATTAGTTGAGTAGATCGGCATCAATACGTTTCTTTGTGATTCGAAGTATTGATTGCAAAATCTTGACAATTTCTTTGGTAGTTGTTATTGGATAGATCTAAGAACCTGACAAAGGAGTTTATTGGGATAAACGGAAGAGCCTTTTGTCAAACTCATATCACTTGATTGAAAAGAGTTGTTACCGAACAGATTTGTTTTTCCCTTACTGTTTGGAATACGAACCAAAGGAATTGTTCCAAGTGCGTGACTTATTGCAAGTTGGAGGTGTAGGGATACAGACGGAACTAGGTGAACTATAGGTTTAGTTGCTTGGTATCAACTATACGAAGTTTGTTTAAATTTTGTATATCGGCTTAATCTTGAGAGTATTCAATTCTGGACAAGGTCCCGGGGTTTTTTTGCATTTGCGGTTTCCTCGTTAACAAAATCTTGCTGTGTCTTTTACTTTTCTATTTCCGCAATTATAATTGTTTTTATTATAATTAGAAGTAAAATACATAAACGTTAATTCCTATTTACTTGATAGCAATCCTATTGTGTTTGGTTAAGTCCGAACCTATTATCAAGTAAACATACTTCGTTGTTGTATTGTCTCGATTTTGCATCCATAGTCAATCACACAAGTTATCTTGTTGTCGTATTGTCTCGATCTCGTATCCATAGACGATCACACGAAGTGTGAACCGATTAGTTGTATTATCTCGACTCAGTCCATAGACAATCAATTTCGGAGAAAGGACTTATAGGTGGAAAAGTTTTAGATTGAGGTATATTTAGGTACCCTCGTCTTTTCATATCTCTTATTGGGACTATATCTTTTAAGCACTTCTAAACAAATAATTTAACTTCCACAAAGCTTTCCATACCTGTGGAGAAACAAAATTAGTACCTGCAGAAGTATTAGATGGACTAGACAACACATTATAGACACTCTTAACAGAGAATTGGCCTTTCCTATCTGGAAACCAAATAAGAGTATGAAGTCCGATTCACCCACCATTGAGTGCTGGTGATACTCCGTAGCTGGTGGTTCTCCGTAAATATGAATACTATGAAGTGAACGATTTCATCAAACGCGAATGCTTCCCCCTTTTCCTCTAAGTAGCGCGCTTTCACGGCTTCGTGCTACAAAAATAACACACAAACTTATTTGGTTACATATAAATTGAAAAAAGTATTGTGCCGAATAAACCATAAAGATACGTACAAGTCGTAGAGGGGACAAGCTAAGGTGGCTTGCGTGCGAGATCCGGTGTTTGATTATAAAAAACCCAGCTACCGCATCTAGGATGATGTTGTTCCTATCCTTGATTTGTTGAACACTTTTTATTTTCTGGTTCCCATAATCTTGGCTAAATTTGTTATGTATCTTCGCCCAAAAGGTATCGGTCGAGGAGCGATCTAGAAATCGACTTTCGGCTGCCCATGCTTTGGTGATTGCCAAATCTTCCACGGAGTAAAACGATGCCATTTGTTTTAGTTTATGAACATGAAAATGGATATGAAATGATAGTGTTGCTGCTAAATGTTGCTCAACACTGAATGAACAGAACGGTTGTAACTTTTTTAAATGCAATATGATGAAGTCGGCTTATTTATATTGTCCAACGATTGTGTGTCGATAATGTTGGAGATGCTGGATGTATTCTAGAAAATAAAACTACAATCAAAGAACTGGAACATGTACAAGACTAAAATGTATTGAAAACAAATGCATACTGAAAACAAGTCACTTTAGTGTTTCTCTGGCAAATGGACAAATTACGAACATCCATATATGTTTGATCTTTATATCTTCTGTCAAATACATGACTAACAAAAATTGGCTTACGTTGTTTGCGTCGTATTCGAATTGCACATAATTGACATGAATACTACTTGGTGGAGCCTTATGCACACCTAATTTAATTCTACAATCTGACAGTGAATACAAATCACAAAGACTCCTGAGATGCTGCTTCTCAAAAAAGAATACAAGCTTTATTCACCAATGCTGGCATCCTACAACCAAATACTATGTCTGAGTTTAAGATCATCTGTCAACTGACATATAAAACTACTTGGTGGAGGCATAAAGCATGCAATTGAGATATTCATAATCACCAAAACATTCTCAAAACTGGATACAATTCACAACAACATAATAAACCTAAAATCTGAAAGATAGAGATGTTCATAATCACCATCAGAAATTGTACCATTCAAAATCAGTAGTGTGTAACCTCCAATTTGTAAAATCATTAAACCCCCAAATGAATGAATGAGAAATACCTTAGATATAGATGGCCAAGATTTGCATTTCCAAAATTATGAATCACTATCAATACTTCTATGAGAGATCAATTAAACTTAAATCTAGGCCTGAATCGATTTTTCACAAAAGAATCAATTGATTCTTTGTTGTTGATGAAGTTTTCTGCAGATGAATCTCCAAGAAACCCCCAAATGAATGAATGAGAAATACCTTAGATGAAGATAACCAAGATTTGCATTTCCAATGTTATGAATCAGTGTCAATACTTCTATGAGAGATCGATTAAACTTAAATCTATCCTTAAATCGATGTTTCACAGAAGAGTTGATCGATTCTTTCATTATCGTCGATGAAGTTTTGTGCGGATCAAATGAATGAAATTAGATGAAATAATAATGAGTTATGTCTCAGGTGCTGTTCCGGACATAGTGTTGGTCGATTTTTGTGGCTCGTTTGAGTTGTTGGTCAGGGACCAGGGTATTGAGATATGGCATGATGCCTGAGCCAAACCATGATGCAGTTCAAGATATGGTCCATCTGTTAACTAATTAAAATTAAATAAATATACACAATTGTGCTGATTTTATTTTGCTTGACTTATTTTGTTTGACCTAATTTGTTTGACATTAGTTGATTTTAGTTGTTGGTCAGGGACCACGGTATTGAGATATGGCATGATGCCTGAATCAAACCATGCTGCAGTTCAAGATATGACCCATCTTTTAACTAATTAAAATTAAATAAATATACACAAGTGTGCTGATTTTATTTTTCTTATTGACCTATTTTGTTTGACCTATTATGTTTGACCATTTTTTGATTTTAATTGTTGGTCAGGGACTTGAGATATGGCATGATGCATGAGCCGTGCATGATCAACAAGTGCTGGTGTCTATGAATTTTGTAAAAAAATCATTTATGATTGTAGTAATAATGTAGTTGGAAAAATTGCGTCTAAAATTCAATAGGCGTGCTTTTCCAAGGGATAAGACGTTAACCATGCGCCTTAAATGGTGAAATCCTACAAACAAATAAGATAGTATGTCTGACTCAGTTTCATTATCAACTAAACCTACAAATTTCACTGAGATATTCTCAAAACAAAATACAATGTACTGCAACACATCAACAATCACAAATACAAATAGAGATGTTCATAATCATCGTGAGAAATTGCATCATAGAGCCATAGAGGTGTTTTCTTCTTAGGTTCTCCTTAGGTTGAATGGTAACGACTTGCTAGACTGAATTATAGTGTGAATGGACTATTTTGTTAAATAAGGAAGGTAAAATTTTATTTTTAACAAGTGTACTATCTCATTGACATGAATGCTTAACGTGTCAGGATATTTAGAGATTTCTTTAGGGTTTCAGCAAGATTATAGGCGTCTAATTAGAACTGAAAATCAGTAGTCTAATCCTACAATCCTAATGCAATATTTTTCTGCTGGGTCTCGCAAAATCCGCAAAATCGCACTTTCCATATATCACCTTGATTTTCGTTTGTTATATTCATGGTAAACATAACCCACCCACTATATTTAGATTTGCATACTAGATATGTATAAAAAAGAAAAAGAAAAACACAATATATTTAGCTAGATTTGGATCCTAGAAATAAGAAATTAGATACCTCGTTCATAAGTAAAAGAAAGAAGGAATTGAGAGGATGAGTTTTAATGAGAAATGTGTTGTTTCTGCCAATGGTCTTGTTAATAATGATCCTCCTCCTCCGAAGGGCTTTGCTTCATGGGATGACTTTGTGGAAAGCATTGGTGATTTACTAGAAGAGTATGTCGATGAAGAATGGGAATTAGTTCGCAAAATCCTAAATGCTTCTACCTGATAACCTAACATCCCTAAACATCCTTGCCAATATTATTGGCTGATCGGTCCGATACGATCAATAATGCGATATTATCGGATATTCATATGTATCGCTGATATTTCATGTTTCGTCCAGATTAAAGGCACAGACATGATAAAATCCTATATTATCGGCCACTAGTTTAAAAAATAAATACTGATCTCGGTTCTTTTAATACAAATTTAATTGTAAGAGCTAGCTAGAATTGCTTCTAAGAATATGAATTGGGATTTTAATCAAACAAATTGCACCAAAAAGCATTTATGATCTTCCAAGGCACTAGCTAGTACTATATTAATCATTTATTATTTTGCTTTTAAGAATATGTGAATTGGGAGTAAAATAGTGCAATGTAGTTGACTAAGTTATAGTAAAGAAAAGATACTACTATATCACTAGTAATAAAGGAATTAGCTAGTACAATAATAAATACTCCAGTTTGCAGTGGTATTTTTTGATCTTTGATCATTTTTACTTTAACAATTTGTGTAGAATATTCTTGTGGGACCATGTCCTAAATACCATCCCCATCACTAAATACTAGGAGTATATATATGGAACATTCCTATGATTGATTCTTGGATTTTGGGGGTACATTCCTGTGGTAGTTGAACTTTTGTATTTCTTGTTATGTGTGACTGAAAGAGAAGTATTATAACAAGAGCAGTATTCGCTACTGCTTTTGTCAATCATCATTACGCTTCAGTTTCTCATATTTCACTTCGACTGATCTTAACGCAATCACAATGAGTATCTTATTTTTTGTGCGCATGCAAAAGAAGAAGATCTAGGTAGCCATAATGAGTATCTTGTTGCTTTTTTGGGTACATGCAAAAGAAAAGATAGATCTCTTCAGTACTCCTCTTCTTCTGTTTTCCAAATAATATAGAGAAGATTATTTTTTGTTTCTAAAATGTCTGTCACATTGGGTTGGCTTGACCCAAATTTGGCATTGGTGCCAAGATCCCTTGTGGTCCAGTTTTTCCATAAATTATTGCTATATTTTTTCCATTTTGGTTGTGTCTAAATTAAAATTAAAATATGATAACTATCATAAGGGCTTATGTTTATATAAGGTATATTACGGAAAACTGAATTGTGTTGACTCGACGAGTTAATTAAAATTGATTGATTAACAAACAAATATCAAGCAAAGAATTTGAACACAATGAGCATATATTAAAGAACAAATATTTTTATATTATTCATTCTAAAACTAAACGAAGCAAAATAATACCAACATCCTCAATATCTTTTTAAAAAAAATTAATTAAAATAAATAATTTCTAAAAACAAAAACCACATTATTCGAAAGTTTCTTTGATAATCTGCTCAACTAAAACCATCGCATCTGGTACTCGTGTTGTAGCGTTAGCAGGCTATGCTGGAACTTTAAGTACCTTTTGTTCTACAGGTTTCTCCCTGGGTATTTCTGGTGTGTCAGACACAGTTTCACCAAAAGGCTCATTCGAAGGAATGGGAGCATGGAAACCATCCATTTCAACAGAAGCAGAAGCAGGAAGAGTAAGATTGTCAACATGAGCTTGAACTTCAGCTTACAGGGGCATGCCAGGAACCTTACACACGCCATCAATAGTTATGGTGATCCTTAGCTTTCTTGGTACAACCATTACTATCTTTGGAATTTTTTTAATCCTCTCGGTATTGTTCTTATTGGAACTTATTTTCTTCGTCTAATATATCAATCTATCTTTTATGTTGGTGTGGTTTGTTCGACCTCTTTAATAATATATATGTGTATTAGAAAAACCCTAATTTTTTTTAGGTTAGGAGCATTATCTCCAATTACATAATTTAGTTGTATTCCGCATATCACTCTCAAGTAAACAAAATATAACAGTTTCCATATTGATAAATATATGCTCATATACACGTACAACACCACATTGATTTTAGTATATATATGATTTATCTAAATACGGAAAAATAGCACGAAAATATTGCGTAAACACAACCATGTTTATTGAGTACATGGAGTATATGCTTTATCTTACAGTAGATCATAATCATGTACACTTCGCTAATGTGCATGCCTTGGCTACACTCTTGCCAAATCTGTAGGTATCTGAAGTATCTCTCTCTCCATGATTCGCCATGCCTAATCTTCTATGAACAAATTTCTATTTTTGGTGTAATTCCCTCGATAATTCACACCTACTAAAAGCCATGCGCAACAATTCCCTCCAGCCAAGCGATATAACCATGCCCAAATTCTCTTTTGGCTTTCGTATATTGGTCAACACCATAAATTATAGCTATGATTGGCAATAGCAATATATATTGGGATCATTTTTTTTCTTCAAATATTAATATACTATGGTCATAACCCTAATTTCTTGTCTTCAAAAGATTAATATAATATGGTCATAACCCTAATTTTTAAATTTGCAATGGACACATAAATAGAATGTTGATAAACTGGAATAAATCTCACACAAACATGTGAAAATTTTCGTGTCTTGTTTGGATCATGAATTTTTAAAGAAGGCATGTTGATTAAGGATGCGACCATTGGCCAAACGGTGTAATGGTTCGCACCCATTCGTATTACGGGGTACATTAACCGAATAGATTTTGAAACACCAAAAGACGTGAAAATTCCAACAGGTGTGATGTGTGGGGACACATATTGCATCCATTGGATGTCTATATAAGCTTTACTCGTATCTGCTACTAGCATTCAACAAAAATGAAATCCTAAATGCTTCTACATTTAAAAAAAAATATTTCACCAGTAATAGTAATGGAAATGTTGCCGGATTTAACTCCCGAGATACTACACCTCCTCCCAAGTACAGAAAGTATTTTGGCAAGCAAATGTGTATGCAAAGAGTGGAATTATGTCCTTGAAGACAAAAGAATTGGACTCCTTTTCGGTTTCACTCAAAAAGTGAGAGAAGAAAAAGTTACGCAACTCTTCTACAGAGAACAAATTGAGGAGGAAGATTACTACACTATGATGGGAGATTTCTATCAGATGTTATTTGGAAACAATGGTACCTGGAATATCGAATTCTATAATGAAAACATATCACACCCAATCGTTGGATCTTTTAATGGTCTGGTATGTTTTTATGTTTCACACCACGGCATACAAGATCCTATTTATATTATGAATCCAACAACGGGTGAGCACCTCCATCTGCCACAAATATGCGATCCAACACCAACGCCACAAATTAGTTGGGATCCACGATACGTCGTAGGGGGTTTCGGCTATTGTGAACATACCGGTGAATACAAAGTAGTTTGAATGAAAGTGGACGGTAAAGTGGACGTACACACTCTAGGCGACAACAGGGGATGGAGGAACATCGGAAATTTTCCTTTTACTTTTTGGGATTCAGGTGTGTACGCACATGGTTTTATTTTTTGGATAAATCATTATTTTTATGACAATATTCAGATAATATCTTTCAATTTGGACAATGAGACATTCCAGTCACATTTTCTACCCCCGCATCATATTTATGAGAATGGTGGTTTCAGTACTCCAAGACTTGGAATGGTCTTGTCTGGAGTTCGCCTTTTATTTTACAACATTCACGATATTTATGATCTCCGGATTGATTTTTGGGCACCCATTTCCGATAATGATATTCATGCACGGGCACCCGGTATAGAATGGAATTGGGAACTTAAGAGGAGCATTGTCTTGGAAGAGCCTTCGAATCTATGGTGGCCACCTTATAAGATGATAGCCTTGGGAAATAACAACGACAGCCTATTGCAAAACAACCGTTGTTTAGCGCGTTATAATGAACTCACCATAACTTTGACAGAAATTGCGGAGACAAGGTGGGTAAAGGTTAGAATTATTCCTCACATGAGGAGCGCCGTCTCGTTGAGGAATTTTGGAGGAAAATCGGAAACATGTACTGACGATGTCCATGCCACAAACATATTCCGTGTGTAGTGTTTTTGTTTTTGTTTTGATCAGAGTACTGTAGTTTGGTGTTCAATATATATATATTTTTAATAGTACTATTTCTCATCTTTGATTTTTTTTTCGTATCTTGTTTGGACTAAAAGTTTTTTTTTAAATTTGAAGAATCAGACTTGGTCTTATTTTGGGTAATAATGGTTGGTATTTTATTTAATGGAGTTAATGCTTTTAAACATATTCCCGACGAATTTAGAGGGGGACTTTCTTTTATGGTGGTCAATTTGATATAGAGGGAGGCATTTCTGTATTCCAGTTGTATTTATGATTATAAAATTTGCGAATCTATAGGGAGACTTTTATGTGTTCATAAAAGTAAATTCGAGAGGGAAAAAGAAAAATGTAAAAATAAGTGAGAATTTGAGATACAAAAGGTATAAGTAATTGATAGACAAATCAATGATGATATTCTTGGAAATGCACATGAATGAAAAAGATTTTGTAACTGATGGGGATTTGAGAAATCGAAAAAAAAATGTTGATTACGTGACTAATCGGGATTCTTTTTGTAGACGAATTATAGATTTGAAACTGGTGTTTGACACTAAAACACAAAACCAGAACATAAATGGGAAATAAATAATTAGAGACATATGTAACACATCATTTTAATTTCCAGAATTGTGTTATTACATCTTTTTTATTAATAAATAACTAAGAAATATAAGAAATACTGATTAATAAGAAACCTATTTTGTCAATCTAGTCTCTTTTTGAATCATGAACTATAAATTCCACGTCCTAGTCGTTAATATCACGAAACAATTGTTCTTGAAGCCGATCATTTCGTCCTTGAAGTATATTCACCTGTTGTTGGAGATCAAAAAAATCACGATCAAAGGGAAAACAACATCTACTTTCCCCAGGCACCAATTCCACACAATGCTCATCGACAGCAAATGCATTAATCTCATGCAAACACCAATAATCTGCATGCTTCCTCATGCAGATTATGAACACGCCGAGTCTAGGCTTAAGAAATCGTACATCGTAATCTGAGATCTTAAAATCGTCTTCTAGGGTTCTTCTTAATGAATTGTATTCAACAGTTTTAGGACCCATAGCAATATATTGGTAGAAATAGGATGTGCAGTTCATTCTGATCGAAAAGGAAGAGCGATTCGCAGGAGAAGAAAAACTCCTTGTGTTGACAATTAGATATAGTGGCCGAATTTTTATTTATTTATTAAGTTCTGTTTGTTCAGAAACTACATCCGATTAAAAAGGAAATTAGATAAAGATCAAATATTCATTCTATATATATATATATATATCTCATTATCTATTTTCTGCCATATTTATAGTGATACGGAAACTGAAATATTTGATGTACTTGTAAGGAGGTAAGGAATACCAAACACCTAATTCGCTTAACCTAAAAATGTAGGGGCTAAAAGAGAGATACATAAATTTAGGTACCATTGTAAATACACTTTTGTATTTTATGGATAGTTCCTGTTTTCTATTATCAACCAATGTCGTTGTAAATATTAAGATGTTGTTGTGATGGGTATTCTAATTCTAGGAGGTAAGCATTACTGAATTGGTGCATAAGTAGCTGTAATGAGAATCGCAGCTAGTTTCTGCAATTCAAATGAAAGCCAGGAAGACCCCTTCCCCTTGATGGACTCTAGTCTTATAGAGTCCATGTAATTTCAGCAATCCTTTGTGATTTCGATACAATGTCAAATTTGTGTAATAAAATTAGGTGTGTATATGCAATGTATTATCTATTCAGTAATGAGATGCTATTATGCGTGATTTTTCAAAGTAGCCATTTTTTTTCAACACAATACTTGTGCTTTCTATATATCCAGTTCTTTAATCATAGACTGAGTTTGACAATGCAACCAACAACAACACCAACACTATTCAATCATACAAAAGAAAACGGTCATTAAACAAGAAAATTAATCCATTCGACAGTCATTAAGCAAGTCCAACACCATTCAGTCATTAACATTAGAAAAAACAAGAAAATTAATCCAAAATCCGAAACATAGATTCCAAAAAACAAAACAAGATTCATTCGTCCACAATTTCCTGTTAGACCCCTCTTAATTCCAAATTTTCTCTGTACTTTGACGATACCTATTTCTTCAAAATAGTAGCTTGTGTAACCATTTGCAAACTCTGTATCATCATTTCCATTAAAGCAACTTAACCTAAAAAATCCACCAGCTATAAGAAAATTGGAATTGGTCGAGTCTTACCTGTTGCCTGCTTCTCTCCTTTCATTTTTCTCCAACAACAGCAAAAACTCTTCTGGGTATTCTTCATCTTTTACTTTCTCTATGTTTCTCATCTTTGTCTCTCCATTTTCTGCCTCATATATTGAATTTGCATGATGAAACTCATTCCACAACAGATACGTATCATCATCTTGGTTATTTTTCTGCACACCTACTTCTTCCTCTTCTCTCCTCTTCCTTTCCTCTTCTTTCTTCCTCTTTTTATTCAATCTTGCTTCTTGTTTCGATATATAGTACTTAGCTTTATCTAGTTGCTCCAAATCCATTTCAAATACTGCTAATTTGAACCTCATCACCACTTCCTTTCTCTTCAAGCACCCCTCCTTATCAACTTCTTCCTCTGTCATTGGGGTCTTGCCTTTTGATGGTTTGGAACCACTCCCTTTTTATGGGTTATTTGGAGCCATTGTTATCTCTGAAACTTTTTTTCTTCTTCTCTTCTCTTGGCTTAATTTTCTCTCTGGAAAAGGAAATAATCCCTAATTCCTCTTTCACATTTTTTTTTAATGAGACCTATTCCCAATAGATGCATGCAACGGTTGAATTCAAAGAAATAATAACACCCTACTAAAATGTCATGTCCTTTCAGACCTACTTCATGACGTAATGGTTATCCTTTAGATTTTGTTTTCTTTTAAATAAAAATCCAGTTGTAGGTTTAAGCTATAACCGCTTATAAGATAAAACGTGCAAATATGCGCTACTTGCCTGCTCATTAAGGACGCGACCATTCAAATAATGCCTTCTCATCCAAGACGCGACCATTCATCAACAGGTGTATTAGATGTCTATATAAGCTTTACTCGTATCTGCTTGTAGCATTCTACAATAAGAAAATCCTAAATTCTTGTAATTTTTTTTTTTTTTAATAATCTTTCATATGTATAATAGTGATGGATATGTTGCCGGAATTAACTACCGAGATACTACAGAACCTTCATACTGTAAAAAGCGTTTTAGCAAGAAAATGTGTTTGCAAAGAGTGGAATACTGTCCTTGAGGGTAAAAGAATTGGACTCCTTTTTGGTGTCACACCAAGAATGGGGAAAGGTAAAGTTACTCAACTCTTTTTAGAGAGGAAGATTTCATCCCGATCACAACAGCAAACAATCACGACGCAAAGAATGATGGAACCTATGATGATTGGACTAAGTTGCACCCAATAGTTGGATCTTACAGTGGTCTGGTATGTTTTTATGTTTCACACCACGGCATACAAGATCATGTATATATTATGAATCCATAAACTGGTGAGCACCTCCATCTGCCACAACTATGCATCCCAATTGCACCAGATCAAGTACTTTCGTGGTATCCACGATACAACATAATTGGGGGTTTCGGCTACTGTCAACGTACCAATGAGTACAAGGTAGTTCGAATTCACATGGATGGTAAAGTTCAAATACACACTCTAGGAGACAAGAGGGGATGGAGAAACATGGGAGAGATTCCTTATACTTTTCGGAGTTTAGGTGTGTACGCACATGGTTGTATTTTTTGGAAGGATTGTTATCAGCGGGATATTGGCATAGTATCTTTCAATTTGGACACTGAGACGTTTCATTTACATTTTCCACCCCCGCATCATATTCCTGGGAGTAAATTTCCATCACTTGGGATGGTCATGTTCGGAGTTCGCCTTTTATTTTATTACATCCATGAGGGGGTTGGTAAGCCCCGCATAGATTTCTGGGCTCCCATTTCCGAAGAAAATATTCATACATGGGCACCTGGTGGAGAATGAAATTGGAATCATGAGATGAGCATTTTCTTGGAAGAGGATGGGGATGAATGGCCGACTTATGAACCGATAGCCTTTGGAAATAACAATGACCTACTATTGTGGCAGAATATGCGTTTATTGCGTTACAATACACCAGAACTTGGACGGAAATTTAGAGGACACTACCGTGGGAAACATGGCAATTATTCCTCACATGAGGAGCGCTGTCTCGTTGAAGAATTTTGGTGGACAATCGGAAACGTGTACTCATGATGTCCATGCCACTAACACATTCCTTGGCTTATCTATGTAGTTTTTTTTTGGTATTTGGATTTTTTTCTATGTTGAAATATACAATTTATTCCTTGGGTTATCTATGTAGCTTTTTTTTTTCCTTGAAGTTTTTTTTTTTTTTTGGTGTTTGGATTATTTCTATGTTGAAATGTACAATTTAGTTTGGGTCATTGTTTAACTAACCAACCTTTGGTTTTTTCATATTTTTTGCGTTACACCTATGGTCCATCCGTCCGGGCCACCCTAACCGACCTAGGTAATTAGTCGAAAAGTAGAAAAATTATTTGGGTATTTCCTAAGAGATCATGATTTATTTTAGTTTTTTATGTTCGAAATGTATATTAGATTAAAAAGGAAATTAGATAAACATGAAAATATTCATTCCATATCTCATTATATTGCTACAGTATCTCATTTTTTAGTAATATGGAAATTGAAATATTCGGTGTAAATACCAAAGAATGGTGATTTAAGATAATAATGGAAAACCTAAAAAATTAGAGTTTTAAAATTACACCAAGCATAGAAAAAAACTAACATAAAGTATTAAGATAAAACTGAGTTCTGCTAAGAGGGACAGGAAAATGATTTCTGCTAAGAGGGATTGTTGATATGAAATTGACGAGAGGATCCAAAAACGTCCTAGACTGACGCGACCATCGCCAACAGGTGTATTGGATGTCTATATATATAAGCTTTACTCGTATCTGCTTGTAGCATTCTACAATAAGAAAATCCTAAAAGCTTGTAAAATTTTTTTTTTGATAATCTTTCATCAGTATAATAGTGATGGATATGTTGCCGAAATTAACTACCGAGATACTTCAGCACCTCCAAACTGCAGAAAGCGTTTTAGCAAGAAAATGTGTATGCAAAGAATGGAATACTATCCTTGGGGACAAAAGAATTGGATTCCTTTTTGGTGTCACACCAAGAATGGGGAAAGATAAAGTTACCCAACTCTTTTATAGAGAGGAAGATTTCAGCCCGATCGCAACAGCCAACAATCACGACGCCCCGAATGATGGAACCCATGATGATTGGATTATGTTGCACCTAATAGTTGGATCTTGCAATGGTCTGGTATGTTTTTATGTTTCACACCACGGCATACAAGATCCTGTATATATTATGAATCCATAAACTGGTGACCACCTCCATCTGCCACAACTATGCATCCCGATTGCACCAGATCAAGTACTTTCGTGGTATCCACGATACAACGTAATTGGGGGTTTCGGATACTGTCAACGTATCAATGAGTACAAGGTAGTTCGAATTCACATGGATGGTACAGTTAAAATAGACACTCTAGGAGACAAGAGGGGATGGAGGAACATAGCAGGGGAGATTCCTTATACTTTTCGGAGTTCAGGTGTGTACGCACATGGTTGTATTTTTTGGAAGGATTGTTGTCAGCAGGATATTGGCATAATATCTTTCAATTTGGACACTGAGACGTTCCATCAACATTCGCCACCCCCGCATCATATTCCTGGGAGTGAATTTTGGATAAATACTTACCCATCACTTGGGATGGTCATGTTCGGAGTTCGTATTTTATTTTACTACATCCATGAGGGGATTGATCGGCCCCAGATAGATTTTTGGGCTCCCATTTCCGAAGAAAATATTCATACATGGGCACCTGGCGGGGAATGGAATTGGAATTATAAGATAAGCATTTTCTTTGAAGAGGATGAATGGCCGACTTATAACCCGATAGCCTTTAACAAGGACCTCTTATTTTGGAAGAATAGGCGTTTATTGCGTACAATACTGTAAAGGCCCTCAAGCTCGTCAACGCTATTAGAGTAGTCAAGTGACGAATTAGCCGATAATAACTCGATTAGTTTAACACGAACGTTAATTAATATAAATTAATCTAACAACGATTTAGATACGAAACTAGTACCGTTAGATAGATCTCGAAAAGTTATGCGAAATGGGCTACTCGACCGTGTCAATCGGGTACCAGTTGAAGAAGATATCATTGGGCTAGTGCAAGGGTAAAATTGTCATTTCCCATTATTATCGCCTGGCTGCCCTTATCCGTTTCTCGGGTGCCTTTAGTAATCTTGGTCGGCCTAATCTCAATCGAGAGGATTAACTCGTTCTCATTTCTTTCTTATTTTTCTTCTTCTTCTTCCTTCTCTTCTCTTCTCTTCTCTTCTGCTACTGTATTTCTAGAGATGAATCCAAGAGTTAAATCGAGAGAATCAATCGACGATGAAGAACAGATTAAGTAGAAGAAGTTGCTGATGTTGGTAAAGAGAATAAGAGGATGTTAATTTGAAGAAAAGAAAGCTAGGGTTCTCAGGGATTTGATTTTAAGTTCGATTTGGTGGTGAATAAGAAGAATTGAAGATGGATTTAGCTAATTGAGGAATGGGTTGAGGTTGGTTAGATGTTATGAAGCTGTTTATAAAGAATTGAAGAATTAGGGTTTGAATTGTAGAATCAGGGTTAGGGTTCCGTAGTCGAATAGGGGTTTGAATGGAACTGAGATGTGTTTTGAGTTGATGATAGATGAAGATTAATAGGGTTGATGTTTAATTGAAGCCGTGGAATTGTTTTGGGGTTTGAATCAAGAGTTAGGGTTTCTGGAAGAATTAGAAGATGAATTTGATGTTTTAGGAAGGAGATTTGCGATGGGTTTTAACAGTTTTGAGTGAATTAGGGTTCTTCTGTAAATCAAAGAAGATGACTGAGGTTTGATTTTGGGTTTTTCTGTCAAGGCAAAGAAGAACCTGATTCATCTGATGGAATCAACTATTTGGGTTGAACTCATTTGAGGTAATTGTTTCTGAGTTAATTAGTAAAGTTATTCAGTTCATTGTTGAATATATGTGTTAAGTAATGGATATAAATTGAGATAGTTATGGTCAGAAGAGATTGGTGTTGTAGATGAATGTTTAGGATTTTGTTGCTGGTAGTTGGGTTTGTAAAGATTACAGTCTGGTGGAGTGAAATGAAGGAGGAGTTGATGATGTTCTCTTCAAAATAAGAACTGGTGATAAATGGTGTATTGCTTGTGAATGGTATAGATGTTGGTAGTGCTAATTGGATGGTTTGCAGTTCATGAGATTGGTGTCGATATTGTTGAACTGGTGGCGATGAGATGTTAGGATTATACTTAATCTCAGTTGAAGTAAGAATTTTTGTAATGCTGAGAATGGTGTTCATTGTGTAGTAGTGAATCGGCTAAGAAACTGAGTGTAATGGAGATTATGAAATTGGTAGTTGAAGGCTTGGATGTTGGTGTTGTTTGTGAGATTGTTGAACTGTGAATGATGGTTTGAATGAAGGGGCTAGGCTGTTGTTGTACGATATGAAAATTTATATATGTAGTGGTAGATGTAGGGTTGTTGATGGTCTCAGTGGAGGCTTGCATCTTCTACCTGAAGGTAAGCTGAATTTGTAATTGAGATTGTGTTATGAAGCTGTTTTAAATAAATGAATTGTACTTAGGCCTGTGAAGTTCAATTAGCAGGGGTATTAATGTTAGTCTAGTAATGAAGAAGGTGATGATGTGAATGTATCTTGTTGATGCATCAGATTGTGATTTGAAAATAGCTCAGGTCTACGCCCATTTAGTTGAGTCAGTCGTCTGACTAAGATCCTGTTCTGTCTGACTAAGTTTGTCTGACAGAGTCGACCCTTCTGACTCGCCTGAATCAGTCTAATTGACTGAGTTGAACCAGTTAACCGATTTAGACCTTGACCAGTTGACTAGTCTGACCGTTGACCATACTTTGACCTTGACTATTGGTTGACCTTTGACCGTCATCTTGACCGTTAGAGACTGTTAGTTGACTCGGATGGAATGGGCTGGTCTAGTGGACTTGGGCTTAAGGCTAATGTTCTTATTTGATATTTTGGACCCTTATGGTCCGAATTGACCTTTGGTTTCTTCTACAAAGTTGTAGATATTCATTAGACTTATTTATTGGACTATAGAACCAACCTAAAATAATTAGTAAACTTTTATATGTTCTAAAGATAGATAATGAAAAGGTGTAAAGTCATAAATGGGTTTAGAACCATTAGATAGACTTGTATGATTCTTGTGTGAGCCATTTTGGCTAGATTCTTAGAATTCTTGTGTGATTAACAGTTAGTTATTAACAACGATCGATTCAAAGGATGAACCAATGGATCGTGGATCTCGAGGTAGGCGTGGCTTGTCATCAAAAGAGGTGGGAATTTATATTTAACTCTATTGTGATTATTGTTGTTTTCTTTTACCAAAGTTTATGTTTAACAAATTCATGCATTGTCTGATTGTGTATTCCTTGCATTGTTTAGTTTTAAATTCCGAAAGTTCTGTTATCTCTCTTAATCTTTCCATTGTTTGGAAAGGAATTGTAATGCTTGTTTGTCTTTATGAATTGTTTGGGAAATAAGAATTTCCATTTGAATGTTTGGAAATAAGAATTTCCATCTGTGGTATATAGGATACCGCTCCTTCATTTATACCTACTTACTTTCAGCTTTTATGTAATGGCTAGGGCGATACACCACAGTATTATTATCTAGGTGTGGAACTGGTTGACACCATATTATACATTGTTTGACGAAGGAGTTAGTTCCATATACATGATTGTTTACCTATGTGAAATTGGTTGTGTTTTAGTGTTTTGGGAAAACATGAATTGTTTTCATATCATTCCAATGATTACTTGAAAGTTAAATGTTATTCCTACTGGGCACCCCTTTTAGGGATGATGTGCTCACCCATTCCCACTTTCAGTTTCAGAGACAGATCAGAGTTGCGCAGCAAAAGCTTCAAGGGTTGAGTTCGTTAGTTTGTTAACTTCTGCTATGTTTATTATGTTGTATATTCTATTTGTAAACCAAATGACTATGGAATATGTATCATCTGAGAGGTATTCTTATATATGTATATTTTAGAGCGGGCTAGTTTTTGGGTTAAGTTTTGTAGCAGATTTCTTAATTGAATGCTTAAGTATATGATTTAGATTTCTTAGTGCCTCTTTGTTTAGTTAATCTCTTGGATTAGTCAGCTGCTAGCTTTGGGGGCGCTACAAATACACTCACCAGAACTTGGACGGAAATTTGGGGGACACTACCGTGGGAAACAAGGGTTGCAATTATTCCTCACATGAGGAGCACTGTCTCGTTGAAGAATTTTGGTGGACAATCGGAAACGTGTACTCATGATGTCCATGCCACTAACACATTCCTTGGCTTATCTATGTAGCTTTTTTTTTCTTGTAGTTGTGTTTTTTTTTTTTTTTTTTTTTGGTATTTGGATTTTTTTCTATGCTGAAATGTACAATTTATTCCTTGGGTTATCTATGTTGCTTTTTTTTTTTCTTGTAGTTTATTTTTTTTATTTTTTATTTTTTGGTGTTTGGATTTTTTCTATGTTGAAATGTTCAATTTCGTGTATCAACATGATAGTGTTTCCGCTAAATGTTGGGTCATTGTTTAACTAGCCAACCTTTGGTTTTTTCCTTTTTTTGCGTTACACCTATGGTCCAGCCGGCCGGGCCACCCCAACCGACCTAGGTAATTAGTTGAAAAGTAGAAAAATTGTTTGGGTATTTCCTAAGAGATCGTATATTAAATTAAAAAGGAAATTATATAAATATGAAAATATTCATTCCATATCTCATGAGATCATGATTTATGTTAGTTTGTTATGTTCGTAATGTATATTAGATTAAAAAGGAAATTAGATAAACATGAAAATATTCATTCCATATCTCATTATATTGCTACAATATTCGGTGTAAATAAAAAAGAATAGGTGATTTAAGATAATGATGGAAAACCTAAAAAATTAGGGTTTTCCTTAGAAATATATATAAATTACACCAAGCATATAAAAAATTTAACATAGAGTATTAAGAGGAAAATGAGTTCTGCTAAGAGGGATTGTAGAGATGAAACTGACGAGAGGATCCAAAATGTCCTCGACTGATGGCTGGTCCTCGTAAATTGAGGATTATCATTACTGTGGACGCAATAACTACTGTTGCTGGTGTTCCTCTCGACGCTGTAATTAGTTCTGTTGTCAGTAGTGTTGAGAATGATGATGTTCCTGTTTATGCTGATGTTATTCCTGGTGTTCCTATGGACGCTGTAATCAGTAGTGTTGAGAATGCTGATGTTCCTGCTTATGCCGATGTTCCTACTGTGAATGCTGATGTTCCTGCTTTTATTATTGAAATTATTGATGAAGATCCCAATGTTCAGGATATGCCAGAGGATCCAAAAGTTAACAAGCATGATCTTAACAAGCATGTGGAACCCGATGAAGCATAAAATGGCAAATCTGAGGATGACAAGGAACCCAAGCCTGCTGGCTTGATTGATCACGTTCACCTCGGCATTGCGAGAAGAATTGTTTGAAGATGGGGATGGTTCATTTGATATTTATTTTTTTGTTGTTGTTGATAGGGTTTGATTTATTGATTTCTTTTTGTGGATGCTTTGAAAGTTGTTTTCATTTCTTGTTTCGTTTGCTAATTTTGTCATTTAGAAGAAGGTGATGTTTATGAATTCTTTTATTATTTAGGTATTGGAATCATGAAATAAATCAGATAATTATTTACAAGTTCACAGACTTTACAGAATGCAATATACTCTTGCAAATTTATTTATTTATTAGGTGTGTATTCTTTTGGAAAAATAAATATAATTAGCTGAAAGAACGGAGGAAATGTAGAAAAATACAGTTGTTCCCCCCTGTAAACAATAAGAATCAATTTATCACTTTAGGTCTGATCTTATTATCTCCTTTCCAATACTTTTAACAAAAATACGAGTTTGAACAAATAAAGTGTTATTGAAAGTAAAGTACTGCTATACGACGATGTTAATGATAATGATCTTTGCATGGATTTGGATGAGAATGAGGAACCAGACTAATCTGACAAAGAACCAGACTCATCTAACAAGTTCTTTGCTTTTTAAACAGGGTTTTTGATGTGTGAACTTTCAGTTTACATATTTTTAAATATAAAGCATTTCGTCTGACCATTTTGTTTTCAGTTGTATTTATTTTTTAAGTACTGCACTAGATGCAGGCTTTTTACGCTGATAGATAGGTTGACATTTATGTGATGAGTGATTCACGTTGAACTTCTATGTTTTCTGGAAATGATGAACATGAAAATGGATGGGTTTAGTTTCTTTATCTTTAGTAGCTTACTGTATGATTAGAATAATACGTTTCCTACATAGGTGCCACTAATAATTCAAAATCATACGTTTCCTCTTCTCGAGTTGGTTAGAGATAGGAAACTAAATTTCCAAAATTTTGGGAAACAATTTTATCATAACTGTCTACGATATATTCTCTCATAAAATAGGGAAACTAACCATATTGGTTACACATAAAAAAATTGGAAATAAAAAAAGAAAAACACCAAAAATCTTTTGTTTGGCGGGTGATGAAAATGAATTTTACTGGGCGGGATGTTTTCAAAAGGAAAATCAATTCCCGCCTGATGGTTTGGTTAAATTCCAAAAAGAAAAAGAAAGATGAGTTCGATCTACTTTTTCAGTTTTTATTACTCGATTCATTCTCTCTATGAAATCATAATTCTATTACTATCTCTAATCTTTACAAGGAACCTACATCTTCAGACTCGATCGTTGTTGTTGGTATTATTTCTACAACCCATTATCGAATGAATATTAAATTGATGTTAGATTTTTTGTTTGATCTCATGGAATCAGATGTTAGATCTTATAGGTTTACTAGTTAAAGCATGATTATGGTTTTTATTCTATTACTTCTTATAGGTTTACTAGTTAAAGCATGATTAGGGTTTTTATTCTATTACTATCTCTAATCTTTACAAGGAATCCACCTCTTTAAACTCGATCTTTGTTGCTGGTAATATTTCTACAACCCATTATCGAATGAATATTAAATTTATGTTAGATTTTTTGTTGATCTCATGGAATCAGATGTTAGATCTTATAGGTTTACTAGTTAAAGCATGATTAGGGTTTTTATTCGGCCGTATCAAAGAATAAGTTAATGACAATCACGGGTTGTACGATGAGATGTAATTTCATTTTGTTACAACAATAATGTTTTAGGCTTAAGTTACATGCATCAACTATTTTAAGATTTAGGTAAGGATCTTTCTTTCATGTTACTTAGTTAGGTTTTACAAAATAAAATAAAAACTTACCGATGTTAATTGTTTTCTAGGGTTTTTGTTATTGTTTGGGTTGGATTTTGATTAAGAGTTAACAACTCTACTTTGATCGACGATGTTGTGTCAATCATATATATATATTAGGCTTCTCGAGATTTAATCATTTGAGTCTCTGTTACTTGGCGAGCCTGTAACGTCTGCATTTTAAGTTGCCACTTTTAATAATACCATGTTGCTGGTTGGCCAATTTGTCTATCATCTTCAAGCTAAAAATGGATAATCATTATGTGGTGCTTTAGTGCTCTTGGCTTTTGTAACAAAAAGTTGTATAAGACGGTTTAACTGGTACCTTTCGCTTTGTGGATAACATAATAATAATGAGGAGATTTTGTGTGTTGAAATGATGTTTTATCCTCAAGTTACATGCATCAATGAGTTCATGTTTGTTTTCTTTTCATATAATAGAAAATAGGTGTAACACATGTTGCCTATCCTGTTAGGTTTAGCGAATATTTTCCAAAATAAGCTCAAATTCCTAACTGAGATGCACGTACCTACACAGCTTTTGTCATGGGAGAAGATGATGATTACAACGTGCCCCCAGAGGATGACCAATGGATGGAACCATATGATGAGGGGGATTCTGATGAAGACACAATAGGGTTAGATGAGATTCATAATGACATTGTAAAATCAGATGACGATGATGGTGAAAATTTTATAACCACTGGTAGATATGAAGAATTAACAGGTAATGTTCGAAATATTGTACTTACTTGTTTTTACTTAAACATCACATGGTTTCATATGTTTCCTCCGTTATTTCCAGAGTCAGACGATTCTGAAAATGATCTCGAAATGGTAGAAGAAATAGAATTGGAAAAAGCTCCAGAAGCAGAAAAGCAGCCACAACAAGAAGACTCTACAGAAAAGATCCAAAAAGAGAGGGGAATGACAAGAATGTTGAAGCTGAATAGACACTTCTCGGAATCTAATGCCAAAAAACAGGATATAAATTTTGACAAAACGTTCCGACCTATTGGTGACAATAAAATTGAATTCAGTAGTTACCTAGGCTATTTGGCCCGTGATATGGTTGGCATAAAATATTTATGTTGGAAGGAAGTCCCTTCAACAACAAAATAAAATATGTGGGAGGAAATTCTGGTATGCATATGCGGTTATCAATTCATCGTTTTTGTTGTCTAACTGTGAGTCTGTGATTAACACACATTAGATGTTATTGCAGCTTCGTTTTGAGGTGCCCCATTGGATGAAGGGAGTGGTTATGAAGCGTCTACATGTTCAACTGCGGGACTTCAGAAGGAAATTGCACAACAATCATGTAAAACCCTTTGAGGAAAGACCGTATAAACTAAGAACTGTCCCCAAAAAGTACAGAACGGTAGTGGACCAAGAAAGCTGGGACAAGTTCCTTGATCATGTAATAAATTCGCCCAAATTTAAGGTATGGAATACACATTGCTTTTTCTAATTTGTGTTTCGTTCTTATTGTTTATCCTAGCATATTAATGAAATTATTTGTATTTCCTCTGCAAGGAAAATTCGGAGAAGGGAAAAGAGGCAATATCACAATCCAAGTTCCCACATCGGACGGGATGAGGAGGATACACGGGATTAAAAGAAAAATTAGTAAGTCTATTGTCTTATACAATGCATAGTAAAACCGGCCATATCAGATACTTTTGTTTTGTATGTCGTGTTGCGTGTCTCATATAAACTTATAATGGTATAGGGATATGTCCTCTTACACCAATCTGTAATTTTGTCACATTAGATGCTTTGGAATTGGTTTTCTGTTTTACACAGTTAGTATCTGTGTGGATGTAAATCCATACTTGTTTCTGGTAACTACTAGGTCCAAAGGGGAGATGTTGCCGAAGAAGATCTTGAAGACCGGTGCTTCATGTGGCCAAAAGCACGCGAAGAAAAACACGGAATTGTACCAGACGATTTTGTCAAGGAGAAGACATCTGAAATTGTAAGAAAACAGAAACTTCCCAGTCCTCATGTTTTTAACCAAAGTAAGTGCGCAAGGTTTAAATCAGAATTTAACACATTATTTGAACAGGAAGAGACGCGGAAGATGATTCGATAGGGAACTCGAACGGTTGGTCATAACGAGGATGCCCTAACACTTGCGATAGGCGCGGATAAGGGTGGACGTGTCAAGGGGGCTGTCTTTGGAGTGACAGCAACCCTTTACTTTCAAAATGGAAGAAAACCAAGACAAGCCTCGAAAGAGAATGATGAACTGCGTGAAAAGCTGAAAGCTAAGGAGAAAGAATTAGAGTCTACTAAAACTGCGTATCAGAGATTAACAGATAACTTGATATCTCTAGGAATGGACATTGCGAACATTTTGGGCAACAGTATCAGCAAGTCTGGAGGAGAAGTAAGTGAACTGAGTTTTGATTAGATTGTGTAAATTTTTAAAAAAATTGGCAGACAGTATCTGATTTTTTTCTAACAATGTGTTCAACTACAGTCACAGGATGCAAGACCTAGCAACACCTCCAATCGATCTAAGAATAAGATAGGTCCAGAATCAGTTAAGAAACTTCCAAAAAAACATGGTAAATCCGTTCCGCAGAAGTTATCTGAAAGCATGAAAGGATCCGCGAAGCGGGACTCTCCTTGTACTAAAACGCCAACCGTTTCTACTAAATCCCTGGCGTCTTTAGTATAAAAAAAGAAGTCTCCATCTCCTCCATCCACGGGGGAATCTCAGAATGTGCCATCTGAAAAATAAACTATTGATGTATGGTTTTCCAACGCATTTAAATTTTTAATCTTTTATTTACTATCTCTCATGCACCTTGTGTTTCTGCAGGGCATAGGATGCAAACTTTGGTCTTGAGAAAAGGACAACATTGTTTCCATTGGTAGAGCTTACTCTACAAAGACAAAATTCTTTAAATTGAAGTCAGGATTGATGGGTTCAGTTAGATGCTACAACGACCGGGTTAGTGAAGTACTAAATGAAACCATCAAATTACACTTTGGCAAATCTGGGATAAAAACTTTAAAAGATATTGGTGATGTTGAAATTTGTTGGCTATTAAATCAAAACATCAAGAGGTTGGTTGCTTGGCTTGTTTGCTTTATTAACTCATTGGATATGTTTTTACACAAACCAGTTTTATATATATATATATCTTGTTTGATATTAGAGACCAATATGCTATAAGCTATATGAATCACGTACGTTAGTGTATATTTTAGAGAACCTTATAGACCGAGATATGTGGTTAGCTATTTGATTATGAGTGATCAGTTGTGCATTATGCTTAAATGGTTTCAATGAAAAAAGAAGGTATAACTTTCATTTCAATTTTCTGATGCAGGTAAGTCAACCAAAACATTCCGAGGCTGTGAAATCACCGGATCTACTCAATGGAAGCCAATCTCGTATTGCAATATCTGAAAAAGTTCCGAAGGTATGTGTTTTAAACCAGTTACATGATCTTAAGACCATATGAGTCTCAAATATGCTATCAACTATATGAATCACGGATGCTAGGGTGTATTTTGGAGAACCTTGTATGTTTGTTACCTATTCAATTCATCTGTGTCTTCGTATTCACGGTGGAATTTGGTATATTTGTTACCCGAATATGGAATATTACTCTACTGTTGCAGGTAAGTCAACAAAATTCGGGGAAACATACTATGGATGTGATATCAAAAGCTCCACCTAATCGGAGCCAATCTGAGATCACGACAACTAATGCAGTTTCTCCGGTATCTGTTTTATTTTTACATGCATTTTAAATCTCAATTTGTTTTGAAGTTTTCGCTTGAAGATGTTCATATGCCATATATTTCCGCAGGGTAGAAGTTGTTACCTTTTTTGACCAGCTGTCTAAGGTAAAACGTCCTTGCTAGAGGTAAAGCTTTTATGTTAAAAGGAAAACAACAATTACATGGAAAGGATAGGGTGGAGGTTGATTGCCACAAAATCCTGATTGAGGAAGTAATAAAAGAGAATTTCTGTCTACCCGTACAATTTGCTGGTATGGAAACATTAGGAAAAACTCTTGGAAAAGCGACTCCTTGGCCAAAGTATGGTGTTCAGTTTACCGAGCCTGCTAAGAAGGTTATTTGGTTGGCTTGTTTGATTTGTAAGTCAAATATACTGGTTTGTGTGAGATTGATTGGGGTTAAACTACAGTCCATACCGAAGTTAGTTTGTAGTAGGCTAGTGTATGTAGCGGCTTAATACAGTGTGTTCAATATGGACTAGGTCCCGGGGTTTGTCTGCATTTGCGGTTTCCTCGTTAACAAATCTTCTGGTGTCTTTGTTATTTATTTTCCGCATTATATTTTTTTATATAATTGAAATATCACAGGTTGTGCGTTGAATCAATCAATTGGGAAATCCGACCTTTGGTTGTTGATTGAAATTGATTGATACTTGAACATTAGTCTTTGGTACCGTTCAAGTTAATTTCTCTTGTATTCAATTAGACTCGCAGATTTCTATTTGCTTGAGTTCGTATTAATTACAAAGGATATATGAGACACAAAGATGATATCAATTATATGAATCACCAATCCATGTGTAAATTAGAGAACCTAGAAAAATAGAAATATGTGTAACTTTCAAAAGTAACTAACTCTTTTAATCTTATGCAGAACCCTACCAGTAATTCCCAAACAACTACTTCTCTACGGAAGTCTCCTGCACGTAGCAACCCTTCTGATGGATCTAAGAAGCAGTCTCCTAATCTTATGCAGAACTCTACCAGTAATTCCCAACCAAATCCTTCAATATCTCAAGAGAAGTCGTGCAAATCTATGACAGAACCTCTGGCTAAGACATCTAATGGAGTATGTTTTTTTTTGTCTTTTTTTCTTCAAAAATCTATATTGCTAATTTTGGCATCTTCTTTTTATATGATGTTCATATTCCGTATATTTTCGCACAAAGCAAAATACGACTTTTGGAATGGATCTAGGGGAAACGTCGTTGCTAGAGGAAGTATTTTACCTATGGTGCCTAGCCATAAAATACATGGAGAAGATCTTCCAAAACACTGTTATGTTGTCAATATTTAGGAGGTTATAGTTCCATCGTTCGTGTTAACCGAACCAAGTGGTGACTTTAAGTTATTAGGGGAAGCTGAAGATAGTTTTGTGGCATGGCCGTAAGATAACTGTACCATCTCTGATGACAAGGTTAGTTTCTTAGCTCTTTTGCTTTGTTAATCAAGTATATATATTATTTTACATAAATCGTGTATTCAGTTTGATTAAAGAATAAGTACGAGACAGAAATATATTCACACCTAAATGGAACATGAATGCCAATGTAAATTAGAAAATTGATCTACTGAATAAAGATATTTTTTACGGATTTTATTATGGGCGCCAGTTGTGAAAAATGGTGCGGCCTTCAGTGAAGTTGGCTTTATTACATTGTTGGAAAAATGACTTTTGTCTTTCTCTTGTTGAGAATTCACATGACAGACGAATTCGCCTTGGATTTAGAATATATATATAATACATTTAATCTCTTGATGCAGGAAACTCCACAGCATGGAAAACCTCATAAGCAACAAGAACTAGTTTTAGATTCTGAGAAGAAATTGGACAGTGATCTAAGAACACCTAGCAGCCTAGCATATGATAAACGGAATGAGGAGCACCTAGCAGTCAATCAACATTCCGGGAGTCATGCAACCTCTGAAATGCTTACTGAGAAGACTAAAAAGGCGCGGAGAAGGTTATATATACAAAGTGTAGATCATGCATACCAACACAGGAAAACAAGGTTTGGCGTGTCGAGAATGTCACAACCTGATCCATTGGATGCACAGACACCACCATCAAAAAAGTTGAAGAAAAACTGATGATTTTTGGATAAATGCTCTTTAATATTTTCTTTTGCAAACTGTTAGACCAAAGCTCAATATTTTTTACTGTGTGATTAATAATAATATGAATTTTTGGCATATATGAATTTCATATTTAACCACAATTTCTAAAATATAAGATTCGTCATATATGAACGTCTTAGAGGCGTCACACGTGTAAGATACACGATTCGAGATTAATTGGCGTGGCTAAACATAACATATAGCCATGTTAAACAAATATAAATTGGCGTGGCTAAACATCACATATAGCCACGCTATATAGCGTGTCTATATGATATCCAATGAACGGTTCACAACGTTACATGTGGGAGGTGAAGGATGCATCTAATTTAACGGTCAATATTGCATCATCTTAAAAAAGATTCAACGGTTCCTAATACAGCCACGTGGATGAAGGTAATTGTAATTTGGCGTGGCTAAACATCACATATAGCCACGCTATATGGCGTGTCTATAGGATATCCAATGAACGGATCACAACGTTACATGTGGACGGTGTAGGATGCATCTAATTTGACGGTCAATATTGCATCATCTTAAAA
>JAJJMB010003672.1:293117-419712 GCA_023531105.1 Papaver atlanticum
CGGTCAATATTGCATCATCTTAAAAGAGATTCAACGGTTCCTAATACGGCTACGTGGATGAAGGTAATTATAAATTGGCGTGGCTAAACATCACATATAGCCACGCTATATGGCGTGTCTATAGGATATCCAATGAACGGCTCACAACGTTACATGTGGATGATGTAAGATCCATCTAATTTGACGGTCAATATTGCATCATCTTAAAAAAAATTCAACGGTTCATAATACAACCACGTGGATGAAGGTAATTGAAATTGGCGTGGCTAAACATAACATATAGCCACGTTAAACCTATATGGCGTGTCTATCGGATAACCAATGGCTACGCCAAAAAACAAAGTGCGTGTCTATAGTGAACCAAATAGCCACGCCAAAAGCAATTTGCGTGGCTATAGTGAACAAAATAGCCACGCCAAAAAATAAATCGAGTGTCTACAGGGTACCAGTACTTAAGTTTTTGGGACACTATATAGCAACGCATATGGGTTTTGGCATGTCTATTACAGGCAGCAATAGACACGCAAGGTCGGCGTTGCTATAGAGTACCTAAAGCCACGCCATCATACCTAAAACCACGTGAGCATAAACCACGCCAAGTCCAAACCAAAACGGAGTGTGTAAAACCCTATGGACACGCCAATCTGGCGTGGCAAAAGGGTCAGTTTGTACTAGTGACCTAGGTTTTTCTAAATAAACCTAATCTAACAATCAAAGAACCAATCAAAATAAACAAATTAAATAATTGGGTTTGTAGAAAATACCTTGTAATCCTCATTTCTGGGGTTTCTTCTTCACTTGATTGAACTTATTTGTCAATTTCAGTTTGAACTCCTTCTAACTGTTGTTGGTCTTCAATTGACGGATTAAAAGAAGAATTTGACCGCCTACCAATTGATTTTTGTTTTCCACGAGCCATTTTATAGTTGTGTTTAATTGACGATCAAATTTTTATGAAGCGACGATTAATTTCGGCGATGAAATATGATTTTAACCGTTTTCTCCGACTTGGTTCGGCTAGAGAATAGGAGAGAAATCGAAGATGTTCTTCGGTGTTTCTTATGCTTTGACCCCAAAGAGGATTTTTTACTTTTATATCACCTTAAGGGAAGTTTAGTAATTTATGCGTTTCTAGATTTTTTTTTATACCTTCCAAATAGTTAGTAATTGGCAATTTATGCCGAACTTATTACTTGTAGAATTATAGAGTGCCAGCATATTGGTTAAGCTCTTAACGAAATTGGCAATTTATGCCGAACTTCTTACTTGGAGAATTATTGAGTGCCAGCAGATTGGTTCGGCTCTTAATGAAATTGGAAATTTATGCCGAACTTATTACTTACAGTACTATGGAATGTCACCAAATTATTTCGGCTTATACTCATTACACACTTATAAGACGACCTTTTTACTTGGAGTATTATGCGTAAGTTCGGCTAATACTCATTAGTATTTATAGGCCGAACCTTATACTGTAACTTAGATACTACCATTGTACTTAGTATAACATTTCACTTAAACATAAAAGCATAACATTGTACTTAAACATCGTAACATTATACCCAAAGCATAAAATTGTTTTCTTCAAGTAAATAACATTGTGCTAAATTCAAACATTACTTAAAAACCAAACAATAAAACCCTAGTGTACTTCAATTTGAACATATTCATTCTTTGAGCACGACCGCGTTTGCTACCTCCACCACCCCTTTTTCCACCACCGCGACCTTTTTTACCACCACGTCCACTCGTACCTTCATCTTTTTGGTGGGGCCTCCTCATCGCCATTCACTTTTCTTTGCACGGTCCTTCACCTTTGTTGATTACTCCATCCCAATGGTTGTAAAGATATTCTTGCTCTTCCATCGCCATCTCTGCATTGCAATCAAGTTTCTTCTTCATAATCTTCAACACGTCTTTACCCCCGGCCACCTAATAAAATTTAGTTCCAAAAAATAAGCAATAATATACAAAAATATTGAAAACAACTTTAAAAGTATGCATTCAATATACCATAGTTCGGTAAGATTTGCAACATCTTCAACAATGCCCTTGGAGTCTTCCTCGTCTTCGGCTCCATTTCCTTTTGTTTTTGCTTTCCCCTCTTAGCATCTACCAAAGCTTGACTTTCCCTATTAATGATTAAGGGATGTGAAATTTGGTTATACCAATCTATATAAGCCGGGTCAACTTCACAAGGATCGTCACACAACTCTTCTAGGTTAACCCAACTTAATTTGTTTTCTTCCAATTTATCCCAACAATCAGCTGTAGGATCGGGATCATATTCGGCATTCCATGCACTATCCATACTCTTAGTTCCCTTAGAACCCTTGGGCAACAACTTGAACTTTGATTCCTCTAGCACCAGAATCGTTTGGATAAATCCATATTGACGGAGTACTCGACGAGGATCAAACAATATAAAGCCTTCGGGATAAAACAAAGGCCCGTAGTACATCCCCAATGGCATATCTTCATCTTCAACAACTTCATCCTCTTCTTTATCCTTTTTGTTGTTGAAATACAACGTCTTCAACAGTCAAAGAGTCTAACTTTTCTCTCAAAGCTATCAAGATTTCCTTTTTATTCCTCTTCTTATTTTCCTTGAAAATCCATTTGGCCGAGGTAGGGAATGTATCTACCCACTTGTCATCTTCCTTGGCCAAATTCAATTCTGGGAAATGGTCATATATCCATACCTACATCAACAATATGAAGGAATAAAACCAAAACTTATTTATTAGAATCAATAGAATTGGATCATTGAGGATGTCAAATTTGGGAAACAGAAGAAAGTTCGGCTAAGCTAGAAAACACAATTACACGCCGAACAATATTAGGCTCGTCTTAAAAAATTAAAATCGTAATAGCCGAACCTTGTTAAAATTAGGTTTGGCATAAACCTAAAAGCTAATTTCAAGCCGAGTTTAGTCATGAAAATTGAACTACAGTGTCTAAACTTACCTGAAGCATGGTGAAATAACCTCCAATATTTGTACTTGTTAACCTAGAGGCAGTTCCAAGTTGCTCGAATAGGAAAGAAAGGGCTGCAGTTTCCACTACACCAAAAATGGACATTAGCAACAGCCTTTCGCTGTTGCGAATCGGGTTCGAAACTGCACTCAGCTGTTGCGAAACGTGGTGTACCAAATTTTCGCAACGGAAATGTATCTGTTGCGAATTTAGGGTCGCAACTGTTTTCGCAACAGTTCGTACTGTTGCGACCCATTTGAGACGCAACATCTGTTTGGCTGTTGCGAAATTTTTACTATTAGTTGCAAAATCTTGACTAACTCAACGACGACTGACCCAGAATTTTGCGGTAAGAATTTTGCAACAGAAGTTAGCTGTTGCTAAATTTTTGCATAGACAAAAAAAAGGAGGTCGGTCATCATTGACCTAGTCAAAATCTTTTTACCCCATTTCAATTTTATCCTTCAACTACCCCATAAACCCAATACTTTTAACTTAGTTTAGTTTCAAACGTAAGAGACGATACATGCATATACCAAGAATATAAGAAACTCCTACTTGTCAACTGGTTCTTCTGATGCGGCTATCCACTTCGGCTTCTGAGTTGCAATAGTGTAGCTTCCTTGAACACTTGGTTCTGATTCGGCACTATACTCTGAAGTCCCAACCTCCCCCCATGCACGAAATCTCAAAGTTATGATTGTGCCAGCCTAATTATTATCAAATGGAAAACAAATTTCAAATTACAATTCAAGTCATATTGAATCTCTAGGCATACATATTGTTACACCCACAATTTTCATTATTGTTGAACAACTGGATCCTTGCATCATATGCGGTGAAGTAAATCATTCTTCAAAAATACAACAAAAGCAAGAGGCAATTCTTACATGTAAGCTGCCAGTTCCACTAATCATCTCCTCTTTCATCTTTTCCTGATTTTCTGCAGCTAAAGGCTCCAAGCATACAATGGATCTTCTAGATTGATTATTTGAAGGATCCAACTCCACAGTTCTCTTCATGTCTGAAAGAAAATAAAAATATAAAATTAAATTTATAAGTTGATTAATGCAAAACTATGTCTAGAGAAATTTTATTAACATTTCAGACCCATCACAGCTTCTTCGAAGTGTTTACGCTTTTCGTGAGCCTCCACTCTTCTAGTCAGAGCTTTCATATATGCATGATTTAACTCCAAATCTTTGGTGCATTCTCTAATAGTCTCCTCATATCTACCATGAGAATATCATGTTTCAACTTGAAGATCAAATGATAGAAGAAATTATGACCAGACGAAGACACTATGATACATGAAAAGAAAACCACGGTCGAAATTACACGTTAAAGTACATAGTTAGACCATACAGTGTAATAGGACTTAAAGAAGGCATAAGAAATACATAGTTCAGGTCATTTGTCACGTGGCTTAAGTTGAATAATAAACATCATGTTATATACTCGTACCAAGTTTGAGAAGCAAGCAACTCTATTTGCATGACATATAGAGCGGATCTCAATGGATGCAGGCATATCAGCAGCAACCTGTAACGCAAGCTCATACAGCAACAAGGCATCTTCATACTGCCCAGACCCAAAAAGCTTATTTCCTTCAGTTTTCGCATCATTGGCTTCAGTTAAAGCTTTCTGCATCATTAATAAACGAAAATAATACATAATGATCATCTAATTCTAGTGTAACTTAATCATATAAGAGGCAATGAGGTAAATCGGGGTAAGCCTTGACCAGCACCAGCACCAATGTCCTAAGAATTAAATTCAATAGGGGATGAAGTACCTTGGGGCATATGCCTCAGCCACAGCCACAACCACAGTAACACCGCCACCAGCACCCCACCCCAAAATGCTTCCTTCATACTTTGCTTTGATGCGCACCAACGCTTCCAAGTCAGAGTTGAACTGAAGAAAGGACGACAAGAGCTTACAAGATCCCACCGCTTTCAAAATCTAAACTGCACTATTCCATATGGATGAAAAAAAACATTTAAACCCAAGTTATAGGTTTCAAACCTTAATTTACTTCCATCTTATTGCTTCTTTGTTTTAAGAGAATCTTCTCAGCATCTAAAAATACACAACAAGATGTATCAAAAAGTACCCATATCCACTTTACTAGGCAAATCCAAGAGCAACTGTCTCAAAGAGTACTCACTGGCACCTGCTGGACGTAAAATCCATGCCAGAATCCTAGGTTGAAAATTATCAGAGTAGATATAAAACTCCATCAATATACCTACAATCGCAAATTATAACCACCAAGAGTCTAAAATTCATTGGTGAAATGACAGGCCTACAGGGTAATGCCAAGACAGAAAATAATTTTACGAATCAAGCGGGTGTAATAAAAAGTGACAAGCATATGCACGTCGATAAGAGATATCACCTAAACACCAGCCTCGGTGTATAATTTTACAGATTCTCGGAGATGTCAGCACAAAATATACCGAGGTCTTAAGGTTTTTCAAGTAATACTCATGCCATTCCGATGATGATTAACTAATGCAAGATTATATCCAACAAGTGCCCAACTCCTTTTAGTTATTCCAGAGCATTCTCATCTCAAATTTCACTAAAGGAAAAACAGAAACTATTTGTAAACATAAATAGGAAATGTACCTGCAGCTCTCATATCATCAAAATGGACATAAGTTTTATAATTTCAGGTCATTTGCTTTCTTATCATCCAGCCACCGCCTACTAGTTCCATGACTATCAGCAGAGGGGAGTAACAACATACCAGTAAGCCCGTAAATAAGACAACTGAGCATATGAACTATCAATAGTAATTAACACTAGCTTAGAAAACCTAAACGTTCAGAATGCAACTCGACAGCTTTTCAAAGGTCAGATTCAAGTCTAACATAACTCACATTTCCAATAATCACACTAATATCTTCTCTGAAAATCCAAGAGATCTTTTTACCACCAGATGGCATTGTAGATGAACATAATAGGAAGATCTCATAACACGAATGTTATCTAGCCATTTGTAAATCAAAAACAGAATGCTACAGCCAAAGTCTGAAGCTTATTCTGCAAATAAAATCATAAAAATCAGCCAAAGATCGTCAATAAATCAACAAAAAATTCATCGTTATTAAAAAAACTAACCTTTAAATCTCTAACAAGTCCACCACGATCTTCTGCACTCATAAGACACATCTTTTTCAATCAAAACCACTTCAAACCCTAACTACCTACAAACATAAAATCAAAACCAAAATAGATAACTAGTAAAAGAAGATGAGCATACTCCTTGTGAAATATAACCTAAACTTCCAGATTGGTGCTTCCAACTGTAGAAACAGCATAAAAAAACCATCAAAAAACTTAAAAATGAAAACCTAACTTTCAATCTACCAAAATACACAAATAAATAGCATCATTAATCGATTTAAACAAAGAAATGAAATCATTACTTGCTCTGGTTTCAATGGCGGAAGAGTTTCATGGTGGGAGAATTTTTTTCTGCAGATCTAGTCTGAGAGACAGAGAGGACTGAGTTTGTGTGGTTGAAATGAAACGGAAACAAACTTCTTAAACCCGTGTAGGCACACACAAAATTCGCATGCGTGAAACAATGGTAAAAAAAAGTGTTTCCTGGCACACACGATTTTGGCATGCGTGAAATCATACAGTTGCGAGTAACAACAGCAAAGCAGCAGTTGCGAAATTTGCAACAAAAGTGGGCTGTTACGAAAATTTAGCAACAGCAATTCGCAACAGCTACATTTCTGTTGAGAATCTGAGTTTCCAAAACCTGAATTTGGTGTAATGTCCCCAAGAGTACTTGTGGCAGCTTTTCAAATCCCTTAACAATTGAAGATATTGAGCATTCACCTTGTTCCCACTGTTATCGGGAAATATAACACTTCCTAAAGTATACAACAAATACGCGATAGCAATGCGCCTAGCTGTGACCTCGTCCATAACCAACTCTCCCTTTGAAATTTTCTCATTCGTGTCTCCAAAATACTTTTTCAAAGCGGTGAACTTGATTTTCTTCAACTTCTTTGTGCTAGAATCCACAAACTTCACCTCTTTAGCAGCGCAGGCAAACTCCAATTCTGTTTTATCTTTTGGCCAACCTAGAGTTTCCTCCGCCAACTTATACAACTCATCCCAAGTCATTCATAAACCTCGTATTTCACACTTTTCCCCTTCATTCTAAGACCACTAATCTTCTGTGCATCATCAGGAGTAATTGACATCTCGCCAAAGGGGAGATGAAATGTGTAGTCTCCGGACAAAATCTCTCACAAAAGGATGAGTTTGTAACTGCATCAAATTCCTCTTGTACATAGAAAATAGCAGGCCATAAACCAGAGTCTTGTACTAAAGCCACCACCTCAGGAGCCTCTTTGAAAATATTCCAATATGCGGCACTCTGGTGTCTAAGTACGCGGAATGCATCCCTGACTGCATCCTTGTAGCCAATCAACACTCTTCCACCATCTTCCGGAAGACCATGAGGCAAACCAGTCTCGCGAGCACGTATCACATTATCATCACTAGGAATGTGCTTACCTGTCTCCCTTGATGTAACAACTTTATGCTTCCCTTTCTCTTGTTTTTGTTGTGTTTCTTGTTGTTGTTCTTCTTATGGTTCTTCCTCTTCATCATCATCATCATCATCATCATTATCTTCATCATTGTCATCCTCTTGCGGAACAGGCAAAGAGAAAGTCGTGTCAGTTCCCCTTTTCCCTGCATGCAAGTTCTTAGTACCACCACCTCGAGGTTTGGGAGTTTTTGAATTAGAAGGAGTCACTTCCATTGTTCTCCTTTTAAGCTTCTCTTTGAATTTTCTCGGATGGGTGCTAAAACAAATGATACACCTTAATTAATTCTACTAAATATAAATATGATTCTACTAAACAATGTGATAAGTCATCTATAAATGGACAAGTTTAAAGGAAGCTATTAGCCATACACAGAGTAAAGTTCGACACATTCGATATTTATCAAAATGAGCCCAACAAGGTAAGATGGATTACTAAGTAAACGTATTCAAGTTCGGATGATTAGCATAAAAATTAATTATAAACCAAACATGGCTAAGATAAGTTTGAGTATATAGGTTCGGCTGATTCGATATTCATAAAACAACTTTTTTTTTTCAGCCGAACCGTTCTTCGTCTGTAGAAAAAAAAAGTTCGGCTGATAAATGTTAGTCGAATACTACTTTGTAACTACCAAAACCGCGAGGAATCATCGATTACATG
Source organism: Papaver atlanticum (assembly GCA_023531105.1). Lineage (NCBI taxonomy): Eukaryota > Viridiplantae > Streptophyta > Magnoliopsida > Ranunculales > Papaveraceae > Papaver > Papaver atlanticum. The sequence continues at coordinate 301,337 of JAJJMB010003672.1, forward strand.
TCATGAAATCAATGAAATACGAAAAAACAAGCAATGGGTTTGTGGGAAATACCTTTCTATGTGCAATTTTATGGAATCAAGGTCTATTTCTCGCTCTCCAACAACAATCAATCCACTATCCTCTTCATCTCCATCTTTTCCAAAAACTCTAGGTTGAGATGCTATAGAAGCAACACCAGGATTCGGCGTCCTACCTCTAGCACATCGCTTATAGCGAGGTGCCATATTGCATATATAATTCAATCGAAAAACAGAATTATCAATCAACGATTTTGATTTTGGAGGAACTTTTGGAGAGGAGAAGAAGAAGGGGAGTTCGGCTGAGTTTGGGGAGGAAATGTGGGAGAAATTTTTGATTTTCTAGAGTTTAGGATTTTGAATTTAATTAGTAATTAGGTAACGTTTAATTAATAAATAACCGTTAATTAGTGGGGGTAATTAAGTGGGGTAGTTAATTAGGGGATGGGTTAATTAGTGGGAGAGTTTTAGGATTAGAATTTAATTTAGTGGAAGGGTAGTAATGTAATTTAAACTATGTAAGGGTATTATAGTAACTTAAGCATAATTAGAACACCCCTAATCATCTTGCATCGGATGGCATAATAAATCTGCATGCCCCAAAATTTCTGGGTATGCCCTTGAGGGTTCTTCCCAAAATTGAAAAAAAATGTTATTGCCGTGGTGGACCATAATGGAGTTATTGGGCTCACACTCACACAGGAAAAGCCTAGTTCATTTTTATTTTTTCGCCGTTTATAATCCAATCCAATTTAATCCAATAATCATTCCTAACTCTTCAACATCAACACACACACACAGCAAGAAGAAAAACCAGAACAGGAAAGAGAGAAGTGATTAGAGCGGATCTATTCAAATGGCAGCAGAAGGAACAGGAAATTTCTGGGAAGTATGCAAAGAATTCGTGGGTGAAAGATTTAGCTTCCTTGATAACCACAAGAAGTTTATTGATGCTAAAGAGAATGGAATCACATGGACTGATTCTGATGTTGAATCTTTCGTTGCTGTTGATCCTGTCCATGGGCCTGTTGTATGTTTCTCTTAACTCACACCCTTTAATTTTCATGGGTTTACCTTTTCATTTTTCTAATTCGTTCAGATTCTTGTAATTTGGGTATTTTTAGATTCTAGGGTTTTGAAGTGATTATGATTTGGGTGTTTTCTGTTTTTGTTTGTGTCAAGAGTTTTATGTTAGAGACTTATGGCTTATTCCCTTAATATTGCTGAAGATGAAAGAAGAGAGTTTAGAGCCCCTACCAATTGCTTAAGTAGATTCTACTGAGAATTGTTTTGTAATGTAGTTTCATGTTGTTTTTTTTCTGCCCATTGTTGTTTCGGCTTCGTGCTGTTCTAGTATTTGCAAGTGACCCTTTTGTATTTTGTTCTAGATATCAATTTTAGTATCTTTTTGTTACAAAACTCATGATGATTGATGACTGGTGGTAATGATTAGATTTTATCTGTTTTTATAACAAGAAATGTGAAAAAATGCATTAGAAGGGAGTAATAGTTATGCAATTTAGGTTGGAAGGCCCATTTGGTTTTTGATTTGGGTGTTTTGTTAGATTATCATCTTGAAATTTATTTTTGTTTATATCTCTACCGTAGCTTTATTAGTACTAGTAAGGATCGTTTGAGATGTAGTTTATCTTGGTTTTTTCTGTTCATCGTTGTTCTGGCCACGTGTTCTGGATTTGTTTGTGTGGATGACCCTTCTGTATTGTTTTAGATATCCATTTTAGTATCTGTTTGTTGTGAAACTTGTGTTTATTATGCAGTAGGTTAGTGGTGACTGGTAATAAATAATGATTAGATTTTATAAGTATATTTGGTGAGTAAAGGAAAAAAAAAAGCGTTAGAAGAGAGTAATTATGTTACAATTGGGTAATGTTGAGCCTCCATTAGGATTTTGATCGAGATAACTGGTTGGGATAGACCATCCAACCCGATTGTGCTGGTTGACTATTGCAAAACCGAGATAGCAAATCAACTATTTTGTTGTTTTCGTTAGGGACACACAACAACATTGAAACTCTTGGATAGTGGAGATAAGAGACTTACATTCACTTAGAAGACTAAAGTAGTCTTCCCACTTCCCACTAATTTTATTAACTGGATCTATTAGTTTACCAATTACCATCACCCTCAGAAACGACTTAGTTAACTGTAACCGGTTTATCCACTCCGCCGCCTTAAGAAGAGCAAACTTCTTTTCATGTTTGGAATTCGTTGGGCGCCTTGTACCAGCTTTGGCAGCTGCATATGCTTTCGCAGTTTCTTGAAGTTAGACCTATACCAGTTTCACGAGTGTCAGGTAAAAATATAGGTGTCTTAAATTAATTATAACCATGAAGCACTGGTAGGATGCCATTTTAATCACCTTCACAAAACTTACGCAGCTCTCCTTCATGGTACTGATTAGAGCAACATTAGACTAGATGATTCCTAGTATTCTGCTATCGAGGTTACAGACTTAGAGTTACGATATATTTATCGATACAGGGCATTTTTTTTTTGCTGTTTCACGGGGATTTAGGTATTGTCTAACAGAAAGTGGTGTGGTGTATGATTTTGTTTCTCTGAAGGCAATGCATGCTTAAATATTCATCTGATGGAGGAAAGAATGGAGTAGTTATAAATGTACATTGGTTGGCTTGATTGATTGTGTGGCATGTTATTGCATATAAGTACCATCTTTGAGTTCTATTAGATTTTGTTGGTGGTTCTAAAACTACTTTGATATTTTTGTTTCCTTCTGTTCTTCAGGTGGAGAATGTTAGGAAAGCAGCCAAGGTAGCTGCAATAGGAAGTGCTGTTGGAGCACTTCATTTGGGTGGAACTGCCTTTAAATACTCGAAGAGTCCTCATGGTACTTTTCTAGTTCTACCCTCTGTATGCCAAAATTGTTCTCATTGTGATTTGCTGATAATTTGCTATGAAAGTTAGTATATTAGTAATAATACAGTAAGTTTAATATCATCTCGTGTTCGAATCTCCATGATCCTTTTGTTGCACTCTTTTAGTGATTGTTGTTCCACCAGTATAGCAGATAAACACTGGCAGTCACAGAAAGTGGGCAACTTAGGTTATACCTTGTGAGATAGCGTTCCAGATTCGACTTCTGAAAGGGTTTAGAATCATTACGGTTATATGAGAATTCTTTTATTCGACAGTATGTTGGGAATTCCATTTTGATTTCTCTCCATACTTTTTGTGTTAGTTGAATCTAGCATCCTTACAATGTATTATGTGAACATATCGAAGAAATAGAAAACCCAGCTTTGGCCTGCCCGACACTGCTTGCTCCTGCAGGGAAATCTCCTGCATAGTCCTGTAAGACTAGGAAAAATGGTGATTATTACTCTGAATACAAGCATCCAAGTTTGCTTTTAAGCAGTCAGGTGGTGGTTTAATTATTTCTTTGCTTTCCGTTTTCTACTCAAGTGTATATAGTATCCCCAATTTGAATTATGGCGGATCTGGGATTAGTATTGACACTGTTAAATACTAGTTATTCTAGTTTATTGAACCGGGGATTCTCGAGCCTCAAACCTCATGTTATTGAAGCTTTTTTCTTTCTTTCCCTTCAACTCTCTATCACTAAAGCTATCAGCTTACTTGTGTTTTTCCTTTGTTCTGTATCATTATGGAATACCATAGTACAAACCGTGTCATATGTTTATGTTTGCCATGCTCTCCTGCAATTAGGTGAATTTGAGATGACAAATAGAGTCTTTTGAACAGATCATGTCTATTTTAAACTGCATGAAAATATCCCTGGAATCATCATGGTACTCTTTTAGCTCTACCTACTGCTAGTGCTTACCAAATACAGTCTCATTAGTATCTGCTGATGGTATGCTATAAAAGTTCGGCTCTTAGTAAATTATTAGAACTAACACAAGGTCTGGGAAAATGAAACTACAGGAAGCTTATTGTTATCTCTTGTTAGAATGTGGTAGACCCTTTAAGCTATTGTTTTGAGAACATTGGTAGTTGTAGAATGTGGGCAAGTTTAGCTTACGCACAAATATACAAGGAGATCACATCTTATAACAACTTCTGAAATATTCTAGGAAGAGTTAAAGACTTGTTACTATCAACCACTTGAAGGTTTTGCGTATGGAAGTGGCTTTATTAGTTTTCTTTGCATAAAGATGAAAAGTAAACTAAAATTATGCATTGCATCCAAGATTCTCGGTTGTTAGATACTTAATACTTATTAGTTATCTTAGAACATTGGCATTTTGACCAACATAATCACTAAACAAGTTAGTAATTCCTTGCAACTTATATCCTTAAACATTTGTTTCATTGAGATCCTGAGTCCTTTCAGCATAAATTTCGATCTCAGATGTTTTCGTATCAGAGAAACAGATGAGTGAGCTATAGCGTGCTCGACACTGCTTGCTCTTGTATAGATGTATCTGGCTGCATAGATATTTTCTGCATAATCCCTGAAGACTTAGGTACTTTGTTTTTGAGAGTAATAGTCTCATGTTCTGTGTCAATGTTGCATTTTGACCAATATAACCACAGAACAAGTGTTTGATCTGCTTATTCTGAAGAGAAGTGCCCATGTTCTTTTTTTTTTTAACAGTCAGATGGTGAGTTAGTGACGTAGTATCTCATTTCTACCCAGATACGTATGCCAAATTTGGATTACGGGTACTAGGATCGGACACTAGTTGTACTTATTCAGAGGGTGTTTCTCGAGCCATAACCCTCATTTTTGAAACTGTATCCTTGCCTTCAGCTCTTCATCACTAAAGCTTTCAGTATTTTATGTTTTAACCCTTTGTTGGTGTAGATATGGAATCTGGTTGTTGTAGAATTACAAGTTATGTTTGTTAGGTACCATGTTTGGCATGCCCTCCTGTGAAAACTGTATTTACACAATTAGGTGCACTTTAACTGACAAATTGATTCTCTTCAAAGTGATCACTGTTTATACATCCTTTTGAAACTTTGAATGACAAGTATGTTCAGTCGAGTCCCTTGAATTTTTTTTGATCCGAAAGTAGTTTGTTACCATTATTTGGATGAAAATTAAAACCCTAGACTAGTGTCATTACCAAAACAATAAAAAGTTAGAACTTGAATGTGAGATGTTGGATTTATCTGTGATATTTTTCTCACCTTTTAAATATGTTGTTAGGTACCGTCCTAGCTTTGGGTTTAGGAGCTGTGGTTGGTTATACAGTTGGAAAAGAAGCTGCGTCCCATTATTATCAACTCTATCGGGCTGATACTATGGCTTCTCAGGTCAAGTTTCTAGAGTGGGTGAGCACCAAATCCGAGGGTCGATCATGAATGAAGATAAAAGTAAGCTGTCACTTACTGTAATGCAAACAGTACAGTACAGTCTACCAAATAAATAAAATGAAGTTTAGACGTCTTCCTACTGTTTGTTTGTATTGAGCTAGTAGCACTGCAATTATTCACGAGATATCTCTGCGTGGATGTTTTATATGGACGACGAGAATAATTGTGGGATAATTCATAAAGTTACAGTGTAATTTGTTTTTTGTTGTTGTTTCTGATACGCACTGTAAAATTTGTACTAACCTGAATTCATACTGAATTTGAACAAATTCAGCACTGGAAGTTTGGAACGGAAGCTTCTTTTCTTTTTTCTTTCCTGTTTTGGGTGAATGGGATAATGTGCATGAATTGAAATGCCCAGAAGATACCATTTGTCAGTACTCACATGTTTGCCATCTATAGGCGTTGTAAATGGAGTTTTTTGCTGGACTGATTTTGAGAAGTACGAACTTAGCTTTGAATCTGAATAATAATGCTGAAAGTGGTGTCCCTGTAGATATGAAGAGCTCTCAGTGGCGTGCATTCTGCTGGCCAGTGTAGTGCTCATCCGTACCGACTAGAGATCGTATGATTGTTACTTTTTTATTTAACTGTCTTCCAAATTCAATGACAAATACTCACTGATATTGGAACATAACACAACACAATGTAAAGATGACCTTACTTAGCACTACACCATAGAGGGGTGAGTATGCATTTGTTAAACTTGAAATCCATCGTGCATTGGATGCGGATGCGGCTAAAACCGAACCAATCCAAACCATATATGCTCACCTTTGTTAAACCATGAAGCATGTTTGCTTGCATCTGACTCGCAGGCTGGATCTGAGTATCCCTAGTTTCACACGAGCCAGATGTCAGACCCTTTGTTTTTCCATTTTTATCATAATTGACACTGACTTGGACCACGTTTGAGTCTGGGAACAAAATATCACTGACTTGGGTCAGGGTCACTAACTTGCGTATTTTATTTTTAAGTTAGTTAAGTCCGATGTAACTCAGCAAACAAACACATTGAGTATCAGGCCGGTGATTCCAGTCAGATCACAATAGTCTTTGGTGATGGAAGAAACAGGAAATACCGGGCTGGTGAGATCTTCAAATTAGGAGTAAAAAATAAGAAAAAGAAAATTAGGAGTGAAAAATAAGAAAGAGAGTCTTTGGTGATGGAAGAAACAGGAAATACTGAGATCTTCTTCTTCTGGTTGTTCTGAAGAATCATCGTCCAACAGTGGAAAGATGATGAAAACCCTAATCCCATTTTTAACGGAGGATATCTGCCTTGAAATCTTTTTCTATTGCCCTTTAGATTGTATCTTTAGGTTCAAGTGCATATCCAAGGTATGCAATTCTCATCTCTCTAACCCTAGTTTCATATACAATTGGATCCACAACTATTCTGCTGGTAGTCCATGGAACCTGGTTTATAATTATGAATTAGAATGTTCAATTGCATATCTTGATTCTCATTCCCATACTCATTTGATTAATAGCCTTAGTAAGTTATCTTTGGGATTCTTAAATCCAAATAACGAAAAATTATCCTTCTTATGTTCAAGTAATGGTCTAGTTCTATGTTCGAAAAAGATTAAAAAAGAGCGGTCTTACTATGTTTGCAATCCAGTCACACAGAAATGGGTTTTACTTCCTACACCACCCTTTGCAATGCACGGGAGTGTAACCTGTTTCACATGTGAGGTTTTTCAATTATCCACAACATACAAGGTTGTGCGACTACTTCCAGTTGGAAGGAAAAATTGTAGATCTCAACATTTGCAAGTGTTTTGTTCTGATGTTGGGAGTTGGAATACCTATCGTATTGCTAGTAAACATCTCAGTTGGAGACTTACACTAGACTCCAACAATCGTGTAGTTATGCATGGTGAAATGTTCTATTGGATGGAAGACAGGGAGAGAATCGTAGCTTTTAATAAAACTGATGTTTCTCAACTCAATTTACCTGATAACTCTTATGATGTTTGTAACTTAGTCCGTTGTCTTGGAGAATCTGAAGGATTGGTCCTTTATGGTCGGATAAAAAGAATCAAGAAGACTTTAAGTGTTTGGGAGATTAAGGAGAAGAACTTCCATTTGTTGCACAAGAATATTGGATTAGGTCTTCTGTTAGGAGAAATGAATGTCAAGTCCGATGGTATGTTAGTAGAAAATAACTGGGAGGACGTAATTCAGGTTTTCAGTTTCAGTCCAGTTGACAAAAATGTTATTTTGATTGGTTGCAAGAACTATATTTGGATGTTCAATGTTCGAACCGAAGTATATGAAGAGCTCTGCAAACCAACACATTCAGGTTTGCGTCGGCCGTTTGTACTAAAGGCAATGCCGACGATAATTCCACCATGCTCTTGGTGAACACTTTCATTGCCTGTTCAGATTTGGAATCGTGCTCTGCCAGGTAATTGGTTATCCTTATTAACTTCCTTTGCTTGTGATTCCTTTTTGTCAAACGGTTGGAGTGACATCTCAGTTGGTAATATAATTTTAAATGTTATTTACAAATTGTTGAATGGGATTCTACATAACTTGATACGTTATTCTTGTGTTATTCAAATAGAACTTTGGTTGGAAATTAGAAATTTTGTGGACACAGAAACTAGATGTTTTGAAAACATTTTGTTCGAAACCACTAGACTTGTACATTTCCAAAATAGTAAAGAGCTAGAACCTGAGCATAAGATATTAGGTTTACCCATCTGATATTTATCTCGCTTTTTAAATATGTTATCAGGTACAGTCTTGGCTTTGCGTTTATCTTTTGGCATATTTCAGTCACATAATCCTTTCCTTTCCTTCAAATCAACCTTGCGATGGTTAAGGAAGAGTGGATGAAAATTTTCAGCGCTTTGCATGATCAAGTCGGCTCCAGTTAAGCGGAAGGCCGAAAGGTTGATCAAGACAGCAGAGCCGGTGCTTATGATGTAATAAATGAAAGCAAGTAAGCGGCGTCTATTTTTCTCATCATTCCATGTGAGTACTAAATGACGTAAACCATATGCTTATTACCTACCTATAAAAATATTAAACGACAACATCACAGAACCTGCTGACAGTTATAATCTGTTTTCTTTTTTATTTAAGAAAAAGTAAGGCAGAAAGCCTTACCGGCTGGAACGTTACCAGCTGAGGTTCTCCGCCTAGCTAGCAACATTCAGCGGTTCCAAGTTTACATCTAGTTCATATAATTTTTATGGCATATTGCATATTCTCCTTGGTAAAGATAAACAAACATGTATGAGGTTGAGTTTCAAATTCCAACCAAAAATTCTCTTCTTTATTAATAAAATCCTATAGCTTAATTTATTAGTATTATTCTATCGATCGTTGCAAGAATTTCCAAGATAGAAATGCCTTGGTTTTACGGCTTTGCGGAGTCGACCTCCCATTGTCCATGTAAGTCGCTCGCTATCTCCCATGCCCTGTTTAATGTTTTCTACTTAACGTATGACTAAGTGCTCTCATTTTCTGAGATTGCCCTGAAATCAATCCAGCCGTCGAAGGGTTTTGTGATAAAACAATCTCATAGCCATCGTAAAAAGATTCCATTCCTTCTGCTACTATTTGCCATACTAAACCACCTCCTATGGTTCCTCCACTTCGCGCTAAGTTATCAATGCTGTCGTAAACTGCCTTCATGTACTCATCTCTCGCGCTTAACGTGTATCCTGGATCTTTACTCGATCTGCCAAATTCAGAAAAAACCAATGGCTTTCTCAGTATGGTCTTTGAATCTTCCCAATGACTTGACATCCACTTTTGTACAAAACCTAATTGCGCATAGTCGTTTTGGCCGGATAACCTGCAAATTTTGGATTGCAGCAAATAAATGGTTACTATTTGTCTGGCCATATAGTAGCAATGGTTCTTAATTTTACCAGTTGTAGCGGGTTTTAGCCCGTAAATATTGAGCTATAGTTAGAGCTTATATATATGAAACTCACCAAATATCAGGATATGCATGTATGGTGGCAAAGTCGATTTCTTTGATAAGATTGTTTGAAATAAAATCTGTTCCAACTTGGTAACCAGGATTATTTTGCTTCTTCTCTGGCATTGAATCTCCATAAAATCCTTCCATTCCGATCTCGAGCAAGTGTTTGTTGTCAATGGATTTTGTATATGTAGCCATCTCTTGAACCCACCCCTGTACAGTTTTGCCTGAGGTATCAGCTTGGCAACGAGGTTCGTTCATGAGCTCCCATGCCATTATAGTTGGGTCATCCTTATAAACGACTTTAGTTATGGTGTTGAACCGTGTTAGAACTTTCTGTAAACAGAGAAATTTCATACATTAATACGTCTACGAAAAACACACACACACATATATATATATATATGATGCATGGGCATACTTTCTTGAATGAACTTACCTTGACATGGTTCTTATAGTACTCCTTCAAAACAGGATTTGTGTAGAAATCATCATCGCTAGAAATATGTTCACCCGCACTTTTACCCCACTGTGCGTACTGCGGTCTTCCTCCGTAGTCATTGTAATTGTTTACGAGACTCAAAATTAGACGAATTCCGTATTTGCTTGCTTCAGAAATGACGAAATCAAGTGCCTGAAAGACACGTTCATCGTACACACCAGGTGATATTTGAAGATCAAGAGCTTGATTGCTACCGTCACTAAAAGCCCATGTTCGGCATACGGTTAGGCCAGCGGAAGAAGCATCACGGAACACGTTAGAGATTTTGTATCGTTCAGTTGGATCAGCAGCTACGTGCATCATCCAATATGAATTGAATCCATTAAACAGAAATGGAGACCCATTGAGTAAAAATTGAGTACCTTCTGTTGTAACGAAACCTGAAATACGAGGACTTGGGACTAATCTAGCAGCTTCCGAAACTTGGAAAATTACAAGAATGGAGAAGAAGAAAAAGAAACCGACTCTAGAAAACTTAGACATCTTTTCCTTCGTTTCTGTTATAAGAAGCAAGAATCGATATGTTGAGTGGTGTGGGGTTTTATGGGTTTTTATAGCAAACGGTGACTGCTTGATCAGAGATAGAAATGTTAGATCTTTCGGCGTCAGAAATGGTGGGAAACTATCCGCTGAATTTCTGGTAGTTAAAAAAAGGTAGGCGATTCGGTTATTGATTGCATGCATGAATTCAGTTGGAAAAAAGAAGCAGATAAAACTAACAAGGAAGATGACTGGTAGGAGGACGTGAAATAAGGAGGTTGGTAATAAAAGTTTGTTACACTTTTGTTGAAAGGCAAAAAGGTGAGGAGATCAAAGATATTACATTTTAGACCATGAACCCTTGAGACTCTTGACTTGGTCTAGTCTTTGCATGTGCCTCAGCCTCTCAGGGTCTCTAGTCTAGAAGGTGTAGTAGTTAAGAAAAGATATGCATGTTGCATACTCCAACATCCAGTACCCAGAGATTATTATTAATTTAACGAGTTAAGATTTTGGTCGTGCAAGCCTAATTAGGACTAGAAATTCTTATTTCAGAGAAATAATTAAATTATGGGTATAATTAAAAGAAGGAAGTGCATCTGCCTCAATATTTGTGAACTGTTTGTTGATAAGGCTAAAGCCCTACCAGTGATCTGTTATGCTCGTAAATATTACAGAAATGCTCGTATAACAGAAACGCAACTTTGCAGAGATTCGATCCAAAAACTTTGCAGAGATTGGGGATATTGAGTGTGCTGTGTGGGGTCGGAAATGCGGGGTTTTACTAAATTTAGTAAGACGTAACACGAATAATCAGGGATGTATTTATTGTCATTGGTAGTGCAATTAGTAACACGTGAGGGGGAACATGCAATTTAGATCTATGTGGTTGGCAGTTTGAATCTGTTAGATCTAGAAGTTATAACATGCAATTTAGAAAGGCCAAACTTCCATTTCGCAGATCCTTAACCACAAAGTTTTCAGAGCAATCACCTTATCCAAGAGTTTACTGTTTAATGATATAACCTACTATTATAGGGTGTTTGATGATTGAAAATGTTTCGTATACATCGAAATTTGTACACCAAATCCATGAATTCAATTCCATACACCACTATGGGGCTGTCACTCGTTGGTTAAACGAAATCCTCCACTTGGCGTTTCTTCTGAATAAAAAGGTTATATTAAAAAGGAAATCACCTTACCCGATACATAAAATGTTACACAATTATGAGAGTCTCCCGCCATAGCTATGATGTGGTCGGGCAACATCATTGAAGTATGTGGCCCCTCTTATTTTATCTACACACTAGGTCTCAACCCGTGCCGTGACGGCACGGGTAAGGATATATGTTTCAAATGTATCCATCGATTCATACATGTCGTAATTGTCTGAGAAGAGTCGAACCGATCGATCCAGGTCTAAATGTTTTGAGGAGTTGGTTAATAAACATGTCCTTATCCTCGAATCATTTAGTATTGTGTATGTAAGTCATACAACCCTTTGGGACAAACATAGTTAATCGTTAGAGCAAATCCTATGGGCAGTACAACATTACTTCGTTCACTACTTCAAAAAAATATCATCAAAGGTCATTCACCAAACTTGTAACAAAACTAAAACCACCTAAAATTACTTTAAAATCAATTAGATTAATCTTGCAAAATCTGTTAGCATTAGAATTTAATTTTTCTCTTTGATATAAATTGTTGGGTTCCCAATTTACATAGATTTGTGTTTATTCATTTTCCTACAATTTATAACAATATTTAATTCTTGATCCATTTCTTTTCTTGTCTCTTTACCTATTATCATGAACTATTTCTCAAGCATGCATAATTACACGAAGTTAGGGAGAAATGACAAAAACAGAAATCATGACAAAAAAGGGAATAAAGAGAGATGTGAGAAACTGAATCAATTACAATTAATTCACGCGTAACCTTGCATAATCCCATGAATTAGGGGAGAAATAACGACGGAAACAGAAACCATGACAAAAAAAGGGAATAAAGAGAGATGTGAGAAACTGAGCCAATTACAATTAATTCGCGCGTAGCCTTGTGTTTGGTCAATGCTTTTATAGGTTTCATTTGATTAATTAAATAAAAATTTATTATGAAATATCAATTGAACATTTATTATTAAAATTTAATTAAACGTGATCATTTATAACGGTAGATTTATGTTCTGCAAGTATAAATTTGACCATTCTTTATCTAGCCTAACTTGTCCAAACTTTATTTTGTATTCTGGAAATGTAATCAATTTTATTTTAATACTAAAAATTGTGATTTATTCGATCGGGTACTATAAATAGATGGGATCCCATTTGGGTGATCCAGCGGTCATGATCATATTGTCTTATATGATTTAGTATCCTCCGAAAAATATTTGTGTTTTGTCCTTACCAGTTGCGCTAAAAACAACCAACTACATCTATCACAATAAAATGTTTCCCATTTTGTAAAGACACAAAACTATTATTGTCCACTACTATTCACTAACATCCACCACCGTACGTAAAAACCATCCACGCCCACTATTTTTTCCACCACCAGTAATGTTACCACCTCCACCACTCAAGAATACCCGCCACTGTTTCCACCACCCACTGCTTCTTTCACTACCACCATTAAAAATTATTAATATAATTTTTAACCGGGGTCACTGTAGTACAGTGGTAAAGTCATTGGGTGATGATACCAGTTACCTGAGTTCGAAACTCGCCAGCACCAAATTCTTTACCGATCAATATATATATAGTTTTTAATAAACTTATTTATTAATAAAAATATGTATTTATTAGATTCATTAAATGAACATTTATCATGAAAAATTAATTAATCATTCATCATGAGCAATTAATAGGACACTAATTAATAGAGTATTTATAATGGTTAGTTGAAAAAACCACGACCGTAGATTTATCCCTCCTAGACAAATCTCGATCACTCTTTATCTAGCCTAACTTAGCCAAGCTTTGTTTTGTATTCTAGATATAGAAAATTAGTTATGTGTTATAAACCAAGTTTATTTACAAGATGCTCTTCGTGTCTAAGTTTAGGGTTTACATATCTTGGGCACCAAGTCTTCTATTCATATAAATATAGAGACTTTAAACATTACTAGTATGTAACCCGTGCTACGCACCGGGTCTGGTGTGAACCGTTGATTTGGTGTGGCGGGGATTCGCCCCGCGCCCGTGGTTTATATACATTGGAACACCTTCATAAATGTTTGATAGATTATTTTTAAATTAGTAGGAAAGTTAGATACCGGTTGATAATCAGTATATTGTGGGATATTTGGTGTTACGCAGAGAGCCCAGTGAATATATTTCTGTTTTAGCCTAAAAATTGTAACAATCTTTGTACAGTGTATACGGTGGAGGTTAATTTTTTTTTATAGCTCTCCAAATTTGGTTTACACATCATCTTCCTCCTTATTCAATTTAGGGCTTTATTATTTTACGTACTATTTATTGTTTAGTAAAGCCCAACAGCAGTCGATCCAACTGGGTGAGAACACACCAAATCGATTCTGATCAACCTCATTGAGATATTTATACTTGAGTTGCCGGGCGTAAACATAATATCCAAATCATTGATTTTATCAATTCTTTCATTTCCTTGAGTTTTTTCCTAAATTGTTATAGAAATGTTTTCCTTAATAGCGTAAAACAATCTTTACACACAAATGACAAATCCTTGATCTCGATTAGTCGATTTTTTTTTATAATCCAAAGATTTATATTAATTTCTTATCCTACATCATCCCTCACCCCTCTCATCCTATGAAATTTTCCCTAAAAGTCAAATCTTAATATTTTCTACGTCTATGAAATTATTTTTTTTCTTCTTAAATTCATGAACGGTTAGACAGGTTTCATTCGAATTTTGTTATCAAAAATCTATGACAGGTACTCTTTGCTCATTTTGATTCATGAATTGTATTATTTCAGTAATCTTCCTCTTTTTCTATAAATTTTAAATTCTAATACTTTCTTCACTTCTAAAATCTAAATCTAAATCTAAATCTAAATTGTTTTATTTTCTTCACTCATAATATCTAAATCCAAATCAAAAGCATGCAGTGACTATCACTTATTAGAACTATAGAATTTTGATTATATCTAAATCCAAATCAAAAGCATGCAGGGACTATCACTTATTAGAACTATAGAATTTTGATTATATTAAGAAAGCATTAATTTTAGAGTAAACCCACTGGAACGTCCTCCTATAACTAGATATGGTTGTAAAGATATCCATGTACATGTGTTTCCAAGAGTTGATTTACTATGGCGTTCAAAAGTTTGGCTGTTCATGTTCTTTCAATGTTTGGTTGTGCATGTTCTTTCAATGATATTATCTCCAAGCAATTGTTTGGTTTCATATGCCAGTCTGGCATCACCTGATTCTTATTGCTTTTAGTGCTGATCTCTAAGGTTCGTAAACTAAATTAGCTACTGTTCCTTTCGTAACAGAGTATCTTATTGAATTATAGATAAGAGTTGTGATATCATATGTAATGTAAGATGGGTATTGGTTTTGAAGTAATAATATCATAGTAGCACTGTTAATTATAAGGGTCGCATTCATGATAAAGGTCCGAGTAATAACTGGTTATAGTGTCGTAGAATAAATAATATGTTCCAAAAGTAGTGTGTCAAAAAATAAATACTCATGCCGTCCAACCTTTATTAATACGTAAATACTTCGTTTCTAAAATTTCCGTATAAAAATATTTTTTATGGAAATTAATAAGATTGATTTTTTTTATTATTATTATTATACTTTTATTTCCGTTGATTTTTTTATTTTTCGTAAAATCTATTTTAATATTTTAGTTATAGCAAATTTAATGGTCTGGATTTTATTAAAATCATGTAAACGCGGTGTAAGAATCTGCTAAGCTATCACTCGATTTGGAACATCAGATCGAGCCAATTCTATTAAAAATTAACGGCCACGAAATGTAGGGGGATAACTTGCTTTTCAGCCAATCAGGAGCGAGGGTTTTGTTCACCGGCCAATGAGATGGGAGGTTACCACAACTCTCGACGTGGAGTGAGAGATGGCGTGGAGTTTTTAGGTTGTTGATATTCTACACACATATGAATGTAATTCTCTCAATTTCTTCTTCCTATTTTTTGTATCCTTCTTTATTCACAACACATTATCGTGCACGTAACTCTACAGACTAATCGAAAAAAAGAAAAATCTTCTTCGTACGCTATATGATGTGATCATGCAGGTTAAACTTTCCATTATATTTGCGAACGCAAGTGGAGACATCAGAGAGATATCTAGTTTATCCAAAATGTCTATACTCATTCTCTATTTTTTCCCGGTGCAATTAAACTTCATTGGTTAATCCTAAAAAATAAGAAGGGAAACATCCTCTATATTTATGAGCCGGATGTGATCAATATTATCCATATTGGATTTCCTTTCATCTCTAATATTTTTGTAAATAAAAAATAGAGAGGAAAAAAAAATCATCGGAAGATGGTTTATAGTTCTATTACTTTAATGAAACTGGAATCACCAAAAATTGGTGTTATCATAATTACCTTTCAGTAATTGTTTACATGCATTGTTGAAAAACCTAGTCCAATTAAATTTGGTATTTTTATCCATTTGATTTAGATCATGTGATTTTTATCTTTGGTTTCCATTTATTTACAAGAAATCATCCGTCAGACATAAGACGGATTTTCCATATGCGATGATAAAGACAACAATATCCTTTATTTGCCGATACAATTTTGTTAATTGGATATTGGTTTTTCCCCATCAATAAAATGAGATGAAAAAATTGGTATTCTAAGTACTTTCAGCCAATTTTGGTTATTTATTTGTATTTCTTGGTAGAAATCTTTATCAACCAAAAAGTAAATTTTCTCTACAAAAAATGATGATAATGATTTCTTTATTTTCCTCAAAAGAATCATTAAAACTAATTTGATTTGATTTTATCATCGATCATACAAGGGTGTGATACTGTTATTACGGTATAAGCCAATTGCAAACACCAACTGTTGAATTCGCGCGGGGTGTTGTGCAAAAAAAATTCTTCCTAATACTAATCTCCTAAATTAAGACCAGTTCAACTTGATGTTGAAATACTGTAGGACACAAAAGATCAATGGGTGCGCACCCGACTAGTTAGCCAACCTTATTAGTCCTTGTAGTGACTATATGGATCTCAGTTTAATTATCTTCTGATAAAAGAAAGTGTCCTAACTTCAATCTAAACCATTATCTCGTTGGCTCTTGATGTTACAAAATTATAGGAGATTTCTTTGCATATTTTTAATACTTTTGGTTTTGACATATCATCTTTATTTTTATTTATTTATTGGTGTTCCAAAAGTAATCCATGGTTGATGGTTTATATGTGTATGTCTATTTAGCCTACATTCTTTTTTATGTCGAAAGACATATTTCATAATGAGTATATGATTTGTCGTTTCGTTTAGGGTCCTTTCTCAATTTCCGCTTGGGGAGTTATGTTAGAACAATTAATTGGGGGATATTTTTACTATAGCTGTCGGCATGGTTTTTCAATGATGCCGGCATGGTCGATGGATTTCCGGCATTGAAAAACCATGCCAGCAGCTACAGTGAAATATCCCCAATTACATGTTCTTATTTTAGGTGTCTTCTTTTATTTGGTCACTTTGTTTTTTTAGTCGTTTTTTTCGACCCCGTTTTTTGGGATGCTCCTGTCTTCGGCTACCCCATCCAGAAAAACTAGTATCTAGGGTTTTAGGTGCTAGAGGGTTTTATACTTATTTTATTTTCCATTTTGATTAATTTCTTTTCTCCTTTGATTAAAAAGAAGAAGGAGAAAAAAAAAGTTTCGTTTCTTTTTCGCTCGAAGGTTTATCCTTTTGATCTAATCCATCATTTCTTCTTGTTTTCTATACCTTTATTGATTCTCAACTGTTCTAAGTCTCGTCTTTGGCACGAGCATGGCATTCCACCATACCAAAGTATTATTGCAATTAAACTACATACTTTTTCACCGCTTTGATCATTAGCCTTTTTATAGTGTATTGGTGTTACTATTAGTTAGCTCAAATATACCAAACTCGAGCCGTCTCATCCCAACGCTTCTCAGTAAGTACCAAACACAAATCAATTTAATATCTAACCTAATAAAAATCCCATTCCCAAGCCTGCCTCTATAACATATCTATATCACCCTTTTCCATCTTTTTCCAGCCCATCGCAACCACCAGCTTCAATTCAACAAAACCTAAAACCAATAACCAGACTCGTTTTAAACCTAAGATGAACATCTTGGCCTAGAATTGCCAAGACGTCAACAATCCGACTACAATACAACATCTTCAGGGGTTAACTTCATTACACAAGACAAATATCCTTTTTCTCTCTGAAACTTTAGCCACTGAGCGTCATATGTCAAGACTTTCCCAATCCCTTCAATTCCAAAACCTAACCTCAGCTCCGAAAATTGATCGTAGAGGAGGACTATGTCTCATGTGGAACAACCTAAACGTTCGGGTTCTACTTCAATCCCAAAGTTACATACATGCCCTTATCACTCCTCCATCCCAGCACAACCATGGCTTTTCACATGCATGTACAATTCTCCGCATCCAGATGCAAAAATTGATCTTTGGCAAGATTTTCTATCAATCTTCCCTAATATCAGTAGCTCAACCTCCTGGCTGCTGATAGGCACTTTAATGACATCATGGACCAATCAGAAAAAAAGGGATGAAGACAAACCACATACAGTTAGACTCAGCCGTTTCTAACAATGATAGATCAAATGGGTTTCATTGATTTAGGATTTCGAGGAGATCCATTCACTTGGAAAAACAATCATCAAGGTCAAGACAACACCATGGCAGAGCAATGGCAACCCAACATTGGCGCACAACAAATCCTCATGCAGGAGTCACTCACCTCCAGAAGATTTCATCTGATCATGCCCCCATCCTACTGCACACCAAAGCAATAGATTGGCAGGGGCAAAAAAATTACAAGTTTGAGCATCTCTGGATCACACATCCACAACTCAAACAAGTCATAGAATCATCATGGACTCAACAAAGTGATGCGGATTCTGCCCTAGACCTTCAACTAAGGTTGATCACAACAAGACAAACTCTGATGGAATGGAACAAGGACACTTTCTGACATCTTCCAAAATTAATTCGCAAATCAACAGAAAAAATTAAGCAAGCTCAAAATCAGTGTGCTATTTAAACCGGAGAGGAACTTGATTACTGGATAAATCAAGAAAAAGAGCTACGAAGTCAACACCTCACCTTACTAAAACGCCATGCAACATACTGGCAGCAAAGATCCAGAATCCAATGGCTTCAATCAGGAGATAATAATACGACCTTCTTCCATACCAAAGAAACCATACACCGAAGCCTTAACAACATAAAGCAATTACAAGATCAACAAAACAATTGGGTCAGCGATAAAGATCAGGTTATCCAACACATTCTGGATCATTTCACTTATCAATACACAGCCCCAAATACAACAATTGATGAGGATATTTTTAAGGATATCACTCCAAGATTGACATCAGCACAATGTGACATGCTTTCGGCGGAGGTAACGGTGAAACAAATCAAACAAGCTTTGTTCTCCATCAATTCTGAAAGCGCTCCTGGACCGGATGGATACACCAGTAAGTTTTTTAAGGTTTTCTGGGAAACCACTCACCGTCAACTTATAGCTATGGTACAGAGTTTTTTCAGTTCTTTAAACATTCATCCTCTCATGAATCACACAAACATAACGTTAATCCCAAAAGTAGACAACCCAATAAAACCATCCCAATTTAGACCTATCAGCCTATGCAATGTCTGTTACAAAGTCATTTCCAAAATATTGGTCAACCGGTTACGCCCCCTTCTCCCATTATTAATAAGCCCTTATCAGAGTGCATTCGTTCCTGAAAGATCAATACATGATAATATAACTATTGCAAGAGAGTTGTTTCACGACATCAAAACATCTTCAATCACTAAAGCACTCAAAATAGCTCTAAAGTTGGATATTCAGAAAGCTTATGACAGCCTTGATTGGGGATTCATCAAAAATCTTTTACAACATTGGGATTTCCATCAATATTTGTGGACTATATCATGTTATGTATCAAATCAGTCACTTACTCAGTCAACATCAATGGTACACCACATGGATTCATCACACCTACAAGGGGAATCAGACAGGGGGATCCCATATCTTCATACATTTTCAGTATCTGTGCGGAAATTCTGTCAACAAATCTTGGAAATCTCAAAGCTCAGAATATGATTCCGGGTCTCCGAATTTCAAAAAAGGCACCACCCATTCTACATCTAATTATGCAGATGATCTCCTCATCACGTACAGGGAGACACAGGAAGGTACCACTCACCTAAAAAGGATACTTCAATCATACAGCTTATCAGCAGGACAAATAATCAACACATCGAAATTAATAATCATTCACCATCCGAGGCTACAACAGCAAAACATAGATTCTCTACACCATTCCTTTGACATGCCAACCACATCAATCCCACCTATATATTTAGGATTTCAATTCAAACACGGGAGGAACTCTAGAGACATTTTCGAACCACTACTTAATCGACTGGCTCGTAAAGCTCAAGGATGGATGAAAAAATGCCTTACCCCTGCAGGAAGACTTGTTCTCATCAAAACCTTTTTAACACCGACCTGCAATCACCTTATGAAAACCCAACTTTTCCCCTCCCATGTGCACAAGCAAATTGATCGGATTTCTAGAAACTTTTTATGGGGACATGATTCATCTGTCAAAAAGCTCCACCCAATAGGGTGGAATAAGCTAAACAAACCGATATCAGAAGGAGGACTCGGAATCCGAAATAGTAGCCATCTCAATAAAGCTTTGTTCATGAAAAGGATCTGGAACATTTACGACCAGCCACATTCCATTTGCACAGGCTTGTTCAACGAGAAATATCCCCAACATCAACCATTATTCCAAGGTACAATTACAATTCCTTCTAACGCCATCCCGCAAAGGAAACAAATGACGTCTCTTTTTCCTTTTTTAAAGCAACATTTATTTCACCAAATAGGAGATGGTTCAGATACACCTATCCAAGCTAATTGGATACCCCACTTTCAAAACCTTGATCCTGCCCAATGCTACCCTATACAATTTGTAGATGATTTAATTGACCCATTTTCTCAATATTGGAGACATGATCAACTAAACAACCTCCCACCTAATGTCATCCAACACATTATAAATATACATCTTCCTCCTGACAGCATTCCAGATAAAATAATCTAGCCCCACTCTTAATCACGAAAATACACAACCGCCTTCGGATATAGTTGTTTCACACAGCAAGATAACCTCGCACACCCAAAACCCCTCCCAACAACTAAATTTTTATGGACCTTACCATGTCCTCCCAAAATTCTTATTTTCTTGTGGAAAGCTATAAATGAAGGTTTGCCAACCTTGTATATGCTACATCACATCAACTTTTCCACTTCCAACCTTTGGCCCCGATGCAATTCCGAGCCAGAAACAACTCAACACGTGCTTATACACTGCCTGGTGGTTATGTCCGCTTAGACCATCCTATCTAACCGCATATCAACAAACCGATCCCTAAGTAACAACCAACAAATTTCCTTAAACCCTCAAACAACAATTTCAAAAATACTACAAACACAAGGAAATACAACTTCTGTCACTTCATGTTGTTTTATATTATGGTCACTATGGACGTCAAGAAATGACCTCGTGTTCAATAAAGAGCAGTCCACTCATACATACATCCTGGCAAGGTTATTCGCACAACAACAAGAATTTGAATGTGCAAAACAGAATTCCCCACCAGTTCTCCCGGGGGAGCCGCCTTCCAGAATTACAACAAACATAACCAAGAGGACAACAACTATTCAGGTAGGTTGGGGCCATCCAGAAATAGATTGGATTAAAGTGAACACATATGGGGCAGCAAGAGGTTTGATAGACGCATTTATGTGTCTATTTTCATCTCTATTGTATATATTATTAGTACCCATTTTTGTACTTATTATGGTGTTTTATGTCTTTGTAGGTATTTTTAGAGAAATAAGCTCTTGCGGCAAAATTGGCTCGAAAAGTGGTGTTTTACACCCCAGGATAGAGTACTAAAGGCACCCCAGAAATGCACCGGAAGCACCCCAGAAATGTGTCGGAGGAACCCCGGAAAAATTACTATCTACGCCCAAAAATTACTATTTGCAACCCATAAGACAAGTGCTAAAGGGACACCCGTGCAGGATTAGGGGGAGGACATGTTCTTCTCAAATTCAAAAAATGAATTTTGGCGGGAAAATATTTTCTTTAACAACAGAATTTCAATCGGATATTTGGACGTGATTTAGTGAGATTCAATCCCTGAAACTTAATGGGTAGACGTGATATGACCATATAAAGCTGGTATGGGTGTCTGTTTGGATTAGAATTGGCTGTAATCATCGCATGGAGCAAAACAGAGTTACACACATTTTCACGGGATAACATGAATTACAGTGAGTTCGATGCCTGTAATGCACGAGTTTGGAGTGTGTTCGACCGTAATGGATACAAATAAGGAGATTGGACTTCTAAAAACGCGTGGAGGAGCTAAACAGAGAATGAAAATCTTGATTATTCCCGTATCATGAATAAAAGATATTGTGAATATTTCGGAATTAATGGAGGAGATTCAACGCCTGTTTTTGGTATAAATAGAGTCCCTGGGAGACTTAGAGGGGGTGTGGAGAGTTTGGGGAGCTTAGGAGAGCCAGAGAAGAAGAAATCACAAGTTGCAGAATTCAGTTTCTGCTGCTGCTGATGATGATGAACGCGAAGAACATTGGACGCATGAAGAACGTCGTTTTTCAACAGTGACAACGACAACTGTTTGTGGGTCGTATTGCGACAGTGTCAACAACACTTCATTTTTATCGTTCTCTGTAACAGCTCGGTTTGTAACGAACAAAAGTGTTACAAACCCGGTTTTTATCAATTTTTCTCCTATTTCATCATTTGTGAACCATTTTTGAGCATTAATGAAGATGAATTTTGAGCATATTTCCATGATAATGATGAGCTAATTCTCGCGTAACCAAGGCATGGAGGAAGCTATTTATGCATGAATAATTGGTAACTATTCTATTTTTCTCTAATTTGTATTTTATAATTCACTCAATCACTACTTTGTAGAATTTTAATTGTTTGCATAATTTTTCCTAATTAGTTGTGATTCAATTAGATAGGTTATGCTTTGATTAGATAATCTATGTTTAAGGGATACAATTAATGTTTGAGAATATGCTTGATAATTTGTGAATTAAGAAAAAGATATTTTAAAAATAATTAGAGTTTTGGAATCTTTATCATCATTTATTCATGTGTAATAGTGGAATCTAGTGTCTTGGTTATTTTCACTCTAAAAAAAATTAAATCCTTAGTCCCAGTACCTCTTGCACCAATTGTAATATTATTGTATATTTTTATTAATTTTAAAAAAACTCGAATCTTCACAAATCTGAACGAACCCATTCTTACCACTATTTAAAAATTTCATCAAGGTTACCCGGGTATTGCGAGAGCAGGATTCATCTGTAGAGATTCGAACGCGCGAACGATAATGGCTCTTGCACAACCTCTCGGAATAACCACGACGCTTATAACAGAGACATGGGCAACGGTGCTAGAAACCAGAACCGCAACTGAAAGAAGATGGACTAAAGTGTTATTTAAGATGGACTCAAAGAATCTCATGCACTTCATTAAAACTCCAACGGAAGCCCCTTGGTATATTTCGGAAATGATCGCAGAAATTAAACACTGAATGAGTCAAATTCCTTTATGTGCTATTCATCACAATTATAGGGAAGGAAACCAAGAAGCAGATGGTCTAGCGAACTATGCAGTAGACGGTAGCAAATCCGGAAACTACTCAACAACAATATGGGACCAGGCGAATCCGACTTTTATTAATCAAATTTTACTAAGCAATTCCAGGGGAGTCACCTTCTCACGTGTAATAACATTTTAGTTGTTTTTCTAATACATATATGCTTCAAAAAAAAAGTATATGTCTCGAATTAATCGGATAATACTCTATGAAACTTATTTTCGTAAATGAGATGAAAATATTTCCGCCATAATCAGGGGGTGACTACACACTACCAGATGTTGGTGTTCATTAAGTTAAAAAGTTATATTTCTCTCCCATCATGATTAAATCGAAAAAGGCTGCCAGTTAAAATAAGACGCGTAAATTCATTATGCTTTTAATAAGCTTATGCCTCTTGGAAAGGAAAATCCAGTCACATCTATGAAATTTATAGCATTTTGTAAGAGGCTACAGATAGTGCTCCAATTGAGTCTTTCAAAACAAGATCCACATTCTCATAATTCATTCATATCTCCTCATTGGAAGATAAGGAGATTATAATACCCTAGGGCGCGTACCAGAAATTTTTGAATTTTTCAACATATGCATACACATGAGAATTTTTTGAGATCGTGATAATCTAATATGATTGTCGAATATTCATTTACGGTAGCCATTGAAATAATGAAGGATGGTGGTTTTTAACACCTCTACAGAGGAATATCGACATATGTGATTGGTTGGCATATAATCCGAATTAGATTGGATTGATTTCTCGATTAATGCAATCTTGGATCAAAACTATAAACACCTTTAACATGCCAAGCCTATTAATTACAGGTTGGTGTAGTCATATTGCGGCTTTACACGAAAAATTTCTTCGTTGTAAAAACGATTTGAGGGTTTTATTTTGTTTTCTCAGACCCTAGGATTGATTTATTATTTGTTCTCTGGATACAATGTACTTGGCGTGGTAGTCTTTGACGGACTCATATTGCATTCACACAAGAAATGTGGTCGGAGAACATATTGAATTTGTAATCCTTGGAAGATACAAATTATAATCAGGCAGCCATCTTATTTGCTTACATAAGGTTTAAAATCCTTTGTGTGTTTTTAGAAATTTGGTACAAAACCGAAAATCCTTAATAATTAGTTGATGAATTCAACGTTATAGGTCTCTTGAAGAGTCCTTAAAAACACAAAAATCCATGCTTTAGCAGCATAAATATAATTTTTCTTAAATCTACAGTTAAAACATTATGATTGCTTAAAATTTGTCTATGATAGGCTATACTTATGATTTTGGTGTTTGTTCTCTATAACACTCATATACTTGAGTTAGTGAGCATCCATATTTACGTCAAATGTTGTACTCTTTTCCCTTAGTTTCAGTTTATTTTTCCACATGGTTTTCCTGACAAGGTTTTAACGAGGCAACATCTTGTTGACGTTTATTTTCAAAATGTTGATATTTGTACTCTTTTTCCTTCGTCCAAATTTTTTCCCATTGGGTTTTTACTCGAAAGGTTTTAGTGAGGAAAATTAATTCAACATAGTTGTTATCAAAGGGGGAGTTGTATCAATATCGGTTATTTGGTGGATTCCCACCATAAACTAGGTCATTTTGTTGGACCACATCAGTATAACCTTCTCCTATGAATTTGGATATCATTCTAATACATATAAGGTATGACCATAAATTTTTATTCACCTATGGTACTGTAATTGCGTATTGGCACTTTGTTGAAAAACTAGATCAACAAATTCTGCGAATCATCTCCGAGAATTTAGTAACCTAAGACACAAGTCTCAATGTATTTAAAGAAGCATGAAGACACGCAAACAATACTATTAGAAGATGAACACAAAAGAAGACTTCATCAAATAAAAAATTTCTTCACAAAAGCACAGTAATCTTTTGCATTCAAGAATTTCGTTCATCGAAATTGGAAAGTCTCATCTTAAAGATTTGATTGAAGTACTTGTAAGGGGGAGCGCCATCATCAAATTAAGGTGCATTCACTGGACTTATCGCGTTGTACTCTTTTTCCTTCTTCAAGGTTTTTACCACTTGATTTTCCTTGTCAAGGTATTAACGAGGCAACATATGCGTGTCCAACACTGTCTAAGTCTTTACATGCTTATGCAATTTCAGGTTTTTCTCTTTTGAGTTTTCCTGGTATGTTTGTAATGACTTAGCTAAAGTGGTCATCAGAGGGAGTGTTATAAACCAAGTTTATTTACTAAGATGCCCTTCGTGTCTAAGTTTAAGGTTTACATATCTTGGGCACCAAGTTTTCTATCTATATAAATGAAGACTTTAAACATTGTATTCTACACACAGATGAATGAATTCTCTCAACTTCTTCTCCCTATTTTCTGTCTCCTTCTCTATTCACAACAATATTTCCTATTTTCTCTCACAAAAAAGATTGAAAAATTAGTTTCCCTAAAAAGTAACCCTCTCTAAATCTCCGGACACAAAACAAAAACAAAAAACTGTTTTTAAAACGTGTCGACCAAATATAATGGGCCACATACTTCTACGACATGGTCGGGGCCACATCGTAGATGCTCCGGAGAGTCTCCTAATTGCTCCTAATAAAATTAGGATAATTTTTTTTAAAAGTATCAGAATCACAAGACCGAACAATGACAAGTTTTTTGTTGAGATCAACAATCTCCATCGATTTTTTCTTCGTAGCCCCAAGTACTCTTCCATTTCGTTCTTTCCATAATCTCCAACAAATAGCTAGCATAATGGATACTTCTCCACACTAATTTTCCTCTTTTTTGTAAGGCGTTTGTAAAAGCTTCAAACAAATTAAATAAAGTCTTCGGCATATTGGCCATGATATTGTGAAGGCTTTTATTTGGTCTTCCATTCCTTTACTTTTTCAATGGTTTAGTTTTCTTCTTAACTTGGTCATTCATTCCTTCAATATCTTCTCAAGGCTCAACTGATTTTGTATTCTTGTAAGTTTTTATATTCTCTCAATTTGCTCTAGATGCATGTAGATCTTGTTCACCGATTGCGGCCAACGCAGTACCATAGTTCTTTGCTAAATTGTTTTTAATTGTAACAATGTCTAATGAACATTTCAAACTGTTCAAGAATGCCCCCCAAATTGAGATCTCAAGACATGTCAAACTATTTTTTAGGCATATTCCTATGCACATGTCAGGAAGTTGATTTGGCCATTTTAGCACCCACTATGGGGATGCTAAAGTGTCATACATATCTGTCTAAGTACCACAAATAACACTTAGGAAAATAAGACAGAGTCTCCAACGAGCGATAGAGTGTCCATCACTATATGGTCATAATATCACTCGTTGGTCATTCCAGCATCAACGATAGTCAAGATGTCGCTCGCTGAGTTGATCATCACTTATCAGTTCCTCATCCAACGGCTATAATTTCCCCCCTATATAAATATCTAATTTCAAACTCATTTCAACTAACAATAGAATTTCTAAATCTCTCTAGAATTTCTCAGTTTCTCAATCTTCTTCAAATCTAAAACAATCACATCTTCTCTACACTTTTTAATTTCTTGTAATATGGATTCACAATCTCAAAGTCAAAGTCAAAGAAAAGGTAAGACGACCAAAGCACGGGGTGCAAAATACAACATCACAGAAGATGAATGCATTTGTTGTAATTATGTTTATTTTACCCAAGATTGTATGGATGGTACACAACAACATGGTAACACCATGTGGGATAACATATTTCGTAAATAAGGAGAACAAACCATGAACTTCAATAATCATGATGCAAAAGGGATTTTAGAACGATTCATTGTAATCAATAGGGAAGTCGCCTCATATGTTGCATTGATAATGCAAGCCAAGAGAGGCCGGGAGAGTAGTCTTGTGGATAGTGATGTTGAAAAACACGTTTGTACAGAATGGCAGCGAAAAAATGGCAAAATTTTCGATTTCAAAAGTTGTTATCATATTTTGAAGGTGTTGAAAAAATATAATCCAGAAGTGTTAGAAGCTAATCAACAAGTACCTGAAAGGTCACCATACAATTCTTCTCCCTCAACACCAAATTCTTCTCCATATTCAGCAGGTCCATCAAATTCTTCACCAGATACCCCAAGAAACTCAAATGTCAACTTAGTTCTCAATAATGATGATGCTAATAAAAAACTTCTAGGAAGAAACAAAGCAAGACTTGTTAGAAAATTAGCTCAACAAGGTGGAAGCTCCGATGGATTTAACATGGAGGAGTTTGTGGAACATCAGAAGAATGTTGAGAAGAAAATGCATACAATAAACAAGGCATCCTTGTCATACCCAATGCATACAACCAAGACTACATAGCATTCCTGAGAATCCCTTTTTCTCATTCTCCCTCAATATTTGTCTAACATCTTCCTCGGTTGGTTTTCGTAAATATGTTGGACCAAAGTGACCTCTAATATGTTGGATCAAACTGATAACTAAATTGAGGTTCTACTCAACAAATCTCTTCAATAATCTTTTTCACCAAATGTTGAGGCATGCGGAATCGATCTTGATAATTTTGATTAGAGTACACACAATTTGGTAGAAAATAGTCGTGCATCAGCTTTTGGTGGTAAAATTCCCTCCCTCGATACTATATCTTTTTGAGAATACTTCTTATGGCTTTGGAACTCTAGGTATTTGGCCGTATGTACAAGCATCAGAGTGTTGATTAGTTTATTATCTTCAACTTCCTCATCGTCAAGTTCTTGCAACCTCCTTCGATGCATTTCTTGCTGTAATTTAAAACGATTCATAATAGCATTCCTCTCTTCATTGGATCTCGCTATTGGCGATTATGAAATTTAAATTTGCGGATACAAATACAAAAATAGGTAAAATATATGCAGAAGTATGTGTGAGTGATTTGAAGAAATATGTGAGCATATACATAGGAAAAAGAAGGGGGACATAGCTCTTATGTAATAGCCGTTGAGCGATATAGTGTCAAAGGAGCGATATAATGAAAATCGAGCGATGGAATCTATGACGCCAGTGATACTCACATTATCGCCAACGCTTTAATGAATTTTCTCCGCAAAAAACTTTGTCGCACAATTGTTTTCTCATAGTGGCGCAACCTGTTTGCCATACCACCTGGTATGTCAAACAGGTAATTTTAATCATGTGCATAGTAATAGGCATTATACCGTCCAGATTAACTCAAGCTTCCTGCAAATAATACGTTTCCAAAACAAAATACACCGACAAATAATACAACAGAAAGAGAACAAGTGTAACTTGTGGATGGCAATGGGGCACGGGAACCTTGAATCCCATATACCTATTCCCTACCCGTTACCCATAAAAACTGGGCCGGGACGGTTTATGAACCCTAGCTTAAAATCTTTGGTCCAAGACGAGTTTTCAGGTCCCTTGCGAGCAATTTATCTTTTGGCATTTCTCTTTCAGGTTTCTCTATTTTCTTGATGACATAATCCATTGGGTCCCTAATCCTTTCTTAATTTTCCTGTAAATCAATCATTGGATAGTTTTAGAAAAAGTCGATGAAATTTTTCAGCGCTTTGCATGATCAAGTCGTTTCCAGTCAAGCGGAAGCCGGAAAGTTCGATGGATGCTAAATTAGAGTCCCGGATAGGAAAGATGAAAGAAAGTAGGAAAAGCCGAAAGGTCGATCAAGGCAGAAGAGTCGGTGCTTATGATGTAATAAATTCAAGAAACGTCCATGTTTTTCATCATTTCATGTGAGTACTAAATGACGTAAACCATATGCTTATTACCTACCTTTAAAATTTTAATTTCAAGTATAGATAAAAACACAAAATCAAAAAACCAGTTCTAATCTGTTTTTTTTTTTTTTTATAATTTATAAATTTTTTTTGATATATAAGAAAAAGTAAGGCAGAAAAACTTACTGGCCTAGAACATTATCATTTATCAGCTGAGGTGCTCTGGCTGGAAACATTCAGCTGTTCCAATTTTACATCTAATTCATTTAATTTTTATGGTGTATTACATGTTTCTCCTTAGTAAAGTATGAATTGAGGTTGAGTTTCAAATTCCAACCAAAAATTCTCTTTATCAATAAAAATCCTATTGCCTAACTTATTAGTATTATTCCATCGTTGCAAGAATTTCCTAGAAAAAAATGCCTTGGTTTTACGTCTTTGCGGAGTTGACATTCCATCGTCCATGTAAGTCGTGCACTTTCACCCATGCATGCGCTGTTTAATGTTCATTACTTAACGTATGACTAAGTGTTCTCATTTTCTGAGATTGCCCTGAAATCTGTCCAGCGGTGGAAGGATTTTGTGATAAAACAATCTCATAGCCATCGTAAAAAGATTCCATTCCTTCTGCTACTATTTGCCATACTAAACCACCTCCTATGGTTCCTCCACTTCGAGCAAAGTTATCAATGCTGTCGTAAACTGCCTTCATGTACTCATCTCTCGCGCTTAACGTGTATCCTGGATCTTTACTCGATTTGCCAAATTCAGAAAAAACCAATGGCTTTTTCAGTATGGTCCTTGAATCTTCCCAATGACTAGATATCCACTTTTCTACAAAACCCAATTGTGCATAGTCGTTTTGGCCGGATAACCTGCCAATTTGGATCGCAGCAAATAAAAGGTTCATTTTTGTCTTACCAAAAAGTAATAATGGTAAATGGTTACAATTTTTACCAGTTGTATAGGCGGTTTTAACCCGTAAATATTTGAGCTATATATATGAACCTCACCAAATATCTGGATATGCATGTATGGTAGCGAAGTCTATTTCTTGGATAAGATTGTTTGAAATGAAATCTGTGCCAACTTGGTAACCAGGATTATTTTGTTTCTTCTCTGGCATTGAATCCCCATAAAATCCCTCCATTCCGATCTCGAGCAAGTGTGTGTTGTCGATGGATTTTGTATACGTAGCCATCTCTTGTACCCACCCTTGTACTGTTTTGCCTGACGTATCAGCTTGGGAACGAGGTTCGTTCATGAGCTCCCATGCCATTATAGTTGGGTCATCCTTATAAGTGACTTTAGTTATGGTGTTGAACCGTGTTAGAACTTTCTGTAGACAAAAATAAAATAAAAAATTCATACATTAATACGTCGTCTACAAACATTTATATATGTGCATGCTTTGTTAGATGAATTTACCTTGACATGGTTCTTATAGTATTCCTTGAGAACTGGATTTGTGTAGAAATCATCATCGCTAGAAATCTTTTCGCCCGCACTTTTAGCCCACTGTACATACTGCGGTCTTCCTCCATAGTCATTGTAATTATTTACGAGACTCAGAATTAAACGTATTCCATATTTGCGTGCTTCCGAAATGACAAAATCAAGTGCCTGAAAGACACGTTCATCGTACACACCAGGTGATATTTGAAGATCAAGAGCTTGATTGCTACCGTCACTAAAAGCCCATGTTCGACATACGGTTAAGCCAGCGGCAGAAGCATCACGGAACACGTTAGAGATTTTGTATCGTTCAGTAGGATCAGCAGCTACGTGCATCATCCAATAAGAGTTGAATCCATTAAACAGAAATGGAGACCCATTGAGTAAAAACTGAGTATCTTTTGTTGTAACAAAACCTGAAACACGAGGACTAGGGACTAATCTAGCAGCTTCAGATGCTTGGAGAATTACAAGAATGGAGAAGAAGAAAAAGAAAACGATTCTAGAAAACTTAGACATCTTCTTCTTGTTTATGTTAAAAGAAGCAAGAATTGATATGTTGAGTGGTGTGGGGTTGAAGGGGTTTTTATAGAAAACGGTGAGAGCTTGATCAGAGAAAGAGAGAGAGAGGGATTTAAAATCTTTCGGCGTCAGAAATGGTGGGAAACTATCTGCTGAATTTCTGGTAGTTAAGAAAAGGTAGGCGATTCGGTTATTGATTGCATGCATGAATTCTGTTGGAGAAAGAAGCAGAAAAAACTAACAAGGAAGGTGATTGGTAGGAGGACGTGAACAACCGAGGTTGGTAATAAAAGTTTGTTACATTTTGGTTAGAAAGGCAAAAAGGTAGAGGAGATCAAATATATTTATGTTTTAGTTATTACATTCTGGGCCATCACCTGTGCATTGGGACTTTATTTATTTTATTCCATGGACATTTCATCACACCATGTAGGCGCCTAATTTTTTTATGGAACAAGTTTACCTTGAAAAGGATTCTCCTAAAATGCGCATGAATTACATATTTGTACAACATAATAGAAAAAACACTTCTCAAAAATTAGCGGCAATAGCAACAATTTCTATTTTTTCATTTTGTATACTAACATGGGGTTCTCTCGGATACATTTGTCGATACTCCATATGCAAGATATATTTCTATGACATATATATATATCATGATGATGCATTATATATGGACTCTGACTTGGTCGATCGGCTAGGTAATATATGTAGTCAACCATTCATGAATGAAGTGTTAAACCTATCTAAATAGTGGTCTGGTCGTGGCATGTGCCTCAGCCTCTCAGAGTCTCTAGAAGGTGGAGTAGTTAAGAAAAGTATGCAGGGGTATATGGCTTCACTAAGAACCGTTGATAATATAACAGAACCGCATGCAATTTTGCAGAGATTAGGGATATTGAGTGTGCCGTGTGAGGTAGAATATGCAGTTGTTTACTAAATTTAGTAAGACCTAACATGAATAATCATGGATTTTCGTATTCGTAGTGCAATTAGTTACACACATGTGAGGAGAAATTTGTGGGGCCAATCTTTTAAGTTCTGGACTCGATCAACTGTTGAATGACGAGAGCCGAAGACGGTTCCATGTGGTTGGTAGTTTGTATCTGTTAGATCTGGAAGTTATATACAACATGCATGCGATTTAATAAGGCCAAACTTTTAATCTCGGATAAAATAAAAGCTTCCATCTGCGGATCTAAACCATGAAGTTTCATGAGCAACCACCTTATCCAGGAGTACTGTTTGACACTCTCCTATAACCTTACTACTATTGTAGGTGTGTTTTATGATCGAAAACGTCTCATTTATAAAAGTACGCGGGTAAGCCCGGCATATGGCACAAGTAAAACGCAACATAATGGAGTCCAAATTTGTGCACACTTCTTTAAAGAGTGTGCACGTAATAAACTCATTCTATTGGGTGTTGAAACAAACCCGTTAGTAACTGTTAAAACACTGATGCTCCAAAGAATATATTGATCATTCCCCATACCGGCTTGTTGATCCCTTTTAATTATCACATCAATAAGAATAAGATTTTTCTTCAATTGGAATTCTAAATCACATACCTTTGTTTCATCCTTCAGAGAAGAAGTTGTATCAAAATCAATCTGGTATCCCATTTGTTGATTATATTACCAAATCCCAAGTCCAGGGGCTTGTGATAAACCGCCGTATAAACGTAATAGAAGAACATAAGGCATATAATAGCCATTGAAATTAAACAAAAACAAAGACCTAAACCTAATATTGCTTAAATGCAATATTTATATTTAAAAAGAAAAACAATCTAATTATTATTTCCTAGATTTCCTCATTAATTTGAAATCTCACACCAAAACCGAGTAAATCTGAATTAAGGAGGAAGATAATGGAGGAAAACCAGGAGAGAGAATTTAGGATTTTTCTAGAAAAAACGATTATGAAGAGGGGAAGAGAGAGAAAGGGCGTTTGTTTGTTTTTCTATCAGTTTTTCTATTTTGGTCTAATGGAATCCCTGGAAGTCGATCAAATAAGCGGCAAGGATGATTCAGATTTTATAATTAAAAGGGTCTCAAAGGTATGAAATCATCTTTATTTGTGATCAATTTTTTTTTTCTTTGTACTATAATGTTTCGGTTTAAATAGGTTTACGGCGGCAACGACACTACAAAATCAGTCGATACTTGTCATACTGGTTACAATACGGATTCACATGATGGTAATGAAACATCTGAAACTAACCATGGTTCACGTATGGAAATGGTAGAACCTGAAATTGGAATGTTGTTCGACACCGCAAAGGAAGCATATGATTTTGTTATGTTCTTGACAGAATCACAACACGATAACAAGAGATTTGGTAGTAGATTTTGTTTATAAGGAAAACAAACCCTGTTTAGGAAACAACCCGTTTAGAACAACACAATATATTTCACATCCTTCTTCTGATTATAAAATACATATTTATACGTAATCTTAATAACTACTTCTTAAGAATAAGGAACTGCAATTCACACACATGACACATCTCTAATTTAAATAACTAAAATACATAACTGAACACAACTTCCTAAACACTTATCTAAAAGATAACTACTTTCACCCGTGATTGATCAAATGGTGGCATAACAGATTTCTATAACAGCTATGCGAGGAAGATTGGTTTTAGTGTGAGAAAAATAGATCCAACATGAGCAAGGCAGATCGTAATAATATTTTGAGGCAGTGGCTTGTTTGCTCATGTGAAGGGGCTTATACCAAAGTACATACCCCAAAAAAGAAACGAAGAGAAAATCGACGATTTAATTGTATGGCGTCGTTCGCATTTAAGCTTGTCTCTGGTGATAAGTATGCATTGGTTTCTTTCGTATCAGAACATACACATGCTCTTGTCTCACTTCAACAATCACATCTAATAAGGTCGCACAGGAATATTGAACCACCTCAAGTTGAAATTACCGATAAAATGCATGAATCTGGAATTCAACCGTCTGACATTTATCGTTTCATGTGTGAAACTCCCGGTGGAGCTCAAAACCTTAATATCACTAGAATTGATTGCAATAATTTGGTCTAGAGAAAAAGAACATCTTTTTCCAAGAATGGTGATGTAGCGTGTCTCCTTAAGTACTTTGAGCAAAAATAACAGGAAAACAAACATTTTTTTAACCGGTTTAGAACCAATGATGAGAACCAGATTCGAGGCGTATTTTTTTGTGATGCTAAGTCGAGGAGAGATTATGGGTTATTTGGTGATGCGGTTTGCTTTGATACAACATTCAAAACAAATAATTATGATTTGTTATGTGCACCTATTGTAGGCGTCAACAATCATTGGCAGACTACGCTGTTCGGTTGTGGTTTGTTGGATGGGGAAACAGGAGATGCAGTCGGGTGGATGTTTTCAACTTTCTTAGAGGCTATGGGAGGTAAGAAGCCAACTAGTATTTTTACGGATCAATCTCAAGCAATTTCAAATGTTGTTCGTGACGTATTTCCTGATTCAAATCATGGATTGTGTATATGACACATATACCAAAATGCTGCAAAACATTTGAGTAAAGTTTTTCATGAAAACAAAAACTTTGCCCGCCATTTGAAAGCCTGTATATATGATCCTGAGACGGTAGAAGAATTTGAAAAAGACTGGGATAAGTTGCTTGTTGACTATGACCTTAGAGGCAATGAGTGGGAATGACCACAACTCAAAGGAGTGAGAGCATCAATAAGTTCTTGAAAGCTTATTTTAGTAAAGGCAGTATTGTGCTTCGAGAATTTGTTGATAGGTATTCTAAAGCATTGCAAGATAGACGTGAAAAGGAAAGAGAAGGAGAGCACAAAACATGTCAAACAGAACCTATCCTCAATCTTTTATGGCCTGTAGAGCGGGAAGCATCAAAAGTTTATACTAAGGCGGTGTTTAACATTTTTCAAGAAGAGCTTGGGAAGATGTCAGATATTTTCTTAGAATTGGTGGAAGATAATGGAACAATTTGTACGTATAAGGCTAGATACGATGAGGATCGAAGGAAAACTCGCACACTTGTGTACAATCCAGTCGAGAAATCAATTTCTTGCAGTTGTAGAAATTTTGAGTTTATCGGTATTCTTTGCTCACATGCATTAAAGGTTTTTCATGAATTGCGATACAAGAGTCTACCTCCTCGATATTATTTGAAGAGATGGACCCGGGAAATTAGTGAAGATGCTACACTGGATCCTCACGGCGACTTGGTACCAAATGATAACAATCCATCCGCAACGGCTCATTACAGTGAATTATCACACCTTTCACAGAAAATAATAAATAAGGGTTCAAGGTCGAAAGAAATTTTTATATATACAAAGTCGCTGATGTTAAACTCACAAGACATGGTTGATGCATATATAAATTCTAATGTAGAACAAAGAGCGGATCTAGAGAAAGAGAAATCAGAATTGAACAAAAGTGCCGCACAACAGCCTGAACAATGTCCATTACTTGAGCCACCAAAGAAGACTAGGGGACCAGCGAAAAGAAGGAAGAATGCTTTGGAACCTAAAGCACCACCAGCTGAGAGCAAAAATTCAACAAAAAAAAAAGGATAGTACTACTATATCTTTTTATGATGTCGCGTACACTTTAAAGACTGCAAAGCAATCGTTTTAAATGTTGCTGTAAGGTGACTAATGTCAACGTGAGTGTTCATTAGTTTCTTAATTATTTGTACATACACCTGACATTAGTTTGTTAATTTGTATCTCTAGATTTTCATTTTTTAAAATGTACATGAATCAGGTGGAAATGCGGATAGTTCACAAGGAATCCAAACTGCGACAACACAAGCAATGGTTAACCACAATAGCTTTTTGAAGGGAGCTTCGACTGCGGCGCAAGGCACACGAAACATTCATCAAGAGACGATGGTTTCTGGATGTGTTCTACAACCGTACAATAATCAAAGTACCTGGCAGTCAATGTCCGTACAACATGATGTATCAACAGGGCGCTACTGTGAACCCTCATGCTGTATATTCTACACCCCCTATTCATCCATATCATTTTATGAGCACTCAACACCAAGGAATAAGCCCTCTAATTAACACGCGACAGGTAAATAATTATACCTTGTCTTGTTTAAATTTTCGCCATAGACTCTATTAAAAGTTAAATTACAGTAAAATTTATGCACAACCTAACTTTGCTTTGTTAAATAATTTGATTTGATAGGGTTCCTCACACCAAGTTCCTCCTTCCCAATAAGAGCTTCCTCAAAACAAGAAGTGCTCAAAGTAGGACAAAGCATTGATCCTGTGAAGATTATGAGGAGCAGTTATTGATTTTGATTTTGATCTTTTTATTTTTTTATCAATGCGAAACAATTGATACAGTAACTCTGTTGCCAGAAGAATTGGGAATTTCAATTTCGTTAAAGGATTTGTTAAATTTATGTCTTCGTTTATACTATGCTCATATTCTTTTACAGGGTTTTGTCAAATTTCAGTTTACTTTTAAGGTTTAAAATGCCACCTAATCCAAACTACAAATTAGTTTTTCGGGCCTGCAACTTTGATTATGCAACTGTAGTGGCCTGTACTCTTTTCATTTTGTATCTGCGGCGTTTCGAGACTGTTGCAGGCTTAGTGCACTCTCAGGAAACTGATGTAGTTGCTGTGTGTAGGTCTGTGGGCAAAGAAGGTTATGAATTGGGAGTCTGCGAGTTAGTTTTTGTACCTGCAGTATACTGCAAGTTAGTTTAAGGACTCGTAGTTGTTCCTCTTCTTCTTATCATAGAAAACCCGATAATGATTGGTAGTTACAACCAAAACGAATTCCCATTTTTAGAACCCCTAGATTTTAGGATGAATTTAGATATTATTTCCGTTTATGAATCGTAATTAATTAAAAAAGAAAAAAAAAACTGACTTTATTATTTAGATAACTATTGGTTATAGAGAATGATTTTCATTGGTTTAAGCAGTGTGCACGAATTTGGACTCAACAAAATGCACCATGTTAGATGTCCGTTTTACAAGTTTTTTTGTTTCTAGCTAATATAGGGCCATTCTAGCTAATTTGTTATGTTAACTAATATTAACCTAGCTAATTGTGTGCCCACCTATAAAAGAGGATAAAGGGTGTCTGAAAAAGTAAAAGTACTAACTTACCCTCACAAGTTAGAATTACATTTTTATTCCCGTCTTTACTATAAATTTGTAAAAGGTGAAAAAAATATATCAAACAAAATTCTTTTGAAAAGATTTTAAGAAATATGGGTTTAAGGAACAATCGACTGATAAAATACTTGCACGGTGATTGCTCGTGGAATCGACAGATTTGGAGAACCCGAGTGATTTGCAAGTGAAAAATATTAATGTAAATGTGAAAATTTTGGCACTCAACAAAAGCTTTTTCAAAGAAAACAAAGAGAGAATATTGTTAAGAAGATTCGTAAGCCATTACATGTTGAAGGAAATATTAATGTAGAGAACGTAATTACTTTTAGTTCAATAGATGAGACACTAAGCCTGGAAGCAAATGATATGGTGGGAGAAAATATGGACATTGTTGATAATACATTAAATGTTTTGGCTAACAACAAAGTGTTATATATCTGATAAAACTTTGCAACGCAATGACAATGGAGATAGTAGTGTCATCATCAGTGACAAGGGGTTTTTAGAGAAACAATTGCTACCGCAAAGAGTTCAGTATCTCAAAAATCAGAATATGCGTAAAGTTCATGAAATGTCTGCAAAATGTGCTCCCAAAGGACAGTGTGGTGGTGTCATAGCAGAGGCATCGACAGAAACAAGGAGGGAGATTAAATCTACAGATGCAGCATTTTTGGATTCAGATTCTCCACGAGGAGAATGGACGGAAGTAAAAGCTAAGAAAAACACTGTTTGCAAGAAGGGATCACCTAAGAGAAATCCTTTCATGATTTACAGTGACTTTACAGATGAAAGCACGTTTCCTATCAATAGAACTAAGTTGTTTTCTCCAAGTAAGAGTGTCAATCCTAATGTCACTATAGATGGAAATTAAGGAAAAAAGAGATATATCTAACGCAAAGACCATAGTTGAAAAGGTTACAGTTGAGGTGAGGATTGTGATGTTGGAGACTTGGAGAGATTTTCCTCTCTGAATGAAAAAGCTCTAAAAAGAACCCAGTGTAAGCTTACAAGGCTAAATAGTGAAAGCTTGAAAGGCTCTGGCGAGGAAAGTTTACGGACATGCCAAAGATCCCACACTATAAAGGCTTAGCTTATTGGTCTTGGATTTGCTGACTTGTTGAAGTTGTTAGCCTTGTGTTTTTGTCTGGTGTTTTCTATGGCCTGGTAGGATGTCTTGTCTAAGTCCTCTTGTTTCTCCTAGGCGCCTCCTTATGTTTCCCTTTTCATGTTTATCAATAATATGTTACCCCTTTAGGTCATAAAAGAAGAAGTGGAGAATCATATTTGTGAATTCATGACCAAAAAAATATTAATATTTTCTAAATGTTTTAACTAAGGATATAATATGAGCATAGAAAATGCTTCCCACATGGCGATTTTGGTTTATACAATGGAATAATATTCATACCAGAATAGGTCGATATACTTCATAGTATATGCCGATTTTTGTTCATGTTTTTCATTCACAAAAAAATCATCCACAATCGGAAGATATATCGCCAAATACCTGCCTGCCGACTAATTAGTAATCTCATTTTTCCGGAGCTTTTCTAGATATAATTGGTGGATAAGAACCTATCCGTTAGCCGATTATAATCAATTATAAGATAAAAAAATAATTAACCAAGAATTTACATGATTAGCCGATTCGATGATTAGGATTAAATAATCAAAAGGAATATTAGCCATTAACGAAAAAGTTGGATAAGATATTGTTACTTCAAGATGACCTCTTTAGGTTTTAGTGCTAGTCCTCAAATTAACCAAGAATTTAGATTAAGTAAACACCTAAAGATCTAAATTTATTAAGTAGTGAATATTTCTTTAAAACAAATATGTGTTGTTTCTGGTGTTCAATCTATAATACAAAACAAGATGGGTTTTGAGCCACCGTCGGCTAGATAATATTTGAGGGACAAACAGATGATCCAACCAGTCTCATTCTAGCAATAGACATCCGACGGTCACGATGTTTGTAACCTCTTTCATTATGAATTTAATAATTAGTGAGTTTGTAACCTCTTTCGTTATAAATTTAATTTAATTATTAGTGGATCATCTGATAACTCGAGATATAAAAAGGGATACTGAATGCTAAACCAAATAAAAAATATGTGTGTCGTATCTATTACTGTCACAAATAAGATAATATTAGGATCACAATAAATCCGGTGATAAAACATGTGTACTCCGGTTTTTAGGAGGTGCACAAATTTGCATTCTCAATACTAGTATCTACAACGACATTGCAGTTTATTAGTTATAAAAATCATAATCTATGGACACTAGTTAAGTTACAGAAATGCCAAATATGTCATATTTGTGTACATGTTTGATGGGAAGCGAATCATATTAACTAAGAATCTTGGTTATTGATTTATAAATGAGGTATATGGGTTGATTTTCTGTGTATAAAGATATTTTCTTGATATTAATTTCTAAATTTATGAATTTGAGTGATTGGAATGAAAAAATCAACAATTCGAATACTAAATCATGTCAGTGCCGATACGGCACGAGTTATTTCTAATCTATAATACAAAATAAAAGAGAATTTTTAGCCTTGGACGGTCGGATAACATGTTCAGACACAAACGTTGTATCCGACCATCCCAGTCTCATCCCAGCCATGGACATCTGATGGATACAAAAACTGTAACCTCTTTTCATCATGAATATATTTTGAGTGGGTTCCCTCATAATTAGGATCATAAATAAAAATTATAATAAACATAAAAACAAATAAATAAGATATCTCATTATTTGATTTCTTACATTATAGCAGGGCATGACCCGAGCCATAACGTCCCAGGTTTTTGTTTGTTGTCACTTGTCAGTAACAATGATATCAGAATTTTCTTGTGCATTGATAACACGTATATTTTTTTCTTGTTGTTGGCACATGTTTTATTGTTGTTGGCACTTGACGATTCTTTAGATAGGCATCAAAAACTTGAATATATTGCTTGTTAGTAGTTTATTTCTTAGCCATTTAATAAAAACTGTAATAAACTTATAAGTTATAACAACATATGTAAAAGTTGTATAATATTTGTAACTGCAGAAGCCATTGGTTCAAAACTTTAACAGCTTTACAGCGATATATTTATATAAGTTGTATTCTATAGGAAAATCCTTGGAGAACAAAAAAACAAATAAGGGAAGTCACCGAAGGCTAAAAATATGAACACAGTCACAATCATCGCTAAAAGCTCGGGAAATAATGTACACCATTTTTAAAGTCTCCTCAAAGTTTATGGTAGGTTCCATGTTACCGGCCGGTTAATGCATCGTTTACTCATTTCATAAATTCAGTTTATTCCTTCTAACTTCTTATAATGAGTGCGTAAATTGAATGTGGCGATATTTCTCAAAAGTAGGAATATCATTCTTTTTATACCACTGAAAAAAGTTGCATGAAAATCCTAACAGTTTGCATAAATCCGGCCAAACTCATTTGATTGGTGTTTCTAGTACATGAGTCGGTGTTCTCAAAAGCAGTTATCAGGAAGCTGTGGCTAGGGTTCTCACTGGAGTGGAATCAACATGCTTTACCTCGGTATTCCAATCAAAGAAATCATCGAAGTCGTTTCTACTTACTGGAGTGCTATAATAGCATATGTTTTTGTTTCTTGTTTGATATTATAAGAATCATTTTTTCCTTCTTATCTACCGTAAGCCATTCTGATTGATGAACCGAAGGAGAACCATCAAGTGGTGTTGAGGTTCTCATGCTCCCTCCTATAAGAAATATTGGGGTTTGAACCATCTTAATATCCTAAAAATCCTAAATGAATTAATATAGGAATGATCTAGGAACCACATTCTATGTAATAAATAAAAAATTATGAACCGAAGGTTTCATCGAAAAAAAGTTGACACTTATATATAACCCATGCAATTATTGCCTTCCAAAATCTAATTATATCTTAACTATATCGTCACCGGTTTAGTCAGTTGGGTTAGATTGACTGGTCCGTAGAGGTGCTGGGTTTTTTCTTCTGAACAATTATGGATATAGGATTCCAAATACTGACGTTGTAGTATGACCCATATCAGATCCAATAATTATATATCTCAAATATTGATCCTCAATATCAGTAGTATGCTTCAGGGGAAAAAAATCTATCAATCTCGACCAAAATAAAAATCCAGTCCAAATCTTCACCACGCTGCAAATAAGAAAGGAAAATAATTTCTTCTTCCAGGTCAAACACAACTCTTCTTTATCGACCAAAATAAAAATCCAGTCCAAATCTTCACCACGCTGCAAATAAGAAAGGAAAATAATTTCTTCTTCCAGGTCAAACACAACTCTTCTTTATCGACACTTCACAAAGTCTTTTTGACTCAATTCTTCCTATAGGATATATAATGGAGGGGTAATTCTATAAGGGCCGTGTGTATGACCTACTCTGAAACTGTTCACACACACATTAATGGTCCAGTGGTCCCTACTCCCTGGGAATATGCAGGGG
Source organism: Papaver atlanticum (assembly GCA_023531105.1). NCBI lineage: Eukaryota > Viridiplantae > Streptophyta > Magnoliopsida > Ranunculales > Papaveraceae > Papaver > Papaver atlanticum. The sequence continues at coordinate 342,841 of JAJJMB010003672.1, forward strand.
GTCGCATATTTTAGGACGAGTTTGTTAGTGAACGGTTTTTTTTTAATAATTTTTTACACGATATATACAGAATTTTTGATAATAGAGACAACAAAAGCTAGTACAGTAATAAACAATTCAAGCTTTAATTAGGATATATATTAGAGACCAAGTTACTTAACCTTTGTTAGGTATGTTTCCATTCTCTCAGCTGCGTCAGTCCCCCACCCCCACCCCCACCCCAAATTTTATTCGTTACACACGAACACTGCTTAAACACTAAATTTCCCATCTACAAATAGATAAATAAAACTAAAAAATTCAAACAAAAAAAATCACAAAATTTCAGTTAAATTCACAAACTTAAATGAAAATTAAGTTATTTATTTATGATCCATGATACTAATTGTATAGAAATTCCATGATAACCAATTGTACTTTTATTTAGTCAAAAACTAATAAAAATGATACAAATCATTAATGAAGATTAAAATCTTATAGCATGCCCAGATAAGAAATAATTTAAAGCATAGAATAGTTTGGAAATTACCTTGGTGATATGAAGATGTTTGGTGCGAAGAATTACAACCACCATTTTCATTTCCATGAATCAAATACTTTATTGGTAAATATGTGCAAAGAATTAATCATAATTACATAATGGGTTTTGCATATTTTCTCCTAAACCACGCATCACAAATCTGCTATATAATATCGCTGAATCGCCCGCTCTAAAATTTTTTAGTAGACACGAGATGAAAAATCAAGAATGAATTGATTTGATCTGTTTTATTAACTCATGTAAATTTTGGGTTGAAATGTTATCAAAATGTTTATTTGTTTAAATAGTTTCCATGTAGGACAAATGCCTACTTACTTTCGCTCTAATTTTTAATATTTGAAGCGGACGTATGGGTAATGGAATACACATGTACAGCCCATGTGAACAAATCCTAAAAAGATTATTAATAACTAATAATAAGTATATAGGATTCAGCGTAACCAAAGGATACATTAGTAGTCAACTATATTGTCGCTTGATGCAACGTGAGGTGTTATAGTTCCTTGCTGCAATGAAACATTTATAGGTTTATAAAACTCAACTAAAATGGCTTGACATCAAGTACAGAGAACTTTCTCAGAATATGTAAAGTACGGTCATGTTAATCTCTTGTATAAATTGATGAAATTGAAATACCGAATATGGCTAGAAATTATACCTTTCAACTGTTAATTATCTCGCCATCTTCAAGTTCATTTAAAGTAATTGTGGTTAATTGAAATTCTCCATCATTGTTTTTTATGATCCACAAATTATCCCCTTACAGTGTATGTAGTATGTACGTATCACCCAATTATGGAAGAATAAAGATAATTCATCAGATGGAGGAAAGAAGATGGGGAGGGAAGAAGGGGATGAAAGCTAGATTAATGGAAAATACTCAAACCGTCAATGTTAATCAATTCACAGTCAAGTTTTTTAGCAAAATAAAGAGGTCATCTAATAATTTTCTAACGGTCTCTTGTTAGTCTACGAGTCTAATGCATCAACGGCACGTTTTAGGACCAAGACCCTAATTTGGCTACAAAGATACGACCTTTTAACAAAAATATCTCATTTTCGTACATCAATTTTGGGATCAACTTTGGTTGTTGACACTATATATTTGAGTCAACATTGGTTGTTGACACCGTATTTTGGGATCAACTTTGGTTGTTGATACCATACATAATCTGGACATTTCCCAAATTTTTGGTTTTGGTATCAACTTAAGTTGTTGACGTCAATTTTTAGGATCAACTTTTGTTGTTGCATCACAAATAATATGAATATTTTCTAAAATTTTAAGTTTTGAAGATCAATTTCGGTTGTTGACAACATATTAATTTTCTTCTTATCATTTTTGATTTTTGTTTTTGAGATCAACTTCGGTTGTTGATTTCATATTATTTTTCTTTTTCTTATTTTCTAAGTTTTGTTTTTGGGATCAACTTCGGTTGTTGACAGTGACCCATATCATTTTTTGATTTTTGTTTTGGGATTCAACTTCGGTTGTCGACACCGACGATGGTGGATTGTCGGCGGCGACGGGCGACAGTGGCGGAGATATTGGTGGTAGCGGCAGTGCTGGTGCTGCTAGTGGTGGCGGCGGAGTTAAAGGTGGTAGTGGTGGTTTTAGTGGACTGGTGGTGGTAATTGTGGAGGACTGGCGGTGGATTGGTGGTTTTGGTAGAATGGTGGTGGTGGTGGTGGTTGTGGTGGACTAGTGGTGGTGCATGAGAGAAATTTACTTATTTTTTGAAATGAAGAGAGATGTGTGTGATAAAAAAGGAAAAAATTATACAATAAATGGTACTAATGTAATCTATCTTTAAATGGATAAGGTGAGAGGTATATTATTATGTAGCATGAGTATATTTATAGGGTATCAAAACTAGGGGTATATAATTAATGTACTCATAAAAATTTGGGTCTAAAATTGTAATATTTTAAGAAAAAGAACCACCGGTTATACTTTCCTAATGGGTAGACTTGTCATTAATTCAGCCCAATATTTTGGTACCTAATGGTAATTCTTACAGGAAAAAAAAAATGAAGTTGGAATTGATTTAGTTGCCATTGTATACATAATCTAAGGACAATTTCAAGGCCTATATTTGGTAACAGAGCTACAAGCTCATATTTTATAGCTCCTAACCAATAATAATAATAAAGGGTTCCAATTTTATCTAGCAATTATGTCAACCTTCCGGCACATCTTCCACATGTACAAGCAATAGCATTCAATTTTCAGAATTAACTAACACAATACCAAAAGCACACCAAGGCAGTCAAAGGTAATTTTTGAAAATCTAATGAGTAACAGAAAAACCATCACATATAAAACTAGAAACACATACCAGAACTATAAACACATGCATATGATGGTAAAGAGAAGCCACTTCCACTGAATTTGATTTGATTAGTTCGATCTGGTTTGGGACAACAAAGTTCTCCGCAATATCCTAAAGGTTTGAAAAAGAGCCACGTTAACTTGTATCATGTATTGTTTTTCATACAATTATTAAAGCTTGGTATAGTAGGTAAGTTATAGTAAAGTCTGTCAATTAGTAGTCAGGCATATATGTCATGCATATATATCAGAGTAAGGCATTGGTCCATCTCTATTATTTCTGAGGAGGATATCGTAAATGAAATCAGATATCACTGATAACTGGCTGGCTGGATATAAGAGATACCAAAAAAAAAAAAAAAAAAACCGGTAACTTTAACATGTTGATTTCGAGGAATTAAGATCATAATGTCCATCCTTAGATCACATAACGAATGGTGACTGACTATATATATCCATGAGTTCGCATTTGTGTTCTAGGTGTACTAAAGCTGCCTGTTCAAACCTACCTATTTCGAATTTAAAGTAATCTAATTATCATTTACATATGTGTCTACCCTACTGCACTAAAATTAGCCAACCAACTTTTAGAGTAATCTAATTATCATTTACATATGTGTCTACCCTACTGCACTAAAATCAGCCAACCAACTTGTACTATGATTTTAATTTTCTTATTTATGGTTTTGCTGCCTCTGCCTGCCAATAAATATCATAGGGTACATAGATACAAGACAAACACACACTAAAAAATATTAAACAAGACACAAAAAATGGCTTCTTCCAAATCATCCTGTTCTATGTTACTATCCGCAATATTCATTTTGTTTGTGTTGCTTTTTGTTACTCCACTGTCATCATCGTTGCCTATAAGTTCCCAAGTTGAAGATATTCCTGATTTTGGATATCTCAAGTACATCATTCTTCTTACACAGCATAAACATAAAGGCTGGCTGGTAACCATGCAAAATCCTCGTTTCTTTTTACCTGATTTTCTTTCTCCTTTGCAATAATTATTACAATCTCGTTGGCTTAAGGGAAGAAAAAAAACAGTTATTCTCTGTTGGTTTATTTACGATTCTGTATTGATTGTTTTTGTATCTTCCAAGGCCGTGGTTCAATTCAATAACAGTGATTACAAAGATCAAGTCTATGACGATCTTGCTGTGAAATATTTTAAAGACAAGGTTCGCTTCTTCAGAATCAATTCTGAAACATTTGATGAGAAGGTATACTATATGTATATTTTGTCACTAATTGTTAAGAGTAAATTATATATGTAAATAATTAGTTTAGTTAATTAACTGTTAACCGGTCGACCCACAACCAAGCGAAATCATTGACGGACAAACTTAAGACCCTACACTAAACACCGCTAAAACTTGGGACCCAAACACTAATTTTCTAACTTTTAAGGTGTTTATATGTATTATCAAGTCGATCAAATTGTTTTTTAAGTATTGTTATTTAGCTGTTTAATAAATACATAAAAATAATAACTTATTTTTAATATTTTTTTGGCGACTATTTATACTTCCATTTGAGCTTGGCTAAATATACAATTCCTTCGGTATTAAAATTTCTCAGGAGAGAGCAATGAGGATATATCGCCTCAAAGAATTCCCAAGTTTCCTTTTCTTCAATAACGGTGCCTTTGTTTATAACGTTAGAGGGTGGAATCTTGAAAAGATTGAATTCCGGATTAACTTGTACAAGCCCGAAGTGACAATGGTAAATGAACTGGATGAAGATAAAGACGATATGATGATGATGAATGAGGCTAGCTAATTATCATTATTCTTAAAAAGATAATTAATTGGCTCGTACGTTCTGTGTGTCATGTGTTATTATATTGAAAACAAACCATATTATTGTCATGTGACTAATGTTTGTACTAATAAGGTTGCTACTTGCTAGTAAGCTCCATGTAATATTTTTATGTTATGTATTATGTATTGTAATTGTATTATTATTAGTATATATGTTGTTGAAATAATAAAAGTGAATGTTTTGTCAGCCAATTTGTTGCTAGATTAGAAATAATAAAATGAAGTGTGTGGAAAATTTGTCCGTCCAAAGAACGATCAAAAAACACGCAGTATCGACCGACCTGGCCTCTGTACTCTTACCCGACCTGAACATGGCTACACTTAACCAAAGAAAAGAAAAGGCTACCAAAGATATGGAAAGCCTTGTTAGCTTTTTAATGTAAAGCTTTCTTACCAAAAAAAAAAAAGTTTTGTATATCCATCAAATTACCGACGTAACTCAAAGATCTAAAACTAAGCAGAAGCTTTAGATATAATTAAGTAGCAACTAGACACTACTGGTGCTAATACGTTTTAGTGATAAGAACTAAGAGAAAGAATGGAACCATATGTTCCGTTTTCATTTCTGTTTTCATCATTACTGTTGTACATCCGAGTTCCTATATATACATATAGGTGAAGTACAAAGACAGAAGGGATAAGCCGACTATGTTATGAATAATTATCCATGTACATAAGACACATGTATAGGTGTTTTTCACTTGGTAATTCGTGGGTCCCGCATAAAGATGTTAAGCCGGTGGATCAGCCGCTCGCCACAATCTTTATGTAACACTCCCCTTGGATGATCCACTGTATCAAAAGTGCCGCCTCGTTAAACCTGGCCAGAAAATTCAATTGGATAAAAACTGGTCGAAGGAAAAAGATACATCTATTAAAGCTTTGTGATGATCATTGCTACGAATTTTCTCCCATTGTCAAAGCTGTTCCAGGAAAACTATTTTGGACAAAATATGAACGCCTGCATTAGGAAAGCTGTTTGGAAAAAACCTCATCTCAAAAATATCTATGGGTATACATTTCTTTGGATGGTGATCATCGTTCTAAGATTGTCATCTCTTTAAAAGTCTCTCCATGAAAATTCAGAGGGACAACACCTGAACGTAGGAAAACATGAGTTCTCAGAACAATGATAAACCCGCAGATGTTACCGCGTTAAAACCTTTGTTAGAGCATAGCTCGGTTGAACCCACCAAGCGTTGGTATGTCAAGTTTGGTTGTAATATTTTAGTGAACCAAAACTCATTTAAATAGTCGCATGATTATATGCTAGAGTCAACTTCGTATAGGTTAGCTAGAAAGTTACTAGGATATGAGACTTACAAGTATTACGTGAAGACTTGAAGAATGTGAAGAAGTAAAGAGATACATCGACAATATCATCTTTCCTCTTGAGGTTAGTAATATTTGACTTGAACTGTTTCATTCCTAACGTATCTTTCAAGTCATGCATATTGAAAACATAACTGCGAAGCTGTGGATATCATACTCTAGTTAGACATAGTATTAATGAATTACAATACGAAGTATAACGTCTATCTTTTGAACTTCGTATATAAGACATCGACATAATCGTATGAATGCTATTGTGATTATGTATGGGTATGGGTGAAGATTTCGTCCTAGGAAACAATGTTTTACAATCGTTTAAAGGAAGTACATTCATAAACTTGTTTTGTGAATCGAAAGGGAAATCGCTAGGCTTGTTGGTATTGTTATTCATTGCAAATCTTTTGAATTACCAATATGTGTGATTGAGTATAACCGTTCATAACTTGTTTATGTATCTTGGTAAAACTAATCACAAGGCCTGACTTTTGTATTGGTATGACTTTTATTAGTGAAACGGATCTTAAGTAATCACATGAGATGGTAAGATCGATATCTTGAAATTGGTGTGACTAAATACTAGTCATTGGGCAACCGATCCTAGTAAGAGGTGTGACCGACCACAAGAGAGTGTAATCGATCCTTGTAAGAGGTTTAACAAGTTTTAGTAAGTTGGTGGAACCGATCCTATAACTTGGTCAACCGATCACAAGTTTTACCATAAGAAGTGGTAACCGATCCTAGTACTTAGTTAGCCATTTTATGGTAACTAGTGTAACCGATCTTAGTACCCACTTGGAGGTAGAACCGAAACTTTGTGTTGAGGTAGAACCGTGAAACCCATTATTGGTGATTTGATAGGATAATCAATCACATAGTTCTTGAAAGTCAGATGAACCAACTCTAAACTTGTTTGGAAGTGTGGCAAATCGGTTCCAAGATTGTAAATATGAAAAAGGATTTAAAAAGTAAAGATGTCGATATAATTTGAACATGTGTAGTAATTCTTATCTTTTATTGTTCAAAGATATTCCATAATAACTAAAGGAGAATCCCGGAACGAAATAAATTGAGAATCTTTTAATTATGGTTTTTAGTTTTATATGCTTTTAATTTCCAGCAATTAAAACGCATATCTCTGGAGAATAAAAGTTAGTAATGTGCACTTACTAATTGGAGATTTTCTAGTAAGATTTCGGTCAATATTTGGACAGTGCATTTCCAGGAATTATGAAAACCAATTTTGTGTTTATTGCATATCTTTGAGAATATTCGGTTTTGGAAATTTCTTGGTGTCCAAACTTCCTTGTCAATAAATATTGAAGTTTGCATTTCTAGCAAACTAATCCTCAGAGCCAGCAAAACTACCTAGTTGTGTTATTATTGGTGGAGACGTCTATACGGAAAGGAAATTACCCTAATTAGGCGAAATCTCTTACGACTGCTCGTTTTAAAGACTTCTTTGTGATTGGGAAGCTCTACGAGTACCATTGGTGGGAAACTAGATAATTGCAGTTTATTATTAGTTTTCGATTGATTTGATTGACTAACGTTTGTTGAACTTTGATTGCACTTAGTTTGTTTATGCTTGAGAATCTTCTTTTCTGATATAAGATTCACTCAAACTAGATCAAAGTGTCGACGAGGATCTTTAGAACTGTTTGTAGATTTAAAGACGTCTTGTGATAATCCATCATTAACAGACTCCGTTATGTGTGTGATTGATCACAAGAGATTCAAGTTGTTTGTGTGCAGGTGTTTATTGAAGATCAAAGAAGATTTGAAAAAAAAGAAAAAGATATTTGGGTTCATAATCTTTGGTGTGAACAAAACTTTATTCGGCTGGAAAGGGATCCAACTATAATCGGTTTATCTTTGTGATAGATTAGATTGATTAGTTGAGTAGATCGGCATCAATACAATTCTTGGTGATTAATAGTATTGATTGCATAGTCTAAACAATTACTTTGGTAGTTGTTAAAGAGATTGATATAAGGACCCGACAAAGGAGTTTATTGGGATAAACGGAAGAGCCTTATGTCAAACTCATATCATGTTGTTTGAAAAGAGTTGTTACCGAACAGATTTGTTGTTCCTTTACTGTTTGGAATACGAACCAAAGGAATTGTTCCAAGTGCGTGACTTATTACAAGTTGGAGGTGCAGGGATACTGAGGGAACTAGGTGAACTATAGGTTTAGTTCCTTGGTCTCAACTATACGAAGTTGGTTTGATTTTGTATAGCGGCTTAATTCTGAGAGTATTCAATTCTGGACTAGGTCCCGGGGTTTTTCTGCATTTGCGGTTTGCTCGTTAACAAAATCTTTCCGTGTCTTTTACTTTTCTATTTCCGCAATTAAAATTGTTTTATTATAATTATAAGTAAAATACACAAACGTTAATTCTTAATTACTTGATAGCAATCCTATTGTGTTTGGTTACTTGATAGCAATCCTATTGTTCCTTTATTGTTTGGAATACGAACCAAAGGAATTGTTCCAAGTGCGTGACTTATTACAAGTTGGAGGCGCAGGGATACTGAGGGAACTAGGTGAACTATAGGTTTAGTTGCTTGGTCTCAACTATACGAAGTTGGTTTGATTTTGTATAGCGGCTTAATTCTGAGAGTATTCAATTCTGGACTAGGTCCCGGGATTTTTCTGCATTTGCGGTTTGCTCGTTAACAAAATCTTGCCGTGTCTTTTACTTTTCTATTTCCGCAATTATAATTGTTTTATTATAATTAGAAGTAAAATACACAAACGTTAATTCTTAATTACTTGATAGCAATCCTATTGTGTTTGGTTAAGTTCGAACCTATTATCAAGTAATCATACTTCGTTGTTGTATTTTCTCGATCTTGTATCCATAGTCAATCACACAAGTTATCTTGTTGTCGTATTGTTTCGATCTCGTATCCATATACGATCACACGAAGTGTGAACCGATTAGTTTTATTGTCTCAACTCAGTCCATAGACAATCACTTTCGGATAAAGGACTTATAGGTTAGATTGAGGTATATTTGGGTACCCTCGTCTTTTCAATTGGTATCAGAGAAGGAAAACACAAAAAGATCTAACAATCTGTGTTTGGTGCGATCCATCCTATAAGAAATGAACTCGATTTCTCATGAATCGACTTCAATTAACGTACCGCCAAGATTTGACGGAACAAACTATCTATGGTGGAAGTCTTCTATGAGATCTTTTCTTCAATCACGATACTTTAATACATGGCTATTAGTCGTCGATGGTTATAATCACCCGAAAGTAGAAAATTCAGAAACTGAGTTTAAACGCTTAGTGGATTTTTCAAACGAAGAAAAGGCTTTTGCTAAGCAGAATTCAAATGGTTTGATGCTATTATACATGCTGTAAGTCGTGTTCTACAACATCATGTATCAACTTGTCAAACTTCGAAAGAAGCTTCGGATAATCTTCAGATCATGTTCGAAGGTACATCAAAGAAAGAAGCTAGACTTCAAACTCTTACGTCCGACTGGGAAAACCTTCGAATGGATGACAACGACACTTTTGAAGAGTTTTATATTAAACTCTATGAGATGGTAAATGCTTCTTTCTCACTTGGAAAGACTATTTCTGAAAAAGATATAGTATGCAAAATTCTTAGATCGTTGCCATCTAGATACGATTCTAAGAAGCATGCAATCATAGAAGCAAATGATCTTTCAACACTCTCACGAAGCACACTCGTTGGAAAGTTAAATATCTTTGATCATGAATCACAGTCTATTCAAAATAAAGGAATAGCTTTTAAAGCTGAAAAAATTCCGAGAGCTCCAATAGAGAAAAATAGACAGATGGATCATTCAATTGAACAGATTGAAGAAAATTCTGATGATGAAATTGAACTATCATTATCATTGATTACTAGATAGTTTTGAGATCTCTTACAGAAAATAAATAAGAGATTCATAAAGGATAATCATCGATCCTCTCGTCCACATGATCGAGTTCCTGTCAAAAAGGATCAGGAAGAAGATGATGAATATCAGCCGCAGTGCTTCAAGTATAAAGGGTTTGGTCATATAGATAAGACTGTCCCAATATTAAGAAATACACTGGAAGTAAGGCACTGGTTGTAACTCTAGATGAGACCTCTGATTCTTATGACTCTGAAGAAGAGGAAAAAATAATATTGCATCAGTTGTCAATCTTATTTCTTCCTCCTCCATTAGTGATTTACCCATTTTAAAAATGGACATGTCTTCCGATGTTATTAAATCATCTAATAATAAAGGGAAAAATAAGACAAGATGCAAAAACTGTCTCAAAAACAGAATTGTTAAAAGTTGCATAGGCAACCCAAGTCAATCTCAAGATACTTCACTAGTTCGAAGTAACAAGAAAGGACTCCTTCATACTATACTAGATTCAGAACACTCTGGTTTTTCAAAATTCCATAATGAGAGAAAATCTCATACTAATACCACCTGATCGGTATTAGCATTTCTTCCTCACCTTGTGTGCCAAATTTAGTGAGGAAGAAGAAAGATCAAGGCACTTATGTGTAGATTATGAGAATAAAATCTAGTAATTGAAAATAATTGAGATATTCGTATTTATATGAATATTATATTTTCGGAAGTATGAAAATTATAAAAATATCCTTCTCCTTCTTTGGTCATTCCTTGTCTGAACTATGAGTCTGGATCTAATGTCCTCTCTTGATAAGATGCTAGATCAGAAAGATCGAATAAGTATGCATCTTCCCTTGATATTGAGAAATCAAAGAGTAAAATCAAAAAGAGAGATTGGCTTATCAAGAAGGAAAGAGAGAATATGCTGAAGAAAGATCAGTGTATTGAAGCATTGACACACTTCTGTATTCAATCAAAGATAGAATTACATGTTCTTGCAGAATCCTTCACGAAAATTTCTCAACTGCAAGAAATTCTGGTCAAACAACAAGGTTATCTACTTGAAGAATTTCACAAGTTGAAGACTGAAAGTAATAAGATTCCTTCCTCTAGCATTTAGATGAAGGATTAATCAGGAAAATAGACATCAGTTTTTGTTTTCTTTCAATAATTGTATAAGATCTATTTTGAGTAAAACTATCTTATTATTTATTGAATAAAATTATTAGTTTATAATTTTTCTTGTGATAGTTTTTGATTACATAGCCTGTGCTTGAAAGCTTTATATTATTTCTATGTATGTTTATGGGATGTTTGATTTCGGTTTTCATGACCTTAATATTCGATCTCATATGTGTAAACCCTTACGGTTTTGGTGACTTTTTGATTTAGCGGGATTGAGTTCTAGCCCATTTGGTAGGCTTTATCAAAGGATCATAAGGGGTTCTGATTAGCACAATATGTTGAATCGTTTTTGGTTTAGCATATAAGCATATGTGTTTCGGGGTTTCAACTTTTGCATTGCAATAGTTAAAACCAGTTTTCAACCTTTCTCTGGTAAAGGTTGCTCTTTTGTTGTTGTTCTTTTATCTTGCGAGAGGATGACAACACAACGTGGGAGAGTTCTATGTGAAATTTTGCTTAATGACATATACTTCAGGGGAGAAAAGGAAGCGGAATTTGAGGTAACAACTTTGTTAGTTAATCGTTTTCCTATTTAAGAAAAGCCTGATTTTATTGCATATATTTATTGCTTTTGCTTAACAAAATTCCAGTACAATTGATGTTTATTCCATTATTTGTGTATGGATGTGTGTGATTCAATTGTTTCCGGTTAAGAAAAACTATTGTTATCTTGCTTTATTGTTTGGTATCAATTGTTTAGGCTTACGAAATTTCGGTGCAATTGCGGTGCTATAATGTCTATGATTGTTTCAATTGCTTCCGGTTGTGCTAAATGATTATACAAATTGATTTATTTGGTTTGTATGGATTGTTTATGTCTTAACAAAAAGTTTTTCGGGATCAATTGTTTAGTCCAATTGGATTCCGAATAAGAGAAACTAAGTTAATTCTGATCTTAGTTAGACTTATCAAAGTGGAGGTTTCGGTTATTCAAGTCTAATCGAATGCCTTAACAAGAAATGCTAGTTAACTAACCTAGTACTTGTCTTGTTTAAAAGTGAAAGGTCTAAATTATTGATGAAAATAATTAGAGCCTGATGAGAAAAATAGAGTTAATTCTGATCTTTATTTTGGTCTTATCGAACAAGCGATTGTATTTGTACAATCGGTTTAGCAAAAGAACTAAGAAGCTTAATCAATTTATTATTTGCTAAACTATTAGGGAAAATTGCTTCGGGCAATTGTTTCCTTGGTAACATATCAAAACAAAATTACTTTGTAGTTTCGGTTATGATATTGGTTTGTCTAAAATGGTGTGTGGAACCCTCGTGCTTAACCCTTATAGGTTGCAAGTCTTTTTGTAAGATTTGTAAGATCCTTTCGGTTTTTCCTTTATTTGCTCGTACCTTTGTCATTTTGTGACAAAAAGGGGGAGAAATATATGGAGTAAACAGGTGATTTGGTATCATTAAGGGAAAGGATAATGGTGCTTCAACGTTATATCTGACAAAAGGGTAAAGCATAGACTAAGGGGGAGTAGCATATCATATTGATACTTGTGGTTATCTTAACTACAAAGGGAATAAAAAAGACGTGTGGATTGAAAATCTACCTATCTTACCTTTAGGGGGAGTATTAGCTTTGTTATTATAATGTCAACAACGGCATTTAAGGATTGAATGTATACAGGTTATTGTGTTGTTGAAACTTGGAATCAAGCGTATGTGTAATGTTCTTGTAATTTGTTTATCCATATGATGTAAGAGTTTTGTCACTAAAATTGACAAAGGGGGGGATTGTTAGAGCATAGCTCGGTTGAACCCACCAAGCATTGGTATGTCAAGTTTGCTTGTCATATTTTAGTGAACAAAAACTCATTTAAAGAGTCGCTTGATTATATGCTAGAGTCAACTTCGTATAGGTTAGCTAGAAAGTTACTAGGATATGAGACTTACAAGTATTACGTGAAGACTTGTAGAATGTGAAGAAGTAAAGAGCTACATCGACAACATCATCCTTCCTCTTGAGGTTAGTAATGTAGTTGCATCTTTTCTGATGGATACATCCAAGTAGATCTAAAGGCTATAAAACTACTAACATTCAAGATCAAAGATAAACAAGATGTAAAGAACATGAAAAGTAAAGATTGACACATGCATATAACGTGGTTCGGCCATGAAGACCTACGTCCAAGGGAAATAAGATGTTTTCTTTATTGATTAAGGTTTTACCCTTGAAAGAGTTACAAATATCACTCAGATTTCTTGCTTTCTCTTTCTCTAAATATCTTTCAGGAATTCTCTGTAGAAAGACCATCTAATATTACATGTCCATCTTCTTCTACATGGACTGGTATTTATAGGTAAATTAGACTCGTAAAGGCCTGATCTCGCCGAGCTGGTGGATCTATCGTGCATCTTCTTATTACTTCGGACGAGCTCTATATTATCCCTCGTGATGACCTCTTGGTTCTCCTTCCGAGTCATCTCGCTCCATTCGTCATCGTGTTGCTCTTCCTTGGAGAACCTCGTGCTGCATTATCTTGGGGTCATAGTATAGATCGCCCGAGCCTTCTGATATGATGTAGATTCGTCCACGCCTCTTTTGATCCTTCATTAAATGCAGTCCTTCTTTTTAGACTTGACCGTCTGAGTTGATTAGATCACTCCTTACACGCGTCATTCATGTAACGTCATAGCAGGTGTCTCGATTCAGACGAAATCATCTTTTTAGAATATGATTCAATGCTCTTATCTCATCACCTTATCATGATACCATCTATTGAGATGTTGACACGTGGCCATCGGGTATTTTACCCTCATATTTTGCTCATTTTCTTTGCAACTTGCCAAGGGCATGATGGGAAGAAAACTTCGTAACCGCACCGTTTTTATCGCCATGTCTGTACTTTTAGTGCGCTTTTACCTGTTGGACTTGAGGCGTCGATTGGTTGTCCAAAGGTTTTTTAAGATAGAGAATGTCTTTCTCTTTCTTTTATGGTCGTCGTTATTAATGTTCCTTGACTTTTTTTGGATAAGTACTGGTTAGCTTCCCGATGTCTTTTATTCTTATAAAAGCTTTCCTTGGGTGGAGAATTAAGTTTTATTCTCTTCTTCCCCTCTGCAAAGTTCATAGTTTTTAGTTTTCTCCTTCTCTCTCATAAAGGTTTCTTATGTCTGATAGAAGTTTTCCTCCTCGTCCACCATGGCGGCAAGATGTTCATTCATGTTTTCTTGAGCATGATGGTATGCCCTCTCATTTGTTTGATTTATCAGTTCTTCTTGATCTGATCTCTAGATCATCACCGATGTTTTCTCGGAAAGACCTATATGTTCGCATATCGTCTTTAGCCCATTGGTGGTTTAGGGAAATTGATTTGTCTGCTAGTGGATTGGTCTTTTTGCTGGAAGATTTCCATCCGCCGTTGTGCCTATTTATACGGTTTAGCTTGGAAACAGTTCATATTGTGTGATTCTACACACTGTTTATCTTAGAAACACTTTATGCTGCCGTGTGGATCGCCATTCGCCAGGTGACAAAAGTGTTTGTGTTTTAAGCTGGTGTGAGATGAGTCGTGTCCTTTGAAGATCCGTGATCTGTGTAAGTTATTATTGTTCTTTTTTGCCGATCGTCCGATCTGCTGAGGATGCTAAGGTATAAAATACTGCCATAATATTTTAAGGTATATATACCTTTCCCCTGTTTTATTTCTGAGCGTCTGATGGCATGTGTATCGTGTAGTGAAGGCTCCTTCTTTTTTCTGCCCTGTTTTGGTGACTTTGGGATGGTAAGGTTTTTCACGAGGCTGCTTCTGCCCGTGATGATGGTGCTTACTGAGATTGGAATCACAGATTCCCTAATCGGGCGATATAGCTGCTCCTGATTTCGCCGAGGGTGAGGCTCGGGTGGATACCGAGCGGGATGCTCCTGGAAAGGCACCATTGCGATGCTCTTTTGTGTTGTTCTTAGATTTGAGGACTCTTTTGGTCCTGTTGGTTAATATGTCCTCGTGCTCCTTTGAGGCGTTATTATGCTGACTTTTTTGTTTTGGAAAGTCCTCAAATGTCGGAGGAAAATAATACTTGTAATTGAAGTACTTATTAATATGATAGTTTTTTCTTACTGAAATATTTCCGTATTATATTTTTATGTCAATAGCTCTGAGGGGTTTTATGTATACTGTTGGTCTAACCATGGGTGACAAAGCCAAGGAGTGATCAATTCCTTAATCGGATAGGGCATCTCTTACTGTGTTGGACTTTGAGTATATCACATTCCCTTTCTCGCTCTGGTCTGGTGCCTTCATGGGCTGGGTTATGTAATAGTGTCCTATTTAGGTTACACTTTCCCCAGGGTTAAGTGGTCAGTTGTTTGAGTCACTTGTTTATTAACCATTGTTTGGAGGGCAATATCTCGGTCAAGTGATTCTTGCCTTAGCCAAAGGTAAGTACCTTGATTCTGGATATCTCCTGTTATGGCAGGACATCATCCGATTCATGATCTTGATGGCATTACCTTAGGTCTAATTCCGTCTTAGGTAGCTTAGGGTGTCCCTCGCTTCATCTTGCTTCACTCGACTAGATGGAACTGCCTTAGGTCTGTGTCCGTCTTGGGCAGCTTAGGTGTTTTAACCGCATCATTCGTTGTAGAATGGAAGGTGTGGCTAGCACCGTGCCATAATCTTGATGGGCTTTTGTTATAATGCAAATATGGTATGATCATGCAAATGCAAGAAAAAATAAATCAAATAAATTAAAGAAAAAAATTGCAAGAAAAAATGAAGAAGTATAAATCAAAGTAAACAAAAGAGGGTTCAAAAAATTGCAAAGAATAAGTACACAAAAAGAGTAATTTCATTATTCTAAAAAGAGGGTTTATAAGCCCTTAGTACATTCGAGTAAGGTTCCATGACCTTTTACAAGTATGGATTGGAGCCCTATTTTCATCATTTATCCTTCTAAGCGATGAGCTGTTTAAGCATTGTATTACTTGAGGTACTTGATATTCCAGGGGCGCTCTAGTTCTTCCCCATTAGGTATGAGCAGTCTGTGTGCTCCCTTGCCTGCCTTGGCGATGACTGTTAGTGGTCCTTCCCAGATGGGAGAAAATTTTCCTTACTCGCGCTAGTATGGCGGGATTTCTCGCCAGACTTTGTCGCCTGGGCTAAATTGCCTCTGATGAACACGTTTGTTATATTCTCGGGCTAACCTCCGATGATAATTTTTTATTCTCTGGAGAGCTATTTCTCGGTTTTCCTCGAGATTGTCTAACTTAGCGTGTATCATGTCCGATCTTAGGTTATATTCCCAAGCCTCGGTCTTGGTTGCCGGGATCATCGCTTTGGTTGGTATGATCGCTTCCGTGCCATAAGTGAGAGCGAAGGGAGTCATCCCTATTGCTTCTCTTCGAGTGGTCCGATAGGCCCATGGAACATTGTGTAATTGCTCACACCAGCTAGCCCCATGTCCATCCAGCTTCTTTTTGAGCATGTCGGCGATGGTTTTGTTAGTGGCCTCCGCCTGGCCATTGCTCTCGGGGTAGATGGGTGTGGATTTATTGTTCCTGATCTTGAAACAGTTAAAGAGATGCAGTTATAAAACAACGGCGAAAGACATTGATTGAAATAAACCTTAAAAGAAGGAAAAAAAAAAGGAGGAAAGAAGTTCTTACCGTCTTGAAGGTCGAGATGGAGAGCCCCTCCCAGACATAATGGAGTTCTCTATAAGGAACAATAATTTAAGAAGGAACAACAAAAGACAGAGAAGAAAGAGGATGAAAAAGTTCCGAACTCTGAAAAAGGAAAATAAAGACAATATTCTCTTCTTCAGGAGGATTTTATAAGAAACCCTTGGACAATCAACCGGCGCCTCAAGTCCAACAGGTAGCGCATTAAAGAAGACAACGTAGCCAGAATCTGGGACGTGGCGATAAAGTCGGGGCGGTTACAAAGTTCTCTACCCATCGTGCCCTAGGCATAAAGAAAAGAAAAAGAGCAAATTGTGAGGGTAAAATACCCGATCGTCACGCGTCAACATCTCAAGGGATGATCTTATGATAAGGTGATGAGGTGAAAGCATCGAATCATCCTCTAAAAGGTAATCTCGTCTGAATCGAGATATCTGCTATAGGGCTACATTTATGACGCATGTCAAGAGTGGTCTAATCGAACTCAGACGGTCAAGTCTAAAAAGGGGAAATGCCTTTAATGAAGGGTCAGAAGAGACGTGGGATAAAGCATGTCGCATCAGAAGACTCGAACGATCCATACCACGACCTGAGGATAGTGCAGTACGATACCCTTTAAGGAAGAGCAGTACGATCAGACACAACACGAGATAGCTCGAAAGGAAAACCGAGCGAGATGTCACAAAGGGTGGTATAGAGTTCGACCGAGGTAACAACAGGATGTACGATGGATCCACCAGCTCGGCGAGAGAAGACCACTCCATGTAGAAGGAAATGGACATGTAATCTTTTATGGTAGTTCTAGAGAGAATTCTAGAGAGAGATTTAGAGAAAGAGAGGGTGAGGAATCTAAGTGATATCTGTAACTCTTTCAAGGATAAGACCTTAACCAATAAAGAAGATAGTTTCTTTCCCGTGGATGTAGATCTCAATGGCCGAACCACGTTATATACTTGTGTTCATCTTTACTTTCATGCTCTTTACATCTTGTTTATCTTTGAATCTTGCATGTTAGTAGCTTTATTATCGTTAGATCCATTTGGGTGTAGTCATTCGAAAAGATGCAACTACACTATCTGCTGAATTTCTGGTAGTTAAGAAAAGGTAGGCGATTCGGTTATTGATTGCATGCATGAATTCTGTTGGAGAAAGAAGCAGAAAAAACTAACAAGGAAGGTGACTGGTAGGAGGACGTGAACTAACGAGGTTGGTAATAAAAGTTCGTTACATTTTTGGATAGAAAGGCGAAAGGGCGAGGAGATCAAAGATATTACATTCTGGGACATCACCTCTGCAATACAAAACACTTCTCAAAACTGGCGGCAAATAATTTTGCGTAAAAACCTGACCAGTTAGAAAAAAATAACTAACAATATGCAATGAGACAAGTAATCTAACAATTCAGAGCATAAATGGAAAGAAAGTAATTACAGTTGGAATATGGTAAACTGCTTTGAATAATTTGATGACGCAACAATTTCTATTTTTGCATTCTAAATATTAACATGGGGTTCTATCGGATACATTTGTCGATATTCCATATACAAGATATATTTCGATGACTTATATATATGATGATGATGCATTATATATGGACTCTGACTTGGTCGATCCCTAGGTCATATATGTCGTCAACCATGAATGAATGTGACGGTATACCTATCAATAAATAGCGGTCTGGTCGTGGCGTGTGCCTCAGCCTCAGCCTCTCAGAGTCTCTAGAAGGCGTAGTTTAGAAAAGTATGCAGGGGTACACGGCTTCCCTAAGAAATGTTTATATAACAGAACCGCATGCAATTTTGCAGAGATTAGGGATATTGAGTGTGCTGTGTGGGGTCGGATATTCAGGTTTTTTGCTAAATTTAGTAAGGCGTAACATGAATAATCAGGGTGCAATTAGTAATACACATGTGAGGGGAAATTTGTGGGGCCAATTTTTTAGTTCAGGACTCGATTAACTGTGGAATGATGAGAGTCGAAGATGGTTCCATGTGGTTGGCTATTTGAATCTGTTAGATCTGGAAGTCATAACATGCAATCCATTTTGGAGGATCTTAACGACAAAATTTTAAGAGCAACCACCTTATCCGGAAGTACTGTTTGACGGTATTGTTTGACAGTCTCCTAATCCTACTGTTGTAGGTGTGTTTTTATTGATCCAAAGAGAAGATATTAATAGTCTCCTAACCTACTGCTGTAGGTGTGTTTTTATGGATCCAAAGAGAAGATATTAATAGAATGGAGAATTTACAAAATAGTTGCCAGAAGTAGCTAGGAAAAAGATAAAAGAAAAATACAGAAAAGTTACAAAAACAAAGCTTTTCAGTTAGTTATTAGAACTGAACTTGCAAAGTTCGTATGAACCCTTTTACTACCTCAGCAGCCCAATTGAGCAGCATTGATTTAGCATCAACCAAATCCAGGTCTGTTTTGAAGATGTAGTTCTCGCCATATTACCATAATAATTGCAGCCGAAATTAACCCCCATATCAAGTTACCAGAACTGGAAAAGTAATTGTGATCCCATCCATGAGCTAAAGAGTACGTTGTGTTTGGAAAAACTCATGTCCAACTGTTTCCAGGAAAGGGCGAATACCAAATTTTAAGAGCAATTTTGCAATGCATAAACTGATGCTCCTGTGATTTTTCAGTATTTCGGCATAAAATGCAAGAATTATAGAGCGTCATTCCCTTGTTGTTCAAAGTATCAATTATATCTAGCTTCCCATGAATTAGACACCAAACTAGGAACTTCACTTTTGGAGGTATTTCTGCTTTCCGGATAAAAGTAGCTGGAAAATCATCTAAACCATCAGTTGCCACCAACTTAGAGTAAAGAGATTTAACACTGAAAATACCTCAGTTATGAGGAATCCATCTCCTAATATCTAGTAAAGTCCAAAGCTTCACTATCTGACAATACTCTTTTAAAGTCAAACTTCCAGCTACCATCTGAAGTTACCATATCAACAATTCTTGAATGCTTGTCTCTGCAGATTCTGTAGAGACTTGAGAAAGAAGCATCCAGAGTATTGTTATCATACCAAAGGTCATTCCAAAAGATGTTCCTGCCAGAATGGATGAAAAGAGTACAGTTAGTGGATATGAGATTCTTATTGTCCGCAATGGCTCTCCAACAAGAAACTCCATACGGGGTTATCACTTCATCTGAAATCCAACAATAGTAATCGTTCGCATATTTATCTGTGATGATTTTATACCACAATCAATTTTTTCCACACCAAACCTCCAATACCATGGCTAACATAACCATTTCATTATTTTGAGATTGCAGATACTAAAACCACCTCTATTTATGGGAGCAAGAACCAAATCCCATTGAACAAGGTGTGAGATTTTAGAACCTGAGTCATGTTTCCATAAGATGTTTTTTATTTTCCTGTTGAGAATCTTTAGAACATAAGTCGGAGCTTTGAAAAAGGAGAAGTAATAGATTGGAAGAGAAAATAAAATACATTTGAGTATAGTGAGTTTACCTCCTTTTGATAAGTTACACCTTCTCCACAAAGAAAGTCTTACCTCAAATTTCTCAATGATTGCATCCCATATGTGTTTTGAATTAGATTTTGCTTCAAGGGACAAACACAGATACATAAAAAGCAAAGAGTTTGTTGCACAACCAAATTCAGTAGCTTAATTATTTATTTCAGGAATATCACCAATTGCAACAATTATTGTTTTGGTAGTATTTACTTTGAGACCAGCAATATACTCAAAAAAATGAAGGGTAAAGAAAATATTTTGAAGTTCTTCTTTGTTATTATCAATGAAGAAGATTATATCATCTGCATAAAGTAAGTGATTTACCACCAAACTTGATGGGGAAACAGAGAAACCACTAAATAAATTTGAGTTTGCAGCTCTTTCCATGTACCTTGAATATCCTTCCATAGCTATGTTGAACAAAAGTGGAGAAACAGGACAGCCTTTCCTAACTCCCCTTGAACTTTTGAAGGAACTAAAAGCACTTCCATTTATGAGAACTGAGAAAGAGGAAGTAGAATAACATTACTTGAGCCAATTACACCATTTCTTGCCAAAACTCATCTTGCATAACACAAATTCCAGATATTTCAAGTTGTTTCTATCAAACGCTTTTTCTAGATTAATCTTGCAAACAATGCGAGCCTTTGTTTTTTATCTTATCCTTGAATCCACCAACTCACTAGCAATTGGGGTCCCATCAATGATTTGCCTACCTTCAATGTAAGCACATTACACATGAGAGATCAACTTATCCATCACTAGTTTCATCCTAGAAGCAAGCACTTTAGCCATAATTTTGTGAACACTAGTCAACAAACATATGGGTATGCAGTCTTTGATAGTTTCAGTGTGATCTTCCTTCATAACTAGAGTGATAAAAGTAGAATTGTGTTTAGGATCAACATTACCATATGAGCAGAATTCAGCAATTGTGTCCATGATGTCCTTTTTGATGAAACTCCAACATTTGAGAAAAACATAATTGGAAAACCATCAGGTCCAGGCGCTTTGTGATATCCAAGTCCTTTGATTGTTATAGGTGTGTTTAATGATTGAAATTTCTCGTATATAAAAGTTCGTGAGTAGACCAAGGTACTGGGTTTTCGCCCCCTACTAGTAGCGGTTGTTCCAGTCGAATGAAATAATTAGGGAGTAGAGGTTGCTCCAGTAGAATGAAAGAATTAGGGCGGGTCTTTTCCCGCGGTTCTCCCGAGATAATCTTACTAATTATGCGCCTTTGTTTTCTAGTTTGTATCACTAGGTACCAGAGAAGATCGATATGATCGTGTTACTGTATCCATCTGTATTGAAGAGATGGGCCAAAGTAGGATATTCACCTTTTCTTTATTTATAACAGAGGATAAACGATCGATGCTAACAAATAGTCGAGCACCATCACTTCTTTCATAAATTGAACCACGAAATCACCAACTGGTCGTCGTTTCTTCACTTCTACCTAGATCTTTATGGCTTTCTAATTTATCATTCCCTCTATGTAGTGATCTAATATGTGGTTCTGCACAGAAACTGGGATGACGTGGCATGGAAGTTTTATGATGATGTGGCCTTTGCTGACTGAGCTGTATTGCTGACGTGGCTAGCACCCCCGCTGACATGATAGCTGACTGGACCGATCTGACATCATACTAACGGTGCCCAAACAGTAACGTAATCTTCCAGAATATTCTAACGACGTCATAACGTTAACGGACTACTCTGACGGTGTTACAACTGTAACGGAATATGCTGACGGCATCACATAGATTACGGAACATGCTAATGCCATAACAATGTGGCTTGGCTAGAACGGTGTCTCGGCTTGGTGATCAGCTTGGCTGCCGGCAGTGTCCACCGGCCTTGTCTGCCGGCCTGATCCACCGATTTTTCCACGGTTTTGGAGATATGTTGCCTTTGATGTCGAACATTTTGCAACAATTTTCCATGACTTTTTCCGTTTCTTACGAACTTTTCTGCGACAGTTTTGTTTCACTTTTTGTGACCTTTCCAGGAATCTGTTGGGATGCTTTTCTGGGAGTCTTTTTTAGGGTTTTCGCCTCCAGACTCTTTCGTACGTATAGTTGGTGCATGTAGCTGATGGAAGCAGTTAGAATAGGTAGCTTGACAACCCGGTAAACATGGTGGTGGTGATTTCCACAAACTACTAACTCGAATATATTTCCGCTACGTTATCTGGGAACCGATTTCTTATTTTTTGCCGCTATCTAGGAATCGAATATGTTGCCGCTATGTTATCTACGAACTCAATTTCTTCGAACTTTTGACTCGTACATGTTGCAGAATCGAACATCCTAGCACAGTTTTGATGATGTTTTCACTCCATATTTTTTCGTGGACCGAACGTCCTGGCAACAATTTCATCGATCTTTGTAGTGATGCAGTTTCAGTGGCTTCCGAAGGTAACAGTTTCAGCAAACCTTGAACTATAAAGCTGGACTGCAGCAGTTGGGATCAATTGGACTACATTACTGCGATTCACCGGACTGCAGCAGCTGCAATCAGCTGGACTGCAGCAATTGCGATCAAAACTAGACTGCAGCAGTTACGATCAACTGGACTGCAGCACATATTGTTTATGGCGTTTAAACTGCTTTCTCACGAACAATATTCTGAAGTTTCATGTACTACTTTTCTCAACAGGAAAACACGATTCCTTTTCTCGTATTCCCCTTTTTCGGCGCCAATGTTTGTACCCAGAAATATTTCCAGGCACAGAACATACTTGGTTTGATGATCATGATCAAAACTAATTTTATAAAAAACAAGCACAAGTAAGAGAGACACGAATTTGACGTGGTTCAACAAGTTTTTCCTACATCCACGGACGAATCCCCGTAGGGAGAGATATTATTGATGTATGGATTACAATGATTTCTGATTGCTTTTAGGGTTTGCTGATGTATTTTCGTGTATTAGGGCGTGTCCCCTTTAGGGTTGAGATTCCCCTCTATTTATATAGTTGAATATATGGGCTAAACCCTAATTTCGAGATAAACTTTACATGGAATTAACTTAGCCAACAAGTCATCCATAATATTCCAGATTTTCCTTTCAGAACCTTGGTCAGCGATCCATCCAGAAACTTCCAGAATCTTCTTCCATGGGTTTTGCACTGGGACGGTGGAAACGGAACAAATTGACATGGGCGGGTTTGACCAACGACCTTGACTTTGACTGGAAAGGTTGACTTTTGGATGTTGATTACGACCATCGATATTCGACCGGCAGACTGCCTTGACTAGAAACATGATTGGCGACTGGATGGCTGGCAACATGGATGTAGGATGGATGACAGCATGTCTGGTAACATGGTTGAAACCTGGATGGCAGCGCGGTTGACAACATGGCTGGAAACTAGCTGGAAACGAAACTGGTATCATGGCTTCAACAGTTGACCGACTGTTGACTTTGACCATTGACTTTGGCGGTTGACCGGATGACATGCTCAGTTAGCCTGTATGCTGAGTTGGTTGGTTGAATGAAAGATTTGAAAGATGGCCAAATGGTGGTTCAAACAGCAATCTGGCCCAATATATGGCATTTTTACCCAACCGAGGGAAAAAAAGATGGGGGATCGAGAGATAACTGGGTAAGTTAAAATACACAGACCTAATATGAACGCTTACGATTCAACTAAATCTAGAGATAAAACAAATAGGTAATTTGGTCTGGTACATCCCGAGAATTTAGACAGAACCGATACCCGCACACTTATACAACCGGTTATGATTTCATGTCCCATTCCCCGTATTCGTTTTTCCGGTTCCGTCTCGGGATTTTCGTTGTTCTCTGGTACCAGTCCTGTTCTTTTGCACCCTTAGATGTACTTATGCCACCTTCTCTACACTTATAAGGGGTGTCGTAATGTTAGGAAATTCCTAACTTATCCTTTACCCTTGTTCAAATTACGACTAATATAATAACCTCCTTCTTATGCTTACCTACTAACTTAATTAAAACTCTAATTCATAAACACAAAAACATAATTTTTTCTACCAACAAAATTTTATTTTAAACTCTTCTTTTATCCTCTTATCTTCTCTTCTATTTTCACAATCGTTTTAAATATGGATTTTAGAAATTTGTATATTAGAGGTACTTTCCGACTAACCCATGTCTAGGATTTTTGCAAAGAGAAAACTCTGTCGAACTAGCCGAACCTTTTGGAAATACTGAACATGATGAACAATTCGGCTATTTTGCAACAATAAAAAAATCATAGACGAACTTTTAATTTCCTATCCGAACTTTTTATTTTCCTAGCCGAGCTTTCTGATTTCCTAGACGAATTTTTAGATAAAAGTTCGGTTACATCGCAATTTTGTTCCTCTTAACAGGACTTTTCTCTGAAATCCTATATATTGAGTATGGTTCAATGTAGTCAATCTCGGCCAAGATGGCCGAGATATCGCCGATAATATCAGTTTCGGTGTTTATCGTAGATGTCGATATTGTCAATATTTCACCGTTATTCGCCGATATTCACCGATATTTCACCGAAATATCGTAGGGCCGATATTCACTGAAACACGATATTGACTACATTGGTTTGGTTAAATTATAATTTTTTATCCTAACCAAATTTTTCTGTGAAAACCTATATATTGAGTTCGGTTAAGTTACTGAAAGCAAAACCTTCATTATAACTAAGTTCGGCTACCTATGCCTTCAAAAAAATTAGCCGAACTACATTTGCAGATATAAGTTTTCTACTTGTTCTTCAGATCTTGTAACCCAACGTGTTAGACTTAACCCAAACCAAGATATTAAATTTCTCATTTTCAGAAAATTTTGGGCAATTCAAGCAAGAAAAAACAAAATTATAAGTATGTCTGGGTAGTTTGAAGATTTGAATACAAAAGAAAAAAAAAAGAATTGAGTTTTTCCTAAATTCTTATATTCTCCTTATTCTCTCTCAATAACTTAATTTTATTTTATTGATTTAATTTTACACTAATCATCAATTAGTTTAATATAATCATTTAACTAATCATTACACAAACTTAATTAGGAATGGTAATTTTGATATAAACATAAATATTTAATGGATGACTTTAGTTTACTTCTTAATGTATATTACCAACAATAAAATCATGGTCCTCTCCACACATAAAAAAATAATGATGGTCCCCATAAAATCGTTCATGACTATTGAGCATGATTCACTAGTGGAAAATGAGTTTATTAAGTCTGTTAGGGCATTATAAAAACGACTTCCGAAGGCGATCTCTATAGAACGGGCTCCCAAGGTAGACGTTTTGGTGATAAATACAAAAAGAGCTACCGTGGAAGTCTTAATACTGGTGGATAATTTAGGAAAAATAAAAGTGTCCACGTGTATTCTAATTAAGTCCGCATGAGAAACTAGTTTATGCGGTCCCTCTTTTTCTCGGTCTGCTCTTCTTTCTCTCTCAGCTTTCTCTCGTTATTTTTTTTTCCTCTTTCTACTTCTCCATCTTCATCCCCCCCGTGAAACAAATTTGAAAAGCCTCTCCTTCTAGAAACCCCCTCTTCTACAATGGTGAAACCGAAAAATAATTAGGGATTTCCCTTTTTATGTCTCCTAAACCCAATCCTCTTTCTCCATATTCTTTATCTCCTCCACAAAACCCAAATTCTCTAGAAAATCTAAAGATAACAGTTTCCTTGTCAACATCAAAATGAAAAACCCTATCTCCTGAACTATATTCATCATCATTAAACAAAACCCCTTACTTCATCTTCTCAACATCTCTTAAAAAACCCAAAATTTCCCAGTTTCAATACACTAATAGTCCTTCACTTCATCAGATCTATTCGAGGTCGTCTTAAACAAGTGACGAAAGGCGGGTTTTAATGTTTTGCAGATGAAAGAGAAGATATTTATTATGCCAATTTTCTTCTTTATGTGGTAAGATACTGCAGAGATTTTGCATAAAGGTTTTGTTATTTTCTATTTTTTTCTTCAATTTTGATTTTTTTGTTTTTTCTAATGATGATTAATAGTTGATGTTGTTTCAGTTTAGACATTTAGAAGATAAAAATCAGATTTCTTGAAGCTGCCTCATGGTTCAGATATTCTGGAACTTACAAAGATTTGAATATCAATCTGGCCAGGAAAAGATCCAGCTTTGGGTGATAGTTTTTTCTTCTATTTGTTTTATATAGACACTAGGATATGACCCGTGCCGTAATGGCACGGGCTTTGATGTCTTCTTGAACATAAAGTTGCAATTTTAAGATGCTCAAGATAAGATAATTTGAAATTGGTAAAACGGAACCATTTTTAGATTGGTAATTAAGTTGTTGGTTACAGAATTTCCAAAGTGGCACGATTTACGCCCAATTCTAGTTGTTTCATAATTGAAAAACTATATAAAAATAACATTCTCGTTGTAAGGCCCAAGATTATTTTTAACCTAAGGCCCAAAAAAAAAAAATATTCTCGTTGTCAGACCCAAGATTATTTTTAGTTTCCGTGACACTCATAATTATATGAAATTTTGAATAATGACTGCATAACGGGTTATGCATCTTAATTTTTCAGGGGTATAATTGGTAACACAACTTGGATATAACATATCTAAAAAACCGCGCCTTGGAATTTTATATCGTTGGAAATCTTTTAACGAGAGCTACACAACGAGTACAAACAACAATATCAAATTTTTGTTTTTCACGAAAAAATCGGAGGTGACCATCATTTTACCCTAAATTGAAAATTAAACTACACCGAAATTCTGCTGGAATCAATTTACAATTTCATATACTTGGACGACATATTTCACCATTCAACCAAACTTTCAAATTCAATTTACAAGTTCAATACACATTTGAATTCAGTTTACACATATGCTCAAAAATACCAAAAAAAAAATCTAGGCAAATACCGAATTCACACCATAAGTTCTAAAAGGATAATGTTTTCTTACAATCAGTGCAGAGCAACCTAATAGACACAAACTGCAGCAAAAACCAGCAAAAAAATGAAATGACCTACCCAATTCAGAACTTGCAAGTACCTGTAGAAAAGCAAAGTTTGGGCATTAGAAGTTTAACTCCAAAGAGGTCATAACTTAGCAATTAACATCAATACGGAACAGCCTAAATAAAGCTGAATGTAAAATTGTTGAAAAAAGGTACATATTTGTTTGAGATTATGTGTCTGCACTGTGGCCAGGTCAATTGGATGGACTTGATAAGCAATGTGCATGATATATCAATGTTTAATGAAGCCAGTAGTGGCATATGAGACATAAACAATGATCTAGAAACTAGTAATATTAGGAATTATTATTTCCTTAGGCTATGCTGACTAATAACATGATCAAGTACAAGTACAAATAAGGCTCTAGGTAAAGATGAAGAGGGTCTTTTAGGCACAGAACTCACTGTTTATCATTGACCTTTCTTCTGTTTCTGTAGACTGTTATCACTTGTCGCTTCACAGTGTCCAAGTGTCTTCTCCTACGATGATTTTCCTGCAATAGAAACTATCTGGTATTAGTAAACATAGAAAGAGTCTACACAAGACGAGGAACATATAGAACTTTAAACTCTACTGGTCAAGGAAGGTATTCACCTCTACTTGTCTAAAGGCTGCAACTTCTAACCTTCTGGTACACAGTTAGCATGCCATGTAAGAATAACATAGTCTCATGGGTAAATGTGCCAATTTAATATAGACTAAACTTAAGAAGCACATGCCTTAAAAGATAAATTAGTAATGACATGTGAGCAGGCATATGAAAAACTCATCGTTAGCTCTCCATTCTCTGCAACAAGTCCTCCTACTGCTAAGGTAGTTCCTCCAGCAAGAAAACTCGAATGTTGAAAACGCCATTTCTTTTTCTGCACATGGTAATCATAGTTTACGCAATTTAAACAACCACAAAAAAGATAAAATAACAAAATAGCATGCCGAATAGTCCTTCATTAATTACCTCCCCTGGATAGATTTTCTTAGAGGTGCTCATAGCCATTTAGCTACTTCGGAGCCTATACCGTACGCTCTCCAGTTAGCTGGTGATGAATAGTCCCTTCATTAATTATGTACTCATGGTGTTCCCTCCCTTGCTGATTTCGGTATGGAGTTGTTGCAAACAAGGATAACAAAGCAAATCAGAAATCGATTGCAAAGTTACCCAAAGATTACTACTATTCAAAATACAACACAAGTTTGGATTAAAAGACATACAGGACCGAAATACTTGATGCATTGCTGTCGAAGCTTGGATCTGGGACAATCTGTGAGATCAAAATATCTTCCATCTCCAACGTCCGGCCTACATTTAAGCAGACGCAACAAATTTCTCACATTAGAAGAGACCTTAATTAACAATACCGTCAAATTTTATAAACTCGTAATGTTTCAAAAATCTTCTTTAAACTATACACATACGAGTTAACACTATTAGGTTCTCAGTAACTAAACTACGAATTGCTCATTTTTTTCCTAAGAATGAATGAATCAATAAGTAGTATTTCAACAAATAAAATTACCATTTCCTTCACCTCAAAGTTACTTCCATTAACAAATTCTACTTTGTTCTACAATATCATGTAGAAAAACCTAATAAAACAAATCTTACCCGACATTATGGAATGAACCAGAGACTATAAAATTACTGACTTTAACTCATCAGCAGAAGAAAGGCAGGCCAGCATCTCCATTACACCACTCTTCATAATACAGATGAGTTAACTAAGTTTTATTCAAGGGTGGTGATGTATGTGACTCGTGTATTGAATAAATGAGATTGGATTCAACTCAAGCTAACTGAGACCTATATTTCACTTAATTCAATAACATTAAAACTATGCGTCATTGCAGCTCATCCTTGACATAATCTGACCCGATCTTGGACCATCTAACTTGGACCATGTACCGTTATTCCTAAGCCAGGTGATCTAAGTTGAGCTACCAGTTCTGGAACAACTAACATTAAACCGTACAACAAGTAAGAACATAAGCAGATCCTCTACACTATATACATTTTCAGGGAAATCTAATTGCAATTTGCATTACACGATCTGATGTTACATTCGGAGTTTTGCATTTTCTTTGTGGTTATTAAGTCAGTTAATTCATCTCGCTGGTCTTAGAACCGCAATTTGCCATCTGTAGTACGGGTCAGAAATCATAATCAGAAATCTCAAGCACTTGTACAAGGATACAAGGACTGAGACCTCTTTTCTATAATACGGTGGAGTTGGATCTTATTTTTATTCCAACACATCAGACATGTTATTTAGAGGTAAACACCCACTACTTTATAATTTAGCCAGTGGAGGGCGTGCAGTACTGCACATACAAAATTAAAGCCCATCTCCTACTAAATTTCCAAACATTTTCTTTCAACACGGATAGACGACTATGTTTAATATTATCAAATAGCCTAAGAGCACAAGTGGAGATTATTTTACCTGCATACGGGTAACAACTACCCATATAGGGTTAGTCAACAGCACGTTCACGCACCTATAAAGAACAAAAATAATGAATTAAACAGTAGAGAGAGCATCAACTCACATGAGAATGCCACCTAAAATATGTTTTCATAATGTTGCATGAGCACCAACAACTTGCCGATAGTAGGTTTTGGGGGTATTAATTCAAAAAAGGCAAGCCAGAAGCAATAACCGTGGTCCGTGGGTTTAAATTTTCCTTCCATCATGGAACAATGGAAACAGTGGAAAGGATGAGATAAACAAATTTAATTTCAGCAACTAACTCGCAAGTTCCACCAAAAATATACCCAAAGAAAACACTAATCCAAGTAAATGGAAAATACTATCGATTAGGAAGGATCGATGCCTCCAATACAATCATCTAATCAAACTAATTCTGGTAAAGATACGTGTGAGCTGGAATGTGGGATGCTAACTATGCCCATATAGATGTCGTGGATCAATCTAACAATGAAAACAACAAATCCCCAAAATTAAATCAAGATTAAAAATAAAAGCTACTAATTTTACTGGGTTTTCATGAATTTCCATGCTTACAGTTTCAATCCAGTGTTGGAAAGCTAATTTCCTTGCTTTTGCATCTGTAGTTGCTCCTTTCCCAACCTGCACAAACCATATAAACTGTAAAAAATTCAACTTCTGGGGAAAAAATTCAACAATTTCCTCAATAAAATTCTGAAATCAAACAAAAACAAACCTTGGAGGCATTCAAAGCAACTCGATTCCACCTTGAGATAGGTGTTTCAGGTACATTAAAGTAAGAAATTGTACTGAGATTCAGCCTAGCATGATTAATTGCTTGCCACCTACAAAATCACCACCACAAATGTCAAGAACAGATAGAAATTAGAAAAAGAAAATAGACAAAGAAACATTAAAGAAAGAAATGAAAGAAAAAAAGAAAAAAGAAAACTCTATCTTTTCACAATCCAACTATTCAGTCAGAACTAGGTTGGGTTGTGCCCAAAAATCGAAGTTCCTCTTTGATTGTAATGATATCAATAATCAGTTGAAAGAGGGGAATACAAGTCGGGTGGAAAGAAAAAGAGAGATATCAACAATCTTCAAAAGCAAACAAGCCAAAATCCAAAAATGGTGATAAAATTGAAAGAAGGATTGAGATTCAAACTGAGAGTTGTCTGAAATTAAAATCACAAATAATGATTTATTGATTTACCTGAATATATATCATAAAGAAGCCCTATCTGAAACTGGAGGTGTCTGATATTAAAATCAAAAATTAATTTAGTCAGGGTTTACAAGTGAAAATGAAATCTTAAGAAAGATTTACTTAGGGTTTTGTAATCGAAATTGAAATCTAAGCTAATGAAGTATTAAAAAGTTGGTCGTGAAATCCTGTATCTATTAACATCAACAAAAGCATAACAAAATTCTTACCGATCTACGCCCGTAATTTAGAAATAAAGTTTCCAACTTACTAAAAAAAAATTCCTCAAGAGACAGAAATAACTAAACCATTACCACCCCC
Organism: Papaver atlanticum; assembly: GCA_023531105.1. NCBI lineage: Eukaryota > Viridiplantae > Streptophyta > Magnoliopsida > Ranunculales > Papaveraceae > Papaver > Papaver atlanticum. Next base: position 374,027 of record JAJJMB010003672.1, read on the forward strand.
AAAATCAGAGAGAAAGTTTCTCTTGAAACTCCTCATCATCATCTTTTTCTACAACATAAAGCAACAAGAAAATCAGAATAAGTAAAGTTTCAGATGAAAATCAAACCCAATTTATCAGATTAGGTTTCAGTAAACGGAAAATAATTTAAGAAAAAAAGTTTTCAGTTGCTTCATATTTTGGGGTTTTAGATTCAAGATTTAGGGTTTTCAAAATAAAACGAAGAGACTCAAATGATTTTTGTTGAAGCCATGGCCGATTTGTAAGTTGAAAGAAAGAAAAAAGCAGTAGGAAAGGAGAGAAGAGAAGAAGATAAGAAAGAGGGAAAAAAAAAAAAAAAATTTAAAAAAAATAAAGGAAGAAAAAAATAATAGATGGGGCGATAAGAACGAGGATGCCTATAAAAAGTACCACGGAAACCATACTACCAAAGCGTTGTTGTATAAGTCAACTAAAGTCTTGACACAACGACATCTTGACTTTAGTCAGCCACACTTTCCGTATATTGTTTCATTTTTCTGTATCGCGATATTTGATTTGTGTCGTTTTATTATGTCTTAAATAGCATTTTTCCCACTAGTGTTGATTAGTTGCTCACCCTGATTTGAGCAGCATTTGTGACGCCATGAAATTGAGTTTAATTAGGCTCTTTGCTATATATCCACAGTCACAATTTAAACAGCACATGAATACCCCTAATTATAAAACGCATAACAACTATATAGCGACCATAAGTAAACGTGCAAATGAAGATATCTGGCCCTGCAAATTGAAAATGAAGATATCTTCATTTAAAGCAACCCAATACAACAAACAAATAAGGTGCACTATATTTAGAATTTTATAAAAATGGCGACAAATGAAAAAGAAAAACCTTCTCCACAGAGATGCCATTTCTGTTCGTAGAGATGCCACTCCTATTCGTATGAATGTTGTTGTGTGGTTGAGATAAAGATCAAACTTGGAGTAGGAGGTGAAAATTTAATAGATCCAGGCTTCCCAGATCCTCTTTCATAGCCCCTGACATAAAAAATTAAATGAAAAATCAATTGATCCCCTTTTTTTTTCTTACCAGGAAACCAACAAAAATCAGGCAATTAAATACTTACATGTAAAAATGTAAAACTACAACAAGAAAAAAAAAAGAAAAAAAATGCAGCAGAGTACCAATCAAATATCTTCACGAACGAAACCGCAAATGGAAAAGAAATTTCAAACCTTTCAGCCGAATCTGCTTCCTGGTCAGAACAAAAGGGGGATCATTTGATCTTTCATTTAAGTTTTAATGAAATGTAAAACTACAACATTAAAAAAGAAATTTTAAAAAAATATACAGCAGGATACCAATCAAACTTTTTCACAAATGAAACCAAATGGGAACGAAATTCCAAACCTTTTAGCCGAACCTGCCAAACATTGAGGAAGAAGGGAGGAGAAAGGCTAGGGTTTCACGAAGACATTTTAATCAGAAGAAGAGAAACGAATTGGGGGATTTTTGTGTCTCATACGTTACGTTTTTTTAAGGGCTTGTCTGAGTTATTGTTTGGCACCTAAGTGCATCGTGGTTTAATCTCGACCGTTCTTTATGTATCCAAAATGTAGACTACCTTCAATTGATCGTGGCTCCATCTAAGCTGTTCTTTATGTCCCCGAACTGTAGATAACCGTCCATATAGAAAAACAACATTGTCCCTTATAATATAGATCTTATGTTTTGTTTCATATTTCTTTGAGGTTGATTTGATTACTAAAATTCAAAGAAGTCTTTATTTTCGGTGATTCAGGTATTGTAATGGACAGTAAATGCAGCTAAGAAGTTTTGGGTTTGGGATTTTGAGTTTTAGAGATGTTTTTTAGTTGTCGAATTTCTTAATTTTTGTCTTTTAATTGCTTGTTTGATAAAATGTATGTGGTTTTAGCTCTTTAAGTCAGTTGTATGGAACAGGGTTTAATATGAATCTTGATGGTAGATTTTTTGGTGTTTGATGTTTGCAGGGATTTCTCTTGAGGATAAGAAGAGTAGTTTATGGAAGTACTAATTTCTCAATTAATGTGTTTTGTGTTTGATGGTCATTAGAAATGTCTGCATATATACTCTGTTTTGTAAGGATCTAAAATCTTTTGTGATTCTGGTCTTATATTGAGTAATTTGATATGATATATGTGTTGATAGCATGGTGTGAATGGTGTTTGAATTGTTTTAGTATATGGTTTTTAGTTTGTTTCTTACTGTATTTGTTTTATGTTGAAGGATTGGAAGTCCAATGGAAAAGGTTTTGTCGCATACTGTAATTGGATTTGTAGACTAAGGAATTCGCAAAGTTGCATATACCAAGTGGCATGAGCACAGCCGACCAAAAGTTAGTGTATCTACGATCATATGCTCTTTGTTTCTGGTTTTATCTTTTCCGTATCAACTGTAATAATCTTGCAAAATGCTTGATGGAATTTTTAAATATATTTTCTGAATCTCCATCTGTTTCTTGTGGTGTGTACAAATAAGATTTACATGAGTTTGGCTCTTCTCAAGTTCCTACACCTTAGACAATTAATACTCTCAGGTTTAGATAATTATTAATGTTTTGTCTTGTGGATGTCCCTTCACCTGCTATCATATTGGTGATGTTGTTTTATTCTTATAAAGTTTGTGCATTCACCAACTTATTTGAATATCTTTTTGTCTTGTGGGTACATTTTGGGCAGTTGTAGGTTGAGCGTCGAACTGTAGATGGTGAAGGATAGTAAAATATGCTTCCAATGGTTTACTTTATTTTAGTTAAATGTGTGTCAAGGTAAGTTCTAATTTTCATTGACCTTTGATGGAGCTTATGTATTTTATCATATACATTGTTGTTAACATTTTTGATTAGGGTTTTTACATTTCCTCGATGGGTTCATTTTTAGGGTCATCTTTTCTCGTCTGGAAAAGTTAATGATTATAAAAGTAAAACTTTAATCATAACCAAAAAGTAGTTGAAGGCTTTAACATCTTTATTTGTTTGTTACTAAGATACCTTTTTTTAAACTTTCGGTGACTTGAAAATGATTGTTTGATAATCCAGGGCAGAAACAAGAAGGTTATCATTTCTGCTCCCAACAAGGACGCTCCCATGTTTGTTGTTTGTTTCAACGAGAAGGAATACGCCTCAGACATCAAACGTTCTTTCAGACGCTAGTTGCACCACCAGTTGTCTTCCTCCTGTTCTGAGGTTTGTTTGCTCGGCTTAATCAAATTATATTTTGTACCTCTATACCAAAGCTGAAGATGGTATATATTTTTTATATTTAGTACCTCTATACCAGGGATGAAGATGGAAAAAAGGATAATAATCATTGGATGGATGTTATTTTGATGGAAGTTATCACCAATAAATGTTAACCAACTTTTTTTATTTCTGGCTTTGAGCATTTCGAAATCGAACATCAATAACATTATAGGACCAAAGAGTAGGTTTAACTTTATTTTAACAACAACCAATGTTCAGTATTCCTTATAAAAATCTAGTATTTTGTTCTAAATATCTCTTTATGCATCTTTCTCTTTGGATTTTTCTCACGACGACTCTGTATTGTTGCTTTAATAGTGTAAATAAGGTACAAAATATTAGTCACTAAGATGTTTGCTTTTACTATTTTCAGGAAACTCTTCTTGTTCATAAAGATTTGTTGACATCTGGTAGTCTACATGAGCTTGTTGGAGGACTACCTTAAGGTCATTTTGTTTCTTTTGAATGAAGTCATTATTTCTTTGCATCTTGGTTTTGTTTTATTTTTCTGGTTTAATGAAGTTTTTTTTTTTTTTTTGCATAAGCAACAACGCCAGCATGTCAATACCTTGCTGCACTTGTGAGAGGAAAGGAAAAAAAAATCATTTCTTGCGAACTTAAGAAAGGTTGAGTGAAATGATTAGAGGACACTGTCAAATACTTTTGAGCTTCTAGTATCCTTTCCGAATCTTTTACATTTTCTAAACTTGCCAATTTATATGTATGCGACTGCACTTGTTCATGACTTCAATTTTTTTACAGAGTGTAATGGTAGTAAAATTTAGCAGTACATTTCTAGTTTCTCTTTCTTCGTGTGTCTTCTTTCAGCAAAGTGTATTAAATCTGATATCTCTTTATGCAGTTCTCGCTGTCCATTTAGAATCCACTAACGTACCACTTTTTTTTTTCTGTTTGCTATTGTAGGTTGGTATTCAGTCTCTTTATATGCCCTAAATTGGAGGCACTTAACATTGCAGCACCTCTGATAGTGCTACTAGAATTGAAGGGATGTGGTGTTTTATTCGAAGCATCCATTCGTTGTCCCTGTATGATAACATTAGCTTCTTCCTTTTGTGGGTAATGCACTTTCTTTTCTCTTCATTTCCTTTTGTTCTTTCATTAAGGTGTTGCGCTCAATCTAATATCTGTAATTCCACGGCCAACTGAAAGATGATTGCTTGTCTGCTACTGCAACTCTGTGTTGGCTATCACATTGATGTTCTTTGATTTATCATATACTTTCTCGTTGAACTTGCAACCTGTCTTTGGTTCCTTCTTGCAATTGAAGTAGCTTTCAACATTTATCCCTTCTCCTGTAAACGAAAGCATAGATGGTGCATTATTGCCTTCAACTTCGTGTTGAAACTTTCTAGTAGTTAATTTTGTAATAGAAATATAAACTTTAGCATTTGAGGTTGTCAGATTTGGAACTTAAGTATTTTAGATGGTTTAAGTTGTAAACTGTTGGCACTTTTAAATACAAATTTAGTTTTAATCAATTTGATTTTTTGACTAATACAGTTCAAAAGTATACATTAATTTAATAGTGATTCAGCTTTTATTTTCAGATATAGCTGAATCAGCTTTTGATTCAGCTGAATTAATTTTTTTATAAACTATGTTCAATATAAACGGCTGCTTATATCAGTCATATAAACAGACTGGCCATGGAAGTCGTTTCTGAATAGATTCAAGTGTTCCCAAGCGCAGTTGTTTTGATAAATAAGTCTACAGATTAGGGCTCCCAGAAACATGCGTTTTTAGTGATTTTAAAGCTTTTTCTGGCCGACTTTTTTTTTTTTTGATTTTCCACTAGTGATTGGAGAATGAATGGCACGAACACATTGTAACCAGGTCTTTTATAGATGCATTCTTGTTTTAGAACCGTTTTTCGGGCACTGCTCCATTTTGGAGGGGGACTTCTTTTTTGGGTGAATATTTGAAGTAAATTTGAGTCACCCCTTATCCAAATACTTATTTTAGTACCAAAATTACCCTTCCTAATTAAGTTAGTGTAATGATTAGTGAGTTAAATAATGAGAGAGGAGAAGATAATGAAGATGAGGGTTTTGGAAGAAAAAAAAGTTAGATCTTTTTCTTTAAGAGCCACAACAAGAGTATGATGTTTTGGGTACTCACGGATACTTCAAATTTAGTTAATGGTGCTTGAATTGGCCAAAATATTCCTAAAAATGAACAATTTAAAAATTGATTTCGGTTAGGTTAAAAAAGTTCGGCTATGACATCTGAAGAACAGGTATCCAAACTCATCTGAAAGTGTAGTTCGGCTAATGTTTCTGAAAACACAGGTAGCCGAACTCAGCTTTAATGGAGTTTTTTTTTACGAGAAAAGTTCGGTTAGGAGAAGAAAATTGCGACGGAACCGAACTAGGAGTTCGGAAAGGAAAAAAAAATTGCGACGTAACCGAACTCAATACATAGGTTTTTCAGAGAAGCGTTCTGTTAGGAGAAAAAATTGTGGTGTAACCGAACTTTTTGCGATGTAACCGAACTTTTCTCTGAAAAATAACCTTCATTAAAGTTGAGTTCGGCTAGTTCGACAAAGTTTTTCACATAATTTCTAGCCAAACTTCTCTCTGCAACTTCCATTTTCAACTCGTTTTGATGATTACTTCTCATTTTTTCAACCAAAAACGAATGAAAAATAATGGGTTTGTGAGAATATCTTTGTTAATGATTTAAATTAAGCTATATATATAGAGGTGGTGGTGGTTGGTGGTGGTGGTGGTCAGAGGTGGTAGGTGATGGTCGGTGGAGGTTATATATATAGGTGGTTATTAGGTTGATTTTAAATTAAATTAGGTTAAGAGTAGGTTAGTCATTTCCACACTTCAGGACACCTCTTATAACTATAGGGTGATATTCTTATCAAATAGTAGTCCCCCTCTAAGATGGAGTAGTGCCCAAAAATCTCAGAAGGCAGCACTTGCAAGGCCCATATTTAGTCTTGCTTCAGTCAGCCCATTATCATTTTTCTTGTTGGGCCAAATAAACTTCAAGATTAGCCGTAGCTAAGAATTTGTGCTTCCAAAACAAGATGCACGAAGACCCCTCTTTGCATTAGGTAACCTATTCTAAAGACTGCTATGCTTTAGTTTGTATTTGTACTGGAAATGAGAGAAAATAAAACAACATGGTGGTTTTCAGAGAGATTCAATGAACTACCTAATGAAAAGAGGGATACTTGTGCACCCTGGTTGGTCTTAAAGACTTACTGTGTGATCTAAAATTTCACCCTAAATGATGGTGACAGCAAACAACCTCGTGCACATTGGTATTACTGATGAACAGGGAAATACTGGTAGCAATTGCCTACCTGCGAAGTAATTAAAGTAATGTTCGCGTTCACAGCTATAAACTCCCTTTCGGGAATAACTTGTTTTTTAGTTCGCTACTTGTTCAATAACTCATTCATTTACCTAAAGCACCTTAATCATGGCTCCGCGAACAATACCACCCGTGATCGAGACAGATAGATAAAGTCAGTGCTGATTCAAGTTTCAACTTGCATCCTGTACAAGGCTGATGAAGACAGATTCTTGTCAAAGTCAGTCGATTACGCCTTTATTCTAACTTCGCAATACATTTACAGTGCATAACAAACCTTGGATTAAATAAACTCACATTCTTTATTTCCACATAGAAAACACATAACAAACGAAAAATCAAAAACAAATATTAATCTACAGCAAAGAAATTAGATAGATTGATCTAGCTAGGTTATGGCTATATAGTAGTTAAGGTTTATGGAGAACTTTTCCAGCCAACAAAGCAGCGTCAATAACAAGAGAGATTATATCAACAACTTCTCCAACATCACATTTGTTTCCTTTGAAAGTACGGCCTCCACTGTCCTTGAAATTCTTCATGCAATTTAAGAATGTTTGGCTGCATTCTTCACTTAGATAATCATCTGAAATAAACCATTACAAAAAAAAAAAAAAAAAAAAAAAAAAAAAAAAAAAAAATCTATAAACAATGAATAAGTTATAAGTGAATCGAAGCCGTTCATGGATTGTTTGATTGATGAATGAATTGAACTCACTGTTTTTCAATTGAATGCAAACGTCGTGTTTCATACAACAAGCGTCGAGTCCGTCGCATGGTCTCTCCCCCGGACATCCACTGTATAGTAGTCCACAGTACTTGCCATATCTTAAAAATGGAGGTACTATTGAAACCAATCAAAGAAAATCACATTTAGGAAAGAAAAAAAATGTTATTGAAATTGCACAAAAATTCAATAATTTAATGACTACCTGAACAGAATTCTGATTCACATTTTCTGCTGCATTCTTTCATCTGTAAAATTAACCAAAAATATATCAATATTTTTATCAACAAAAAAAAAATGAAAAAAAAAATGTGAAGAAATTAAATGAGTATGTAATTACCAGTGAAACACCAGTACCAGTAGTCTGAACCCCAACATTAAGGGCATAAACTGAGGCACATGAAAAGTATAAAACAAAGGATGAGATGAGGAGAATAAACTTCAATGACTGATGAAAACTTTTATAAGCAGCCATGGTTATGTGCTGTTGTTGCAGAGAACTTGAAGATTTTTTTTTTCTTTGTGATAGATGAAGAGAAGAAGAAAGCAGCAGCTTGGTTTTCATATACAAAGAATGAATGGTGGGGTTTTATTTGTTGTATATATTTTGGAAAGATCAAAAAGATATTAAGTTAAGAAAAATGTTGGAAATTTCAGACAGAAAGGTTGGATTTTGTCATGTTCTCACTCGTGACTTGCTGGGGATATTTTTGGTTTGGTTTGGTTATTCACGCATTGCCCCATCAAAAATAAGAGAAAACCAATATCTCAAGACAACCCATGTATGTACATGTGATTTTTTTTTATTTTTTTTGCGGTGTGGCCGGACCAAAATCCTAAATAAGAGGGAGTAATGAAAAATCCATTGGGCAAGTAAGAACAATTGCACCTGGTCTATTTATCCTTACTTGGCTCTGCGCGCATGTGCCTCTGCCTACCTGGCGTTCGTTAGGATATCTAATCTGTTCTCTCCACTATAATCTCTGGATTCCACCGTTTTAGTGTTAATACATTTTGTAAGAAAAAAAAGTTTGTTATGCAAATGCGTTGTGTTAATGCTGCTGCAATCCTTGGTTTGCAAGCTGATGTGAAACTTCTGTTGTGTAACACATGAGATAACAGTATGGAAACGTACGTGAAATAATTTAAATGAGTTGGTTGTGGGTTCATGATCGGTGCATGTATTTTGTGATTGATTTTCACACTCTTTCATTGTTAGTTGATGGTTGAAGGGTGAAGTGAACCACTTAGAGTAGAAATAATTTTTAACTAATGCTTATAATATTCATTTAATCCACCAAATCCATTTGGACTCGTGACGCAACAGACGACGTTTCACTTATTATTATCTATGTAATTTATGCAGAATTATATGTACTTTGCTAAAAAAATATATCTAGGTAGAGATGTGTGATTTGTCGGTGCATTATTCTGTGAGTGTGATCATTCCCGGTTCCCATAGATCGAGCCTTTTCCCAGAACCATCAATATGTTAAAGGGTTGGCTGTGATGTAACTAGACCAAAAAGAGCTCCGAATATACTAACGTATGTTTGGATTTTACTTGGAGCACGACGAGGCCCATTTCAGATCGTTTGATTATGTACCTAAATGGTGGGCAAATATTTAATCTTCTGAGTCATATTCAAATATAATGAGTTAATTTAGATAAGTTAACATCCGAGTTAAAATAAATAAGAGGAGGATCCCTTTCACACTCTAATTTTCACACTATCACACACGTTGAGAAACATTTTCTTAAATAAAATAAAACGGTAAGGTATTTGAAGCTAACATTTTAGGGCTATGCTCCTCTTACAAAGCTCTACATACCCACAAAAAATGAGATCATTCCGAAATACTAAACTTCACCATCTACCTATTTAATTTTAACAGTTGAAAATTAGTCGACTTTCAACGGTCAATTTTCAAAGTAGTGGATGGTGGAATTATACGTTTTGGTGTGGGTACAAAATACCGCACACTCATTTAGTATGCGAAATGATGCCCATAAGTAGTAAGCGAACACGAACGCGTACAACACATACAAGATGACGAACCAGATGACGTTTAGTCACGATAATAATGTGAAGAGTCGTGCGGCAGTGAAGAAACCGTGCGGCTATAATAAAGCTCAAGCGACATTGACGCGCGCCAAATCCGAAATTAGGGGCTTTATTAGCCGTCCACCACTATGTAAACTACTGTATAAAGAGCCAAATGCCTTTGTAGAAGAGAGAGATCTTTTTGGTGAGCTGAGATAAGATATTTAGGAGAAAGAGAGTTATTTGCTTTCCAAGTTAGGGTTTTCCCTCATCATCTTTGTATTTGTTCTAAGATTTAATAAAAGATTTTGAGTATTTCATCATGGTTTCTTAGATTGCTTGATAGATTATCATTAGGGTGTGGTTGTAGGATTTCCTGCAACTACATTTTGACGCTAGAAACAGCTTGGAGGAGTAAGACTGTGGAGTTATGTAATAGTTATTGATTTTCTTTTCAAACAAACATCTGCTACTGTTTTCGCATAACTGTGAGAGTTTTAGAAATTTAGATCTGCAAAACGCAACCAAAAATTTCCGTTCAGAAAAGTGGTTTTCATTAATAACATTTTCGATTTTGTGAAGAGTACCTTTTCTTTGTCAAGAGAAGATATTGTTTCAGGGAAGATAGATAGTAAGACAAGCATCTACAGCAGAACAAGTGATAGCAACCAGGAGGAGTAGAAGAATCGCAGGAAAAAGAAGAGGAGAAATTGCTGAATCATCAAGGATGGGAGAAAGGAATAATCGAGGAACGCAAGTAGAATCTCAGATCCAACACATACAGGAGGAGAATAACACCCGCAACTATGACGACGTAAGTGTTCATACTACGGATACAGATACGGTGGAGGAAAACGAACAAAGAACTAGAGAGGAAGGACCAGTGAGAGAAAACGAAGAGAACATGACAATAGCTCAGCTCCGACAAATATTAATCGAAGAGAGGAGGAGAGTAGAAGAAGCACGCACAAACTTAACGCATCAAAACGATGACCTAAGAGAAGAGAATATCAGGTTACAAGAGCAAAGGTCATGCACCACATCAAGAGCAACACGTGCAAGCTCAAGGTTAAGGACAAGTAGGGGCACGTCAAGGCGTAGCCGATCTAACCGCAGGAATACTGGACAAGAACAGCCTTTCGATAACAACACTGTTGATAATTTACATGCAGGCGATACTATACAAGAGGAGCGCAGTCATAATCGCATAGAACAACAACTAGTGGATGACCGATATGCAAAACAAGGAGAAAACTACCGCACACAAGGAAATCACAGGGGCAATCGACATGAGTAGCATGGTGAGCATAATCGCATACATTATGATCAAGAAGATGAAACTGATGAAGAACAAGGGATGATGATATTACATGGTAGAGAAATGTTGCGAAACCAAAGAGAGCGCGAAGAAGAAAATGAAAGGAATATCGACGCACAGATCCATGCAAGAAATGAAAGAAATGAAAGGGACAGACGAAGGATAAGGAGAGAAGAGGCTGAAGAAAGAGAACTACAAGAGGCGATGCGTCAAAATAGGCATGACAACAGACTAAGGGAAGCAAGGTTGAAAAGACCTGTGCAGCAAGACGGAGATCAAACCATGAATGAGGCAATCTTAAGAGAGTTAGCAGAAGTGAGAGCGATGATGACAGCATGGAGAGATGGAGGTAGGCGACAATTAGATGAAGCCATAGAAGAAGCAGGAAAAATACCATTCGCACGGCAGATACAAATGGCAAGAGTACCAACTAAATGCATTTTACGTGTATTTACTAATATTTTTGATGGAACCACATGTGCAGTGCAGCATATAAAGGTATACAACAGATCTCTGTTACAATGGGAGGATAATGATGTAGTATTATGTAAATATTTTCCAGCCAGTCTAACAGGAGAAGCTTTACAATGGCTTGAGGGATTTCCCATGGGAACAATTACATCATTCAATCATTTATAGACCATTTTCTTAGGAGCATACATCAGTAACAACATGTTACGACCAGGAATATAGAAGGTATTCATCTTACGAAGAAGGATCAATGAGGGTTGCGGAACTTAACCACGCGTTGGAGGACAATGTGTGGTGAAATGGATGGAAGAGTGGATGAGAGGAATCTCATACTAGCTTTCATTAACGCACTTTTTCCAACAGATTTGTTGTATACGCAGATATTCAGGATAAAGGTGTTGATGGTGGTTTTTAGTTCAGGGATAAAATTGTAAAACCCTGTATTTAATGCGCCATCGCTCTGCAAAGAGGTTGAGCCATTTAAAAGTGATGAGTGCTCAAACCTCTCAACTTACATATGTATTGAGCAATTCAACATATTTACGAAATTTATCCAGAATGGTGCGTGAAGCAACAATCCAAGATATTCTGTAAATTTTAACCCATTGCATTATTCACTAATGCATGACATGCCTGGTATTTTCCTATGCTATGTTCCATGCCGAACTCTCAATATTGGCATGACATGACGATTAATGTTCACTCGCAACGGAGTAGCATGAATCTCCCGAAGTGTCAGTATTGAGACCTGCATGAAAACACTCACGTAGGCTACACCACTCTCTGATAAAGAGATCAGCATGTTTACACACTTTTTAATTAAAAGTTAGCGCGATCGAACGCGTTCAAATTCCTTAAGGAAAATCTAGACTGTCCATATCAGTCTTAAGAAATGACCACGGCCACACGATTTGGCCACATAATTCAATAAGCCTAGCCTTCTCCTAACGGAACTAGGCGATCATCATGATAAACACCAACGGGCCCACTAACATCCCGACCGGTAAAAATCCCTTTAGCTCATCCGCTACACCCTTGAACGCTTACCAAAACATAAGTGATCGCGCTGTTTTAAAACGAGCTAAAACCGGCAAAAACGGTCTCAAACACATCACGACCTCCCAACTTAGCTAGCCTAGTTGGACAGCTTAGATTTTCCTTTGAACAATCAAAGAAGTGTTGGCGTGTTCACCGGCGACCCAGCTATACCCATGATCGATCGACTTGCTCACGGCAAGCAAAGAGTGTACAGAATCGCTCGCCCAAAGTAGGGTGAACACGCTGCTTTAGAAACCCTAAATTGCGTTTGCGGCAACAAGATGCTGTCGCAAATCGATCACAATCGTCCATCTTTTCCGGCCAAAGTGGGTGGCTTAGATTCAATTTTAGGCGACCTAAAAGATGTCAGCGCGCTCACTAGTCACCCGCCTTTGCATAAGGCCGATCGGCCTGCTCAAATTAGCGCCCAGCGCTTTCAATCGATCAGCCAAAATATGTTTGGCCGCATGGCTCATAAACCCTAAATAACATCAACGGCAGTATACAACTGCCGCAAATCATCTCGTCCGTCCAACTTCGCTAACTTGGTCGAACGACTTAGATTGGATTCTAGATGGACAACGGCGTGGCACTGTGATCACCGGCCACCCCTCTTCCATGAGGAGCGATAGGCCAAGACATGGCTTCTTCATATGGCCTTCGAACGATCACCCAAAAGAGGCTGGTCGCGCTGCTTGCATAATCCAACGGCAGTGCACAACTGCCGCAAATCATCTCGTCCATCCAACTTCGCTAGCCTAGTCGGATGGTTTAGATTTATTTTTAAGAGGCGAACAGGGTAACGCTGTGATCATCGTCCACCCCTCCTCCACAGGGAGCGATCGACCAACTGGTAGCTCACCCATAGGGTTCTCAAACGATCACCCAAAGGTGTCCGGTCACGCTACCTTTCTTTAAGACATTCAATTCGCGACTAATTTGAACGAACACTAAAACAACGATGTTTCCTGCACATCGATTATTTTCAGTTGCTTGTTTAAAAGCGATGCGTTATACACATCGATCATAAGCGATGTTTTATGAATATTGATTTCACAAATAATTTATTATTTGACCTAAAAGCACTATGTGCTGCTTTTAGCGGAGAGTCTCATGACTTCACCCATTTACTCGAGACATCAAACATGTCACAAACTGGGGGATTCTCACTGGGTTATTGGTATGGCGGTTTACAGTGTGCGGCGTGCAACACGCCCATTATGAGAAAGTGTCAGGAAAGAACGGACGGTTAACAACAATGAGAGTAGTGGGTGAAAGTGTGACCAGTTTTCCCTCATAATGGAAACGTGGTGATCACCACTTTTTACACAACCCCACCTCTCCACTACTTAATCACCTCCACTTCCTACGAGATCAGGGGTACTCGAATATGACTTGTATAAATAGGATTTCAACCTATTTCAAACACAAGAACACAAGTGTTATCAACACAAGTATCCAGAAACCATATTCTGATACAAGTCATAAAATAGCCACACCTTCATAATTCAACATTCTGATCTCAAACACCTTCTTCGCTTCCCTCCCTAAGATCAACCTTCTCATTCACTTTGTAACCGAATTGAATCTGGAACGACCATTTCTTGGTTTAGGCCAGAGTCTTACAGATTGATCTCTCGAATCTAAAAGTATTCCTGTGCAGTACATTTGTTTAGGGTTTGAATCGTTTCTCATCAACACACCCAAATTTACCAAAAACAGCAAAAACAGTTTTTACCCCAAAACAAAAGGATACCATAACAATAACTGAATTGCGCGAGTACCAAGAAGAGTACATCGCTGTCGAAGAAAAGAAAAAAGAAATGGAATCTTATCCAGTTGCGGTCACGAACGCAAAAGAAGGGAATGCAAGCTTACTTCCAAAGACAACAAATACAGTTGCAAGCACATCCCAAGGAAGCCAAGAAAAGATGGTAATGGAAGATAAAAAAAAGCAAGTAGCCATGAGCAGTAGAGATCAAGAAATGTATGCAAGAGAATATAGAGAAAGACAATACAATAACAGTGCAGGAAATAATAAGATTCAAAGGCTTGAAAACCAAGTAGAAGGTTATAGAGGGCAAAAGTGATGCTATAATCAAGGCCCAAGAGGAAATAGAGCAGTCTGGGAAGAAATAAAAATGCCGCATCTAAATACCGCAATAGACAAAATATGGGAGGCGGTAATCTTAATGGAAGACATACCAGAACCACCAAATATGGGTCATGAGACACCACCAGGAAGAAGAAGCAGAGAGTTTTTTGCTTATCATCGATTCCACGGTCACACCACAAGTAATTATCGAAATGTGCAGAAAATCATACTAAGAATGATAGATCAGGGGAAATTAAAACATTTTTTAGTCCCACAACAAAAGAATTTACCACCACCACCAGAAGGGCAGGCACCAGGAGTAGAAGCTGAAAGAAAGACATATTTGATTGAGTAGGAGCGAATACAAAGAACTTATACTGTAACTCAATAATACACTCGTTCAGATGCATAAAAGATTTCCACGACAATGTCCTAAGTCAAGTTCATGCAAGAGACAATGACGGAAAAGAGATACTCAACTTGGCAAAGATATCACCACTGAAAGATTGGCAGAGATAACCAATCTCTTTCAACGCAAAAGAAGTACCAGGAGGCAGAGAATTGCATGAGAGTCCATTAGTTGTCAAACTAGAGTTTAACCCAAAAGCAAAGAATGATGAAGAAGAAGATAATGACGCAGACGCATGGGCAATAAACAGGATATTGATAGATCCTGGAAGCTCAGTAGATATATTGTTTTACTTACAAGACTATGGGCGGCAGAGAAGATGACCTCATCCCTTCAACTTACAAGATTTATGGTTTCAATAGATCGGCCAATAAGCCAAAAGGAGAAATAACAATGCGAATCCCTCTCAAAACCATAACCACATAAATAGTATTCTGCGTGGTTGATGTAGAGTCTCCATACAATGCCTTGATAGGCAGGCCATGGTTACACAGCATCCTTGGAGTGGCTTCAACTTTTCATCAATGCATCAAATTTCCCTTACCTCAAGGCATTGGAGTAATAAGAGGAGATCCAAATGAGGGAAAAACCCTTCATGAGATTGATGTCGACAAAAGTGAAGAACGCGCGAACAAGCGAAGAGATTGAAAAAAGGAGATACAAGAAGGCAAGCGAATTGAAAGATTAATGGTTGATGTTGTGAACAAGGGTGGAGAAATATACAAGACTTCTGCTGAGGCGACAGCCTCCGCACAAGAAAATGAATATAACAAGTGTGTCAAAAAGAGTGAATTCTAGATAGGAGAGTTGGTATTGAGACAAGAACCACCCCACCAGAAAAATGGGAAAGGAAAATTGAAGAACGCATGGGATGGACCATACATTGTTAAGAAAGTTATTGGAAATGGAATGTATGAGTTGATGGACAATAATGAAGAAGGAAAAAAACATAACCAACCTTGGAACCAAGTATATTTGAAGAAGTATGATCCATTCGGTAATTTAAACACACCGGGGGAAATGGTCCATATAC
Organism: Papaver atlanticum; assembly: GCA_023531105.1. Taxonomy (NCBI): domain Eukaryota; kingdom Viridiplantae; phylum Streptophyta; class Magnoliopsida; order Ranunculales; family Papaveraceae; genus Papaver; species Papaver atlanticum. The sequence continues at coordinate 389,774 of JAJJMB010003672.1, forward strand.
ATACCTAATGAAGCACAAAGAGTGAAAGAAGCAAACAAGTCATCTCGCATCAGGCATAGAGTTTTTACAACAAGTAGTTATTATGTAAGCGAATAAATGAAGAAAAAAGACATCAGAGTTATACTAATCAAGAGTATGAATGAAAATGAAAAATTCTTCTTCCTTATATATATCAAAATTTTCATATAAGAAAAAGGAAAAAATAAGACCTTAATAGAAGGAAACAGAAGTTAAAACCTCCAACTAGGGAGGTTAGGCATCAAATTGTGGCGTGCACCCTAGTTCGCATAACAGCAAGATGCAATAATAAGACCTAACGCGCGTCATAATTGGGGAAAACCTAGTTAGCATGACTTAGGTGAAAGCTACACCGACCCTGGAACCTGATTCATGGAGATTTGGGGTGAATAAAAGCCCATCCAGCAGAGACGCCTTAGTCAAAATACTAAGGTGAGAAGGTCTCTCCTAAGGAGTGTAGAAACTCAATCAGGGCGCCGGGGTACACGGTTGAGTCAAGCGTGCCTGGGGCGTCTGGACCTTACCTGGCCGCTCTTGGCAAGTCCTGACTATGATACACTCGGTCCTCAAGAAACCCCACTTAGGGTGCGGTCTCGTAACCATAAGCCATATCGGCGGAGGGATAAGGGACCGCGAACACAACTGATTGTTGCATCACTGGATGGGAAGAGCCCACCCTAACCTAGTAGGGGTAAGCTTCCTTGAAGGGGCAGTCAGGGGGAATATAAGGACGACACCCTCCATTAGGGAGCTGAATTGTGTCAAAATACGTTAATATCATGGGGCTATGACTCAAAGGAGAGCATAGACCTGTCGTATTTGCGCATTAATATATCCTGCATAAGAAATAATACGAGAGCTGATAAGGCGAGATCAATGGGTAATTGCATGAAAATGTAAAGTCCGCCTGCGATTTCATCGCACAATCACAAATAATACCTTAAGGCAAAATAAGACCCCTAATTAGGGGGGCCCAATAAGACCTTATGAGAAACACAAACAGACCTATAAAAATATATCTAATGTTATTTTGCAGGAAAGGAGTTCAAACGATAGAACGTGCGAAATCAAAGAAAAGAGATTTAACGCGCATACATAAAATAAAGCGAAGTGATAAAAGTACGCACACATAACAGTATAACAAACAGCAGAGGCAGAAAACTATAGCACATCAAGAGGTAAAGTAAACCAATCATATCAGATGAGAAGATACTCAGGTGAGACACTAAGCCAATAAGGTCGTTAACATGAAGATACCTGCGAACATTTACACATAAATGCACAACCTGATCATCTAGTGACGCATAACAGAGGCAAGAATGGGAATGCAAACGCATAAAGGAATGTTACCCGCCACCATATGATAGACTCATGCATTTGTTATACATTATTATCAACGCATATGTTATACATTATTATCAACGCACATGTTATACACAATATACTACTACCATTGGAAAAATGCTTTGCTTTCGACTAATAACAAACTGCAGGATTAAGATATGCAAGAAGAAAAGCAGAAAAAGAATATACATTCAAGTCTCAAAAGTTTGGGAACAGCCAGTGTACAAGAGGCGAAGAATCTAATACAAGGAGCGGAGGAAGACTTTACAAGAAGAGAAAAAGAAAGAAAAGCGAAGAGAATCTTCAGAGATGTGGTCATTTCCCACCCAAATCAACTTCAACATCTTCCGAAGAATGCTCTCCTGATTCTTTCCCAGTCTCCAAGTTATTATCCTCTTCATCAGTTTCTTCATACTCCTCATACTCTGCTTCACTATCAGAAATTTTAGAATCCTCTTCATTAGCAGGAACCTCGGTGAAACCAAAATCCAAAAGAGGAATAATATGATCAACGCAGATCTTCCCTGTGTACTTTTTGACTTCTGAATCACGCAGACGAAGCGCATCTTTAGTCAAGTTAGAGACAGTAACCATCAATTTCTTCTTGAGTCTGCGGTACTTAGAGTCTCTGGTGGAAAGCTTTGATCTCAACTCCTTAATCTCCTTGAGCTGATTCTTCTCGGATTCTATAAAGAAGGATAAGGGTATTAATGACGTGCAAGAGGACAGTTCAAAGTATAGTATAAAGGGGGAACAATTAAAAGAAGAATCATATGCAACCTTCTTTTTCATAAATAATGGCTATAACCACTTCAGCGTGATCAGATTCTAAACTAACATTCGTAACTAAACCAGTCCTGGAATTATCAATTACCCTAGCAGCCCATTCAAACTCATCATCATTCTCAATAAGCAGACGAGAACGAATCAAATTCTCACGATCAACCAAGGCGTTCTTTTCGCTTATAGCTTGGTTTCTCTCCATTTGAATTTGGAGTTTGACATCGTGAAACTCCTTTAAAGCCTGAGCGCCCCTAAGAACCACCTTATCCTTTTCAGTAATGCGAGCGTTCTTCTTCGCCTAAAGATTCTTAATTTCCTCTTTATAATTGTGCATGCGGCGTTTAAAACTATTATTCACAGATAGCATGTTCCTATGTTCACGCTTAAGAAATTCATATTTAGACTTGAGTTCTTCCATAATTATAGTCCTTAATCTGTTATCTGGGGCGTTATTCAAGGAAGCATTAAGGTGCTCTAGAAGAATTTCATCATCAGCAGGATAATTAATTTCCTCGTCAGTTAAGTTGTAGATCTCTGCAGAGGAAAGCAATTAAAGGAGGGCGAAAGTAACGCAGAGATGTTATAGTGAAGAAGGGAATGAAGCACTTACCGATAAGTTGCTCATTCATGTTGCGAATATCTATAACGCGTTTGGAGCTAGAAGAATAATCGCCTTTGAGCCTAGTATTTTCCGCTTCCAGAGCACGAATCTTTCTCTGAAGATCGAAAGTTACCGCATAGGACATACGAGCGCTCTGCATTAATAAGGAGTAAACAACAAAGTGAATATAAGACATAGAACCATAATGAAGGTTAAACGAACCAGAAGGAAACTTACCAAAGATCCAAGTGCGAACTGAAAATTTGGGCTTAACGCAGAGGCAACTTCTTTTAAGGATTCGTGACTCAAAGAAGGAGTGTCACAAATTTTAGCAACCGCTTCACATGTACGAGTCAATTACTCACCATTGATAGCTGAGAAAGAGTCCGAGAAGATACTCGACAACTGCCCCATAGAAGAAGTGGATGCGGAGTTGTTAGGAAGAAGCAGAGCGTCATCATCAGAGTGAGAATCTAAAGGAGCTGGAGAAGATACCTTCCGCTTCTTAAGAGGATTCTGAGAAGTGGGCTTTGAGACAGTCTTCTTACCCTTACCCTTAGATGAAAGGGCATCATCATTAAAACCCTCAGCATCTTCAGCCTTCACATACACGCATAATGAGAGATAAGAAACAGAGGCAACAATATTGTTAAAATTGAACGAAGAGTATTTCTTACTTCATTATTGCACGAATTTGACACCTGAGACGCATTTCTATTAGCTTTCTTTTTCTCCTTTGCAATCTGAAGCCAAAGGAGAAAATAAGGGAAACGAAGAACGAAAGAAAAAAAGTAAACAGAAAAATAAAGTTAAGGGAAGCGTACCACATCTTCTTTCTCTGGCCACTTGAACTCCCAGGGTTTATAAGCTGCAAATTTCGAAAGAAGGGGAAGAATTGAACCATCAACATCTTTGCCAATAATGTAAGGACCTTCAAGAACAATAGGATATTCTACCCAATCAGTATCCTTTGAACGGCGCGCAAAGTCATTAGCTGGATTGTGAAAATTAACATACCGCTCTCATCAAACGGATTCCCCAGCGGTATTGATTATTTTTTACAATAACGACATCGTAGTGGGCGAAGAAGTTCTCCACTGTGTACTCTTCCTTATTGAAAGGCTTCTTCCACTTTGGATAAGAAGATTCCAATCCAGCCGCACGACGAGAGTATTCGACCATTATTCTAATACAATCGCCGCTCAGCTGGAATATGTCACGCGAAAATATCGCATCAGATAGGAGCTCATAAAAGAGAGGAATTTGAGGGTCATAAAAGGGAATGGGAAGACCCGCAGAAAGTTGGCCAAGCAAAACGATGATTCTATAATTATCCCATTGGTCAAGCAAAAACCATTCAGGTCCGAGTACAGAAGTGGGTTCTGATCCAAGAGGGACTGATAATGTGAAACCCCTACGCCTAAATTCCTCTTTCAATCTAGCGAACTCTTTAAGATTTTTCCAGCCGGGTTTAAGACCCATTATTAGAATGGGAATGCAAGATGAGAATTTAATCAAGATGATCAAATTAATCAAGATCAGGATGATCAAGATGATGATGAAGAAGGGAATTTGAAAACGGGAAAAGTGAGAAGGGAAGAACGATTGGAAGAGAATGCGAAGAAAGTAGCAGTAAATAAAGAAAGTAATGGTAAAAAATGATTAAAAATCAGGTGGAAGAAGATGAACAGCAGCAGTAGATGAAAGTTGCAGAGAAAGAGAGAGTATGAAGAGAGAAGGTAAAAAGAAAGAAGAGAAAACATGTTATAGTAAATAAAGGATTTCCATCCCAACTCCCGAGATATTTCTTTCCATCAACGCATTAATTAAAAACGGACGGAAAAGAAGAGGCGGTTATCAAGGACGTGTCAGATAGCAAGAGGTGGAGTAAACATGTGTAAGCTATCATGCCGAAATTTCGGAAAAAGTATCAATCAAAAGAAATACGAAAATGTGCGGCATAATAACAAACTAGGGTTTCTCATACCGCTCATTCTCTCAAAGGAACGATATGAGAAGAGGAAAAATGTGGGTACAAAATACCGCACACTCATTTAGTATGCGAAATGATGCCCATAAGTAGTAAGCGAACACGAACGCGTACAACACATACAAGATGACGAACCAGATGACGTCACTTAGTCACGATAATAGTGTGAAGAGTCGTGCGGCAGTGAAGAAACCGTGCGGCTATAATAAAGCTCAAGCGATATTGACGCGCGCCAGATCCGAAATTAGGGGCTTTATTAGCTGTCCTCCACTATGTAAACTCCTGTATAAAGAGCCAAATGCCTTTGTAGAAGAGAGAGATCTTTTTGGTGAGCTGAGATAAGATATTTAGGAGAGAGAGAGAGTTATTTGCTTTCCAAGTTAGAGTTTTCCCTCATCATCTTTGTATTTGTTCTAAGATTTAATAAAAGATTTTGAGTATTTCATCATGGTTTCTTAGATTGCTTGATAGATTATCATTAGGGTGTGGTTGTAGGATTTCCTGCAACTACATTTGGAATGAGCTCATTTTTTATGGGTATGTAGATCTTTGTAAGACGAACATATCCCCAAAATATTAGCTTCAAAAACGTTACCGTTTAATTTTGATTAAGAAAAATGTCTCCAAACGGTGCGAGATAGTGTGAAAATAACAATGTGAGGGGATCCTTCCTCAATAAATAAATATAAGTTTTTTTGGCTCCTTGTCTTCATCTACAAGGTTATTTGAACAATACCGATTTCCATTTGTTACCAAAATCTACACCACATCAAAAAGAACCACCTATTGACCTTGTTACCGATGGTGAAGAATTTGTTAATTTGATACCGACCGTGAAGAACTTGTTAATTTGATACCGATAGTGGAGAACTTGTTAATTTGGAGAGGGATTACAACTTTTGACCTTTGATCGGCCTGGATTGACTCGTCATCTCACACAAGTCACAAGATCCCGTATACGTCTTTTTCTCAGAAAATGGAAAGGCAGATGCATCAGTCTAGGTCAGACACAAACTCTTTTATCATATTCAGTGCTCTGAAATTAGAACATAAGACATTCAAATATCTTGAATAAATTTTATGAACAAATCGCTTTCCTGCCTTCCCTAACATACAATGTCATTCTTAGATTCTAGTCTTTAGTCAGATGAGCAAACTATTAAATGCCACTAGTTTCAAGATTTCAAGTGATAAAGGAATAATAAAAAAGTAAATGAAATATGTCACAATTCACTCTTGCCAGAATAGACAATTGTCTCCGCTCACCAATGGATCCCGCTCAAATTTCGTAGTTCTACATTTATGTTTGAGGAAAGAAAGTCCCATGGAAAGTGCAGTTATTTCACATGATTTGTGGTGAAAAATGCACTCCCAACAATAGATAATCTAGTCACGAGAGGCACAGGTTGTACTTTAGACAATGTCCAATGCAGCTTATGCATGTCAGTGAAGAATCAATTAATCATGTATTTCTACACTACAATTTTTCCAGGACAATTTGGAATTATTTCATCTCAAGAATGCAGCCAACTTAATTGGATTCACAATTTGGAATTATTGCATCTCTCAAGGAACAGTTGGATACATGAGCAGCAAGCCAAGGGGAAAAGATAACTAGGGAGGTATGGTCACTAATTCTTTTTGCAATGTTATGGGCTTAAGAGAAATAAAAAGTGATGGAAAAATGAAGAAGCCGAGAAAGAGAGACAATAAACAATGGAGTGAAGTACTTAGTTTTTTTTCATCTCATTCTCCAATTTGCCACACAAAGTAGAGTTTTTCTTTTTTTGCCCGGGTGCCCCTGATGACATCCTAGTTTCGCCACTGGTCATGGTTTGCAATCGAGAAACATCTCAAGTTGGATCACAAACCTGTGAGCACGTGTGATATTTATCAACCTGGATTTCATGGATATTGTTAATAGCTTGGGAAAACTCTATGTCTTTTATTGTAATGATGGACTACACATAACTTATCTTTTTGTGTTCGGCTCTTTTCTATTTTTCTTATTCAGCTTCTAGGACCATTGCTAAGTGAACAATAAACCCACCATAATTTGACCAAAGGAAATGCGTAACTGAGTCACGGTTTCACTAGTCGAGGTGTCTCTTGGTAAGTACAGTTCATAGGGTTTTGATTGTGGCTGTAACTCTCAGAGAATCTTATCTTGTCTAATGTGGGGTATGTTTGGTAAAGCGCAATTGAGGTGGCAAGGATGACCCGGAAAATGTAGGCAGGATTTTAGTTAAGAGTTGGTGTAACCTGTTGTCTTCCAAATATGGTAAAATTGAGGAATGTTTTTGGGAATTAAGAGGATCAAACAGTGAGTATGACACTGAGCAGCAACAGTAAGTATGGTACTGAGCAAGCACGGAAGTAGGACAGAAATTTTTTAGGAAGGATAAAACAGCAAAATGCACTACCCCTGTTCCATCACTGGCTCTGTGTCCGACCACCACCTCATATTGCTCGCAACTATTTTGCGGATGGCTTGCAAAAAGATTGGGCTTTTATCTTTTTCTGCTGGGTGATCGGTTGCTTTCTTCATTCACATAGTGTTGCCAAGTACAAACTCCTCCCGTACAGTATATGCTATGTGTCTCTAATCTCTATATACTTCCACCGCAAACTCAAAATATACCGACAATATATTGAATCTGGTCATCAAATGGAAATGTACTGCCCTTTTCTTTTCTTTTTTTACACACAATATCAAATTAGCTGATTAAAATCAAACACCATTTGTAAATTCTAATGCTTCTTCGATAAAGTGGTGAAATATTGATGAGCTCATTCAAGATACGTTTATATATTCTATTTTGAAATGTAAATTTTGGTGCATTGGGTCAATCCAACATGATCTGCGTAATGCGCACTCAATCTCTTGGATCACTCACTGGAAATAACAGCTATGTCACCCTCAATAATTCATCCATAATGTATATGTCTGGAGATCTCCTCGATTATGGATATTTAATGCATCTACCGTATATACTGTCTGCGCACATGATAAATTTAATACTAGCTCAATTTTTTTTTATAATTATTGGTTTATGTGTTGTCTTGCGAAAGGATCTCACAGTGCGATATTCACTTGTTTGCCTAAAGATATTCAGGGTTGTTACTCTGGAATCCTAGATGGCTAAATTTTAAGTTTGGCCAATCTCTAAAAGAAAAATGGAACCAGACCAATGATATTATCATACAATAACATTACCACTGTATTATAATAACATCGGCTATCACAGGTATATGATCGTCTGTGAGAGCGATGCTTCATCGTGAAGTGCGTCTTTGTAAGTGCATATAGAGTTTTATCAATCGGCAAAACAGTGACCTTTTCAGTGCCATGAATGCAAGAAAAAATAATCCAATATTATCTGCATTATTCTCCACTGACATTTATGAAAATATAACATTTATTTTTATTTTTTTTATAAACAAGGAACCTTTTCATTAATGTTAATTCGAGGTTACAATAAGTTTAAGATCGAAAATAAGAGAATACAAAGTAACAAGAACATACCGTAAAGACCACCTATGGAGATTCCGTCGCCGGATAAGTTGATGATTAAGATTCCAATGAAGATTCCGTCGGCTGAGACAACCAAGATGAAGATTTCGTCGTTGGAGAGCATGGAGAGCATCACTATTGATCTTAAAACCCAACCCAATAATCAAGAATCGTCATTAAAGCGAAGATAAACCTCAAAAGACAAATAAAACCACCATAACGGTGTAGATAAGTAGGAAACATAATAAAAACTACACTAAACTACTAGCTAACCTATAAAATAAGGAATAATAAGAAATCTGCTCAGATCTAGTCAAAAAATAGATTAGATCTGAACAGAAAGGGGTTGTTCTTGTTGGAGAAGAAGGAGTGGGGGAGGGAGAGAGGAGGAGAGAGGTTTATCGATTAACATTATTGTTATGATGATGCTGAAAAATATAACAATACAAAAACAATTAAGTACATTAATAATATTATAGGCGAATTACAATTTTTTTATCTTTCACATTATCTTTGCACCCATCATCAATTCAAACTCACTCAAATCCACTTTCCCGTCGAAATTCAAATCCACAGCTTTAATCATCTTCTCAAACTGATCCATATCCCATCCTTTAGCTAACCCTAAACACTCAAGAACTCTCTTAATTTCTGTAGCATCTATATACCCGTCTCCGTCTTCGTCAAACACCGTAAATGCTCGTTTCATCAGCTCGGAACGTCTCACACCATCTTGGTCATCATCCAAACCATCTACGATCTCTTCTGCTTTTAACTCTTGATCTTCTTCTAAACTGCCCGGAAACTCGAAATTTTTAGTTTGATCCGCTCCACCTATTAACCCAAGATTTTCGACAACTTTACGTGCTTGTTCTTTCTTAATTCTTCCTTCCGCGTCCATTCCAAATACAGTTGTTAATGCTTGAGCTGCTAAATCATCGAACTTTGTTAGATTCAGTGGTTTAGAAGCTGTTTTTGGATCCACTTCCATTTTGTCGACGACATCTGATTTATTTGGTTGTGCCCGAAACCCGTGTAGAACGTCTCCGATGAAGCGATAACAAGTACCAACGATATCGATCATATTTATCGACTATGAATACGCAAAGAAAAATGCCGGATTTTTACAGATGAAATGAAGAGAAAATGCGAATGATGAAATTTAGGGTCTGCTCAACGAGTGCTTATATAGCAGGATGTATGATAATTTAATATTGACAACTTGGTACGTACTGACTACTGATGGAAATGTCATTTTTCGTGATGCACTGCGAAGATTCTTATTTCCCTTAATTATTAATATGAAATAAATTTGTTTTTATGTAATTTGTAGATATATTAATCAGCTTGAGTATTTTATATAATTTATTGGATCTGGTGTGCACATTTATTATATATTGATTTGAGAAATCACATTAGTGGGTTAAGTAATCTACTTTATGATAAAATGGATATCCCCTCCGATACAATTTGATCGGATAGATTGATATTGTATGGGGTTAGGTAAGAACAGAAAAAAGCATTAAGAAGGGAAAGAGAAGAAATACAAGGAGTGAAAGAAATCCACTTCCTAGTTAGAAATTTGTATGGGGAAGTTTGGGAAGGGAAACGTACAAGTTTTGGAACCCGGCTATTTTTGGGACTGGCCATTTTATTTGGGGCCAATTAAAATTTTGATCCCAACTAAAAAACTGATAAGGGGCGCCTAAAGTGTCTGACTAGCTAGATGACCGTGTCCATGGTGGTGACCGAAAATCCGAATCGATTCCAATATTCAATTGTGGGATATTTGGTGTTTTGAAGTTTCTGAATTTTGTGACAATTATAAGCGTTGCTATATAGTTCATTGGTTAACATCATATATAAGTGTTGCTGTTGGTGTTGCTTTTCAATTTCAGTTTCGAGTTTTCTAATTCGAATCAATTGAAGACCAATCAGATGTTTTTTAATGGATTTGATGGATCATAAATGAATTAGGGACAGTATGCATCTGATTGTGATTTCAATTTTGGAAATAAACGGTCATTTTACTTCCAATTTGATTGAATTGTGATGAAATTGGAAAAATTTTGAAAAAATTGAACCAATTGCGTTACTGACATTTGCAGATGGAGTGACCATATAGAAGGTCTTCCTCACTCGTTCGGTTGACTGAAAATACTAAACTACCCTCTACATTAATAAAATAAATAGAAACCAAAATCATTTATGTTAAATTTTGGTCAAAATCTTCAATCAAAACATATTTTTTTTTCAATTCCATCAAAATCAAAAACTAAAACCTAATCCCAAGAAGCAATTCATTTTTTTTCTTCCAGGTTTTCAAAAAAAAAAATAATCCGGAGACAACCAAATTCGAGTTATTGAGTCAAATCCTTTGAACCTGTTCCTTTAAAGAGAGATTCATCAATAAGTTAGTTATGAATCTCTGAAATTTCCTCATCAAATTTTTCTGTAAATGGACCACAATCGGTTTGTTTACGTATTAACGTACACCGATTCTAACTAGGTTCTTTCCCACATCGATTGATTCTGTAATAGAAAATTTTATGAAATTTTTATACCCAAATTGAAAACGAATATACTGAAAATGAGTGTGACTTCATACCCATTCCCAAATTGTGGACCACATCTAAATTTATTAAGTAAAAAATTATTAAAAAATAAATAATAATACAATAAATTGATCGTGTAAATTTAAAGAAAAATTTCTTAAAAGAAAAAACTCTCTCTCTCCAAAAAGAAAAAAAAAACTCTAAAACTTCGTTCTTCTTCTTACTCAAATTTAATCTTTTTGGCCTAGACCTGAGCAAGGATTTTAGTTTTTTTTATGAATAAAACTAGTCTAATTTATAGTTTAAGGTTTTGTTTTTGTTGTTTTTTGTGTCTATGCACATTTCTATGCCATTCGGGCGATCTTTTCTTTGTCTTTAGGACAATTTTCTTTTCGCTCTAATAACGATTCTCTCAAATCTCCATGGTGTTGTTGGCTTGCTATGCTCGATTCATCAAGAACATCAATAATTCTGATCGGATTCGCTTTGGATTCATCTTCAACAAGAGGGATTTAGGGCATCCAGATTCGTTTGAATCTACAAGATTTTGGGAAAAATAGTCCGTTTTATTTGGAGCATCTCTTATTGAAGAAGATAATTATTTTAAATAGTTGGAGTTGCTTCCTTATGACACCATCATTCGTCAATATTATTGGTATAAAAATTGGATATCTTTGCGGTTCATGGCTCTTTCTCTTCGCGAAATTGGTGTCGTCATTTGTATTTGAGTTTTCATTATCTTGTATTTTGGTGCTTTTGATAATTTTGTAAGCAATCATGTAATCATTATTTAGGTTTGAATGAACTGAAATGTGATTTCCATTAAAAATAATAATATTAATAAATTTCATCTGACAGCATAATTAAAACTATGGCATACTCCATGTAAAATTGATATAATATGAAAGAAACCTAACATTAAGCCTATTTTAATTATATACACCACTCAAATGACATAGTCTACAACTTTTGCACCCATTATGGGTATGGAAAAGTGGCAAACATAGCTGGCTAAGTGTCAAATATACCATTTAGACATATGTAGTAGAGTCTTTACCGAGCGATAGAGACTCCATTGCTTGATGGTCTTCAAATCGCTCGATGTTCAGAAAAGCGATAACAATAGTCTTTATATCGCTCATTTTAATGTTCATCATCCAGTGGTTCATCATATAACTTCCATGAATTCATCCCTTATAAATACTCAACTTCAAATTCATTTTAACTCACACCATCTCAACTTCAAATTCATTTTAACATGGCTAGTACTCGATCGCTTTACTCGAGAAGAATACATTTTCCTAATTCGATGTTAGATATCAGTTGCAAGCGATAGAAATTCCGGTTTAACCACTTTTAATTTATGGGATAGTCTGTTTCAAAGGTTTATGGATTTAGGTAATGTAAATTCAAGAAACGAATACAATCCTTCAACAAAGATTTTGATTTATCAATAAGGATGTGAGGAAGTATGCGCAAATTTTGTGGATGATAAAAGGTGATCATCCCGGGTTGTCCATCAACGAACTAAAAATCAGAGCTCATACCAAATTTTTTGAAAACAAAAGAAGATGGTTTAAGCATCATGAATACCATCAATTCTATAAGATTCATGTCCAAGGATTTAATTTTAATTAAGTGTTATGTAATGCGATTGCGTTTTTTTTAATATATGTTGGAACTTCATGAAATGTAAAACTAGAGTTGATTAAAGTTTTCATTAATAAAAACAAAACTGTTACTTTTGTCATAAAACCAAACACCCTTTTCAAAAATAGGACTGTATAACACAATCCTCTTAAGGCTTAGCTCTAGCATTCTCTAGGCTTCCACATCTTAGAAGTCATGGATTGTTGCATATGGCATGGAAACAGTGTTATTACTTGTTCTACACAACTGTTGTAGTCCTCTGTACAATGACATCATGTTGATCATCTTCAATCTGATTTATTGTCCAATTATCGGTATTGTATTTCTGAATGACTGGAAAAATACATTGGTGTGGTTGTGAAGATAAGGTTCACAAACACGGAAGTGTGTATACTACCAATACTGAAAATAATAACATTATCGGGTTAATGCATTTTCCATGTCAAAATAATAAATAAATAGTGTGAAAATGTTGCTTATTACCTCTAATACTCCCTAAGAACCATTAAGGCTTTCTTTGGCACACGTCGAGCATATACCGAGAGTTATGTAAAGTTCTGATAAAATTGGAGTCCCCCAGTCATATCTTGGTAATTATTTTAAATCTTCTAATGATTCGAGAAAACAAGTTAATTTCACTAATCTAGCATTTGAATAGACATTGACCTATTGCCCACAACACAAACACACTTTCGAGCTCCTCATAATGTCCAGGGTACAAATGTTGTGTATTTTGTAACATGTTTTCATTCATTTTCCTAGCATAACGTTGTAAAAAACGTTTCAACCCAGCCACCTTTAATCCATATGTTTTTAATCTTCTATGTTTTGTATTTTTTTCTATATCATTTTAGTATAATGGAAGTCGGTCTTTCCATCTTTCTTCCGACTCCCACTTTAAGTTGTTAAATGGAAGTGAATTTTCTCACGTGGAATTCCCGTCAACATGTACAAATATAACAATGTATATTGAACAATGTATTCATAAATAAAATTGGTTGAATTTTATAAAACTAAAAACAAAATCTAAAAGTTTAGTTCCAAAAAAAAAAAAAAACTTACCACATTCGAAATTTTTGAAAAGGACGTATTTGTACTCTTCCACCATCGTTCAAATATAATTTGAACTATTTGAATCCTATGTTTCTAGGTTGTAAATAATGTAAACGCCACTAAGCATATGTTCGGTCTTTTTCTTGAACAAAAGGGAGGAACTCAGACCACCCACTTCCTAGAGCGACTGAATTAACTCGCTTTGGATGGCCAGATATGTGCACGAGTGCTCCACCACCAACTAGTTGCCTAATATGTTGAAACTCATATCTTTATCCTTCTCAAAATATCATCCATTGGTTCGGTACTGGTAAATCCTTTGATTGTTTTTTTGTTTCTTATATGTTTGGGTTTGTGACTCATATTTAGAAGCAGGTAACTAAAGATTAAAGGTTTTTGTACTGGAAAAGTTAGACAAAGAATAAAAGTTGTGAAGAGGAATGACGGTTAGATGTTGTATTTACAGGCGGGATAGAGTCGAATGTTAGCGATATTAACAATATCGAGTGATATTGATTTAATAGTTGGTGATAAAGAATTTATCGCTCTATACGGTTTCCATTGATCGCTTAATTCTCTTCCCATAGTGGTGCGTTGGTTTGCCATACCACCTGGTATGGTAAATTAACTTTTTTTTCAACCATATGTATAGGAATAAGCCTTATAGCGGTAAACTTGTTAGGTGATAATACCCACCATGCGACAAATCTCCTTTTCACTAATCCTATACATGAGCAAACAAATTTTTTTTTTTTGTTGAGAAAGTACAAATTATATAGGCGCTCAATGACAATTTTTGGATCCAGATTGTCTCCAGACATGGATCAATTGATTGATCCCTTAATTGATAATTTTCTATTATCCACAAAATTATTGAGATGTAGGATTAGATTTTTATTTTTTATTTTTTAAGCAAGATTAGATGATATAGCTAAGGAATAAGCTTATCAATGCACGATTAATATCCGTATTTTAGCTTATGCCCTGCAATACCAGCTATATTTACAATTTTTAGATTTATTTAAGTTGATTTTACTAAAATATATAATCTTACTTGAATACTTTAGTGCATACCGTACGAGACTGTTTAGAGTTGACAGCTACCTAATAATTCAGTGAATTGGGTCTGTAATAGCCACTCAAGCATGGGGAGACCGGCAAGATTGCTAATGGGGTAAAAAAAAATTTTGAGTGTATACCAAAATACACATAGGATAAAAAAGTAATTGATTTTTGGTTGGTACGCCCCATACAAAATAGTACCCTCATTAGCAGCCTTAAGACTGGTGTATATGAAAATTTACACACTATCACAAAAACAGCTAAGGAATCCGCCTACTCACAAGATGGGAACCTAAACCAACCATACTCTTGGGAAGGTAAGGCTTAGCCAATGTGAGAGAACGGCTGTTTCAACGATCTGTTAAGAATTATTTGACAGGCATGTCCATCCATAATGCTTCTTGACATCTTGATTATGCCCCATGTTTCCCTCCCTTAACAGTTGGTTATTCATAGTTTTCATGTGAGACCCATCGTTTCGAAGCATTAAGATTCACTGCTTTTATATCAGAGAGTTAAGACCAGGGATAGAACCTAACTCATGACAACAGTGTGCAATTGCTCATCTAGACCTGCTTGCTCCCGAATCTAATTTTACTTTTTGTAAGCTCATTTTAGATCCTATTAAGATCACTCCCTCTATTTTAAAATAATACACATAAAACTAACCTATTATTTTGAAACAGAGGAAAAGAGTATAACTTTCTTTAAAATTTATATTACGAACCCTTTTATATTGGTTAATTACTCTATCCATTTCCTAGTTAGCTATTCAGTAATGTATACATGGTAAACTCAAAATATCCTTAAAATTTTCTTTCCCAAAATACCCTTGGGGTGAATGATTACTGGAAGAGTACTGAAATCTATATAAGACAGAGTACTTTCTACTTCTACTTTATTTGATATGGATTTTGATACCTTTCACAGTAAACTGATTGTTTGATATAGATTTTGATACATTCCTCGATAAAATGATACCCCTGTTAGGGGGCCATAGAATTTCTTTTGCTTCAACTAGTGAACAAAGGACCCAAAAAGTTGCAAAAAAAAAAAAAAAAAAAAAAAATCCAAGGTAATGCTTTTTATTTTCGATGAGGGAGGACTAAACCCATCTCGAGGTGAGGAATAGCATTATTGTTTGGAGGTGGAGACATCTAAAAGTTGGTGTTGGTTCTGAGTTTTCAATTGGTGTTTTGATTGTACGGTTGTGAGGTATCCACTTAGTTTTGTTGTTGGGAACTTGCTGCCTGTAACAACTATAAAACCGCGTCTGCCTGGTTGTATGTGCTCATGTGTTTGGTAGTCATACGGTTGTCGAACAAAAATCACTAGTGTTAGGATACTGCCTCTACCCGCAAAAATACTGTTGTACCCCTAAACCAAGCAAACAAGGACAATGAACAACTTGAATGCCTTGAAGCTAACCCCAATAGGCCTGAAGGTGTTGAGCTATTTTAACAAATTAAGTTTGCTGCTAGCGGTGGGATTATCATTTTTTTCTCCCGGCAAAATTAAGGACTGTATTATATAGAGCAGCCTGCTAATGTGGAGAGCAAAAAAAGAACAGCTCCAAGAGCTTACAATCCGAAAAACAACATTTGTCAAACAGAAGAAAACCCAACCAAGAAGAAGGGAAGCCTCATTCCATATATATACATTCTTTCAATTTTTGGATAGTCACCTCATCCCAGCTAGGTTGGCACTCACAACAGGCACACAAAATCATCTTTCCACAAACCATCCAAAAATAAACATCTGACTGCATAGAATTAGAAGTCAAGCAGAAAAGAACTCAACTCGGGATGATGTACTGGTCAGACTGTTGCTGCCAATGCAAATACAACTTTTGACTGCTTTCAGTAGGTAAGCTTGTTGCTAACTGGTCCCTCATGATCGACATCTTTATATCCTCTCAAATGAAGCTAGAAACACAAACAAACCCGAATTAGAGTAAACTCCAAATGATGGAGACCAATAAAACTCACTAGCAAAGAAGTCACTGTAGATAGTACTCCGAAAATAACTTTGATTCAATTAAAACTTAGAAACAGACTGAACCAATAAAACTAGCATAACACTTAAGTCTATGGAAAGTTGAAAGGAAGACCAAATTCTTCAGGAACAACAACTTTAAGATTTTAATTGTATTCATATATTTTTACCTCCACTAGTGTGCTTCGAAGCCATGCAGAATTGCTGATGCAAAACTCTAACCAATTGGATCCCACTGAACGCAGCAGGTAGCAACACAACGCATTTAGTAACAACTCTTAGTAAGTCTTTGGAAAGTGGAAAAGGACCAAACAACTACAAGTTTATTTAAGATTAATTATAAGTAGTAATCGTATATGCTTACCACAACTTGTGTAGTTGGAAGCTGTTAGGAAGCACTGGCACAAGTCTCTGATGGTCCGACCCAATGGTAACAATTTGATCTCACTGATCATACTTTCAACATAATCCAGTTCTCCGTGCATCGCAACAAGTAGCAACACAAAGCATATAGCCACCCATTTTAACTTCAATGCTTTGATGTGAGAACTTGCATTCTTGAGTTCAATGGCAGCTGAACGTCTCTGGAGCTTTGGTATCTCTGCAAGAAAAAAATTCATATAAATATATCTATTAAGAACAAAAGTGCAGCAAGCTTTCGGTTCAATGAAGATAATACAGTTTCCTTGTTGAGAAACCTGTAACATTTCAATTTCTACTCAAAATCTTTTCAACAGTCTCCAGTGATATACATATTGTAAAATGTGAGTTCTTGGCATTATTCGGAGGAGAAGCAGCTATTGCTAATCTTCTAAAAGTAATAAATATATGTAGGGATCTGTTGGACAATTTGGGTGATTAAGATTAAAGATTTGAGATGATTTTGATAATGGAGAAGTGGAAACTCTTAGTTCTTCTCACTCTCTTCTATTAGATATTTTTGATAGGTTACATTCTATTTCTTCATCTCTTTCTATATATATACTAGGTTTAGATAAGACCTAATATAAGAGATAAGATTACACTACTTCAGGTGCAAAAGGGAAACATCACATGAACTGAAGAAAGTAAACATCACCTGAACTAATTATATTAGTTCATGTGAAGAATATAAGTTGCACAGCACATTAACTAACAGGATCAAACAATGATGCATTTAAACGGAGCATTGTGACCTAATTACAAGCATTGGAATTTACATAAACGAAGAATAATGAAGCATTCAAATAAAAGTCTCACCTTTGAGAGAGAAAGAGAGAGTGAGAGACCTGTTGGGTAGTAGCTGGAATGAGTTGTAGGAAACAATATGAAATGGTTACTGGGATTCTAACTGCTGGTCTTCTCTTTGACTAAAATCGACTTCTAGAGAATCAAGAAAAGAGAGTGATGTCTTGAGATCATATGGTATAGACTCCTTCAATTTGTCACACTTCCATATGGTTAATTCCCGGAGAGAAGTCCATAATCGTAAATCTGGTAGAGATGTCAAAACAGGGCAACTATCTAATGTCAATTTGTCGAGAGATATGTTGCCATTGTGGTTGTTCAGATCATCATCATCATCACGAAAACCTTGAAACTCATAGCAACCTCTCATCGTTAGAGATTGAAGATTTGGAGTATTGTTTCGGAGTAGTGCCCCCAGTGGTAAATATATTAGCTCCGGAGATGGATCTACTATTAAAATGGATGTGAGAGAGGTCAGACAACCTCCTCTACTGGCTGATAAGATTGAGTTTATTGCCTTGCCATTGGCTCTGAGAAAATGCAACGACTTGAGTGAAGGAAATGAGTTCGGTGTGCTTCTCAATTTTGGACAATCCTTCATAAATAGCGTCTCAAGGAGCGGGAAGAAATCAACATCGAAATAAAATGAAGGAGGATCAACCCATTCTTCTAGATTTTCCATATCCATGATATGCAAGTGAATCAATGAAGGGAATAATGATGATGTTGTAGCTGTATTACTACTTTCTTCCTCTTCTTCTTGTTGCTGGTAATAAATTTCTCTACCAAAAAACTTTACCGACTCGAGTTCATCAATATCAAGATCCCTAAGACATGGAAGCATACCTAGAGCTGGAAGCTTCTCACACCACTTGAAATTACTTAAACTTAATGACACCAGAAGCAGGAAATTAGAACTTGAACCCATCCACTTCGGAAGCTTTAAAACCGAGAATCCAAAAATAACCAGACTTCTCAAATTTGGGGGAGGCTGAAGACCCTCTAAAACCACTTCACAGTCTTCACACCCTTCCCCATCTTCACCATCTTCATAGTCTTTAAAATCTTTATAGCGGTTCCAGTAAAGACATAACTCTCTCAAATTTGTTTTATCCTTTAACTTTGCTCTTTTTGCATTTTCTCCTCTCACATTCTGTAAGCTTTTTATATGCAGCACCTGGAGGGAGTTAAGCGCTGCTAACTCTTCAATCCCACCATGACCACTAGAACAACTATTACCTGCTTCTTTCCTTACCATGTATGACCTCAATGTTTCAAGGCAAGTTAGCTTTTCCATACCCCTGGGTATGATTTCCTCATCAGCATGTCTATAGTGTCTAAACTGTCTTAATTTCGGCCAATTCTTAATTTCTTTGGGAAGCTCACATCTAGCTCCAAAATCCACTATCTCCAAATTACAGAGGTTACTAATGCAAGATTCAGGCAATACTTTGATCTTCGAAGCTGACATATCAAGGCACCTTAATCGTGTCAAAGCTCCTAGTTCTGTAGGTAAGGCATCTAAGTTCCTGCAACCCGCAAAATTCAGCGTCCTTAAATTGGTAATGCCAGTGATGGAATCAGGTATTTTTGTAATTGATGAAGATGAAAGGTTAAGGTGACTTAGATGTTTTAACACCCCAATATTTTCAGGCAACGCTTCAAACTGACGGCACTCACAGAGATCCAATGTCTGCAAATTAGTGAGGTTAACGATAGAATCATCAGGTAGAGCTTTGATATCAGAATCTGAGACATCGAGATGCCTCAAATTTTTCAAAGCCCCAGTTTTACCCAGAAACCCAGAAACATTTAGGCAACTACGCAGTATCAGTGTCTGCAAATTGTGAGAACTGTCTAATGACACATCACGGGATGAATCAAATTCACATTTTGAGAGGTCCAGGAACCTCAAATATTTAAACGTAGAAACCGAGAAGGAAAATTTTGTATCCCAAAGACCAAGCGGACATAATATGCGTAAATGCTTAGCAGAAGAAAAACTGCCGATTTCTGAAGAATTCTTTGGATGAAGCACCACAACTGTTCGCAAATTCTTTGCCTTGGACAACACTTCAGCTGTTGATGTCGACCAACCGTTGTGACATATCAGTTGTAAACGACGAACTTGGGAAACATCTTCCTTCCCGCCAATTCCAAATTCGTTCCAATCTACAACACTCATTGCAAGATCATGCACAAGATCATGCATCTTACAGTTATGGATGACACCAAGTTCATCCTGCCTTATATCCTGAAAGAATGAGTTCCACAACAAAAACTCAAAATAATCATTTCCAATATCTTCCAAGGATCTGTTATTTACCTCATTGGATAACTGAAGGAATCCCTCCGCCATCCACAAACGAATCAATATCTCTCTTTCAATTTCCCAGTCTTTGGGAAATAAACAGCAGTACGAAAAACACTGTTTCAAAGGTGAAGCCAAATTATCATAACTCAACTTCAAAATTGATATAACTCTTTTGTTTTCTGTTTGAACCCACAAATTCTTATCATTATTGATTGAAACCCAATAACTTTCTTCTCTTTTCAAGTATAATAAACTTCCAAGAAAGTTCGCCGCAAGTGGTAAGCCATCACATTTCTTTGCTATATCCCGCCCAATATTTATCATATTTTGAGTAAGTACTTCTCCACCTGGAAATGAGTTTTTGTTTTGGATGATAGACCAACAAATGTCATCTGTTAATTTTTGTAAATTATAAACCTTACCCCCAATAACAGATGCAACTTTTTGGCTGCGTGTGGTGACTAATAATTTGCTTCCTTCAACACCATTGACAAGGACTCCCTTTAGTTTTTCCCAATCTCCGGCGTCTTCGTTCCATAGATCATCCAGCACTAACAAGTATTTTTTACCATTCAATTTTTCCTTCACTTGTCTTGCCAGCACGTCGACATTTGATAGATCCCCACATGAACCATCAGTAATGGACTCAATAATTTCTTTTAAGATTCTATAGACATCAAACTTGTCGGATACACAGACCCACATGCACATCATTTTATCGAAGTGTGTTTTTATTAACTCGTCTTTGTATACCAACTGCGCTAATGAAGTCTTACCTAGACCCCCCATACCCACAATGGACACGACCGACAGTTTCTCTTGATGTGAAGAATTGTGTGATGATAATGATGGTGACACTGAAGGTAAAGTTTTGTTAGTCAACATCTTTACTAAGTCTGATCTTGCATCCTCCCTACCTATAAGTACAGAATCATCTACAACAGATGTACTTAGCCGGTTACGCTGCAGTCTAGTTTGGTCGACTCGAGAAGCACCACTGGCAGCATTCAATGTATATCTGACTTGATCCTTGTAAATCTCATCTAAGGTTTTTTTTATGACTCGGAGTTTACCTGCCATCTTGAAGTGAAATACAAGTGGATTGGAGGATTTACTAATAAAGTCGCGTACCTTGTGCTTGAGCTGACTTCCTCTTTCGCAACGACGCATGGTATCATAACAGAATTCATCCATAACATCATCAGTATCATAAACGACATCTTTGAGCCTTCTCAACCAAAGTCTGACAGTAGCATCAGTTATTTGTTTCTCCTCAGCATCAGAAATTAAAGCTTGTATTGACTCCAAAGTTTTCCCAATCTTTCTCAAGTCATCTTTAATTCCCCATGCCTGACTAATCTGTTGAGAAATAGCCGGGAGCAATTTTTTCAAGATTTCAGTCACTCCATTAACAAGAATACCTTCCAAAGCCATCGTAAAAAAATTAAACAGATAGAGAAAGATATATTGAAGATATGAAGATGATGAGATAGTAGAGAGCAGATGATAATATTTTTTTTAAGATGGATGGTTCGTTGACTATTGTGGATGTCGAATATATGTAACTTGTAAATGAGTCTTCTGCAAAAAACAATTCTCTACTTGATATGGTCCCTTATAACTTCTTTTAGCTACACAATAAAGGATTTGATTCCAACAGTCCATGCCCTGAGAAATTATACTTTGTTTCTTATTTTACTTTCAATGGACAAGCACTTTATATCTTTAGTTAAAGAAAAAAGAAAAAGAAAAGTTAACTGTTAAAGCAAATGTGACTCATGTGAGTTATCAAAGGGAAAAATAGAAAACAGTGATTTTGGTTTGTTATGAAAAACAAAAAACAAACATGAATTGCAAATTATGCTGACTAAACAGCATGAAGCAGAACCAAGTTATGCTAATTCAAGCATTCTAAGAGCATCTAAATGGTTTTGCAACCAATGGCATTATTCATCTAAATCTACTAACCGTGCATACGGGGAATATCAATATTCACTGTTCCATTTGTACCACGCCATTCAACCTGCACAACAAAAACAATGAAATTATTGTGAGCCAAAGCAAATTAGTATGATACCAAGTACAATAACATTACCGCAGATATATTATGAATTGGCATTTCACTGTAATAAAGGAACATGTACATCATGGAAATTAGTAAGTGGATTTTGTGTATTCAAATGAAAGTTGAAAGATTCCATGCATACAGTGCAAGAAAAAAAATTTCTTTAAGCTTTTCTTTTTTTCAATGATGTTATCACTGTTTATGTCTAATATTATTAGCAGTAGTGCTGGATTGTATAAATTTTTATTTTTATTTTTCTGCTTTCATTTCATTCAAATAAAAATTTCAACAAAAACCCAAAGAAAACAAGGATAGGGCGATCGATGAAATGTTCTTCTAATTGAACACTACACTCTCATAAAGAAATGAGAGATTCTTCCAGCCATCTGAATGCGAATGTATTCGAATTTTTCATGCCGTTGTTTGAATAATGAAACAGGTTTTAGTTTTCCGAATTCCATTGGCCGGTGTCCCTATTCCGTGTCTACTTTCCAACAAAAAGTTGATGAATGGGTCCATTGGTATTGACTAGATGATGAATTCTGGACCATTTACTCATGAAGATGCTGTTAATTAATTCAGAATTGAAACTATCCAATTGTAGTTACACTAATAGCATGTTATTTTTTGGTGATAATGCATCAACTGAAATTTCAGTGAAACTAATTAATCTCTCTGAAGCATTTTCTCAAACAGTTACATGGAATTTTGGGATAAGAGTGCGTACTTTGATTGCTAAGAGATTAAATAAATAGCATAGAAATTCAATAATTAAAATGAAAAATGTTGACTAGAAATCACCTCAAACAATATGTAGCTAAAATCTCATCATCCTTCCATGTTCCAAACAGCTACCCTCTGTTAAAACTTCTTTGGGAGTGACAAACTTGATGAATGTATTTTTCAAAAAATAATGTTTGTGAAATGTTCAGAAAAGATTCGAACGACTGACCTCTTGAGGAACAGATTTGTGCGGGATATCAGGGGATGCTGAATTGACAATTATGTCCTTTTTGGACGAAAATCAGTTGAACACGTGTAAACATCAGACGCCCCCTATTATGTTTATGAACGGTTTTAAATCAGTTCTCTCTTCTCTTCTCTTTCCTTTTTTATAGAAACTGAAATTTTATAAAATTATGTTGTTACATTAGTTTTATAAAATTATGTTGTTACATTAGTTTTATCTTTCTCCAGAGATCTATTAAGAAATTTTGGAGGATAAAGATAACAGACATTATCACTTAGTGATCTAGATTTTTTTGCTAGAGTGTCAGCTACTTCATTCACCTCTCTCATAGCATGCTTACAAGACCAAAACTAAAAGTTTTTAAAAATTGAAATGCATTCTTGAACTACACTATTTGTAGTCCAATTTATTGAACCTAATTTGCCATTGATGGCATTCACTACATTGCAACAATCTCCTTCAATTTCCAGGAATTAAATCTGTTTTTTTAGCCCACTTCATAGCTTCCAAAGCAGCAACAGCTTCAGCTTGTTCTTCATCTACTGCCTTTGCATACCCACCTTTTGCTCCACATAAGGTACCTGTATCAGAACGCAAAATCAGTTCATATTGGTTGATTATCTGAAATGAAGGATGCATCAAGTTTAGTTTCAAGTAATTTTTAGAAGGAGATTTCCAGTTAACATTTCTATTAGCTGGTCTATACACAGTGACTGGCTTTATTGACTTCTCACAATCACAAATGAATTCCTTAACAGAGTTTATAAAACCAGTAGGGTTGAGCTGCTTATTGTCAAAGAAAGCATCACATCTATGCTTCCATATCCACCAGATGACACAGCACATATATCTTACTCTAACCTGCATTGCTTGAGTCCAAAAATTATTAGCATTGAACAGATTAGATAACCAATCACAAATATTAATGTTTATATTGGTACCTAACAAATTATGATCAAGAGCAAACCATAATCTTTTAATGACAGGGCAATCAATGAATATATGCTGACAAGTTTCATCAGTGTGTTTACATATGGGCAGATAAAATCAATAGTACTTACTACCTTGTGTAACTTATCTCTAGTATCCACACAGTTGTGCATAATTCTCCATATAAAGTGGAGAATTTTTGGAGGAAGTTGAAGTTTCCATAACTTCTTCCAGGGAAATTTTGGAACAATATGGTTTTGTTTCCTTAAAGATTCCTGCAGAAGAATGTTATATGCAGATTTTACAGTAAAACAACCATTTCTAGTTCCTACCCATCTAACTTGATCCTTACCAATCATAGGCACTCTCAATTTCAGAATCTGTTCAACCTACATCATTAGGAAACAAATCCTGCAACATATTGTGATTCTAGTTTTTAGTATCAACATCAATAAGCTGAGAAACTTTTGAGATATTAATAGAATACATGTCATTAGGTACTCTTTTTCCCAGACTGGGAACCCAAACATCTTTCCAAACATTGATATTTTCCAAACTCTAGCCCTTGAAAAATGCCTCTCCAAATCCAAGATCCATTACTACTTAAAGTGTCAGATAGAGGGTTAAACTCAGGAAAATATTTATGGGCTATAATTTGAACCCATAAAGCATCTTTCTTTGTAATTAGTCTTCAAGTTAGCGTTCCTAAAAGAGCGTTATTAAACTCAGCAGATCTTCTTATATTAAGGCCACCTTTATCATTAGGACTAGCTACTATGCTCCAAGATTTAGGATACCATTTTCTACCATTGTTATTGTTAGAGCATTGCTCGGTCGAAGTCGCAAGCATTGCTATCTCAAGCTTGTTTGTCAAGTTTAGTTGCCAAAACTATAAGTATTGATTTCAAGTCTACTTTTAGCTAAGTCTCGGATTAGGACAGTAAGTGTAGTTGAGCATTAGACTCCATGGAGTTCATCGAATAAAGACGAAGAACTACTCAAGGGAACTTGTGGAACTTCATCAACAAAAGGTATGTGGATACTTGAACTTATCTATCACTCAAAAATCTATCTATTCTATCTCCTATTTTGATACAAAAGTCGTATTGCTATATATACTTCAATTATACACATTTGCTATTTCGAGCTGAGTTTATCTCACTTATCTATTTCTCGAAATATGTGTTAGTAAGCTTTCCCTTTAGCCAAGTTCATCTTTACTCGTTGAAAATCGCTTTGATGAAAATAGTTTGTGGATAACAACTATTTTAACATCCTCTAAGAAAGTTTCAATGATTGAAATGAGAGTTTAGAACAAGTAACCATGTTTGGATATAAACATAGTGTGTTCTCACATTTGTGTAAAAGTCCAAAAACCGGGAACCTAAAGTATGAATACCCGTACGCGTACTGGCGGTTGTTGGAAATCCGGGTAAGTATGCGTACCCGTACGCATACTGGCGGAAGTTTCACATCCGTGAATTTCTGCTGGAGTTTGGAAGTAAAAAACAAACTCAATCCGGGTACTTAAGTATGCGTACCCATTTGCATACTTAAGGAGGTTACTTTCTAAAATCGGTTTGTTCATGAACTAAAACATTTATATATATAATAAGGAATGCAATCTTTTCTTTGCAAACCGTGGCTATAATGTTCATGAATTGATTCGAGTGAATCAAAATCGATTTTGCTTCGATTGTGTCTTGTATACTTCTATGAGATCTAAGCAATTGAACAACTCTCTAACTAGTTCATTTGAGTCATTTGAACTTGTTATGGTAAAAATGAATAAGGTTGATATGAAAGTGCTCATATGGCTAACCATTGGTTAACTATTGTTGAACCGACTAAGTGTACACGTTTAGGTACGGTTACTCATACCTAAACGAACGTACATTTCATTTGTGTATACAAGCTAACTTCGATCTAACGGTTGAAAGATATTAGTTTAAAACTAATCAGGTTTTCATCTAACGGTGAATATTGAATGCTTTGTTACCAAGGTGACTTAGATTGCAAACCCTGATTTGAAATCTATATAAAGGAGAACTCTAGCAACTGGGAAATCTAATCCCCACACCTCCTGTGTGATACTAGTTGTATAAGCTAGACTCGATTCTCCTTTAACCTTAGGTTTTTCACGAAACCCTCTAGGTTAACGACTTAAAGACTTCATTGGGATTGTGAAGCCATACCCAACTATTTTCTCTGTAGTTGCATGATCTGATCTTGCTGTTTCTATCGTATTTGAGTACAATCGTAAGATTGTCTTGAGATTAATTTATCTGATAGGCAAGATAGAAAAGTAGTCACAAAAACCTTCGTCTCATCATTTGTGATTCCACAATATCTTGTTTCGCTAGTCGATGAAGATTATTGTGAGGTGATTGATAATTCTAGGATGTTCTTCGGGAATATAAGTCCGGCTTATCGATTGGTTCCTGTTCACCTTGATTTATCAAAAGACGGAACAAAACTCGTAGGTATTTCTGTGGGAGACAAATTTATCTATTCAAATAGACTTTTCTGTGTGATACAAATTTGTTTATCAAGTCTTCGACTTTGGGTCGTAGCAACTCTTTGTGGTGGGTGAGATCAGCTAAGGGAATCAAGTGTGTAGTATCCTGCTGGGATCAGAGATGTAAGGAGCGCAACTATACCTTGAGTCAGTGTGAGATTGATTAGGGTTCAACTACAGTCCAGACCGAAGTTAGCTTTGTAGTAGGCTAGTGTCTGTAGGGTCTTAATACAATGTGGTGTCAAATCTGGACTAGGTCCCAGGGTTTTTCTTTATTTGCGGTTTCCTCGTTAACAAAACTTATGGTGTCTGTGTTATTTCTTTTCCGCATTATATTTTGTTATATAATTAAAATATCATAGGTTGTGCGTTGAATCGATCAATTGGTAAATCCAACCTTTGGTTGTTGATTGAAATTGATTGATCCTTGAACATTGGTCTGTGGTACCGTTCAAGTTATTTCTCTTGTATTCAATCAGGCTCGCAAATTCCTATTTGTTTGATTGCGGATTGAATCGAGAAATTGAGATATAACTCTTTGATATACTTTTTATTAAGATTGAGTCTAACTATCTAGTTGATTCTCTTGAAAGTATATATGAGTTAGTCCATACAGATTGCTAAGCGAAATATTGGGTGTGGTTGTTGTACCCCCGCTTTTTCAATATGTATCAGAGAAGGCAAACACTTTAAACCTGATAAGTTTGTGTTTGACTGAACCCTAAAGTTTGTCCCCATGGAAAATTTCTTTGGGAAACTTGCTCTTTGCATCTGTAACGCACGCCAGAATTCCTTAAAGATTGTTCAGAGATTATTATGGACTAAACCTCTGGTTTCTCATGATAATCTCATTCCATCTAAGACTTTGGAAAACTTAGATGATAAGAAACAATCTAGAGGAAAAATTAAAAGTTCTTCTAAGAAAGGAAGCTTGAAAAAATGTGGTCAACACTCAAAAATATGGAATCTCAC
Source organism: Papaver atlanticum (assembly GCA_023531105.1). NCBI lineage: Eukaryota > Viridiplantae > Streptophyta > Magnoliopsida > Ranunculales > Papaveraceae > Papaver > Papaver atlanticum. The sequence goes on from JAJJMB010003672.1 coordinate 417,335, forward strand.
TAGGTTAACCCTTAATCTATTTGAGGAATACTATTGTGATGGATCGCTTGACAAAGATCTATTTAAAGCATTTGAAAACGTTTTTAGATTCTTAGAAAAGCTTAATTCGATTAAGAATAAGAATCTCTCTAATAAAAGTTCGTTACATGGAAAATCATGTAATCATGATATACGAACTAAACATGTTGTCAACACATGTGGGTCCAATAAAACGGGTTCTCGTGTTATTTATATAGGTATAAGACATCAGAAAAATATCCTTTCTGGTCATATGAAAAGGAAGTTAGAAAGCTCTGTTAATCCTGATTATCATCATTACTATGATTATATCACTGGTACTGTTCACAAATATCAACTGGAAATGGTGCATGAGGATCACTCTACACATCTTGCCACTTGGTAACTTGTTTTGCGCTACCCCATTTGTATATATCTTGAGATGGGTCAAGAAACGGTTTGATTTGTCTGTACTTGGGTTAACTTTATCCTCATCAGGATAATTATGAAATAACTTTCTGCTGCACCGTCTTTTTACACATTCTTGTGTTTTTTTTTCCGAGTTGCATAATCTTGGTGTTTGAACACCTAAGAAATCCTACATTCCTTTTGTAGGTCGCGGTTCAGAAATGGGTCCAAGCCCATCCTTAGATATATAAAAGGAGCATACGCGTACCTTCTTCTTCCTCCCATCTTGTCCGGGTTCGTGAACATTTTAGGGTTTGTGTATTTTCTCCATTAATCTTCCTTGAAGATCAAAAAGTGAGAAGGGGTTTTCAAGGAACTTATCAAGTAAGTCAATTTTTCCTCTAATCTCTTAATTTCTAGATCTCATGAAGAATTTCAAGGTTTCAAAGGAGATTTCAAAAAACTTTGGTTCTTCATCTTCTTCTAGCATGAACTTACCAATAGATCAAAGTTCTATTAAAATTAGATTTGTCAATGATTCTTGTGGGAAGGTTTTTGAAAGAATTTTATCTAATGGGTTTATTCTAGAAAAGAAGTTGGATTTTACTAGTGGGCATAAAGAGGATTTTATTTGTTTTGAAAAATTCAATCTTGGAAATATCTTTGATGGTCTTGGTGAAGGTTTTGACACTCTTACAAGAATCTTCTATGCTAACATCTATGATGTTAATTATGATGACATGGAATTCAAGACCATGATAAATAGGCAAAGGATTCATGTAAATAGAGAGTTGATTTCAAGGATTACTAAAATCCCCTTAGGGAGTTTTCGCCTTCCAAGACCTAGTCATGAAAGACCTTCTTATGAAACCATGTCTATTGGTCTCTGTGGTAAGAGTGTTGATTGGAATATGGGAAACTTTCCTACTAATAATCTTAGTCTCTCTTTGATGTCCTTTAGTAAACTTGGTATATCTAATCTTTGTCCCTCCACGATTGAGAATTCTCATTGGAGCCGTGAGTTTGAGGAGTAGGTCTATTTACTTGTGTTGGAAACTCAAAGTCTCGACATTTGTGGGTTTATCATATATCAAATGATGTCGATGACGTCTTCCAACAAGAAGTTAGGCTATCCTTGCTTGATTGAGAGAATTTTTCGCAACTTCTCTATAGCTCCGATTGGCAACTCCATTCGAACTCCCAAGCTTGTTCATCCATGTACGTTCAAACGTATGAAGGAGAATGCTTGCAAGAGACAAAGATGTGACACCCTTGATGGCTCATGTGATTCATCCTCCATGAATCTTCTTCATCAAATTTTCAAAGGTGTTTGTAAGATTAGTGCCAAGGTAAGGTGTGTGCAAGAACAATTACTTGTGATTGCTACTAAGTTTCAAGAAATCAAGGATGACATGGATAAGATTCAAGCCACTCTTATGGTCTCCGATTGTCAGAGCACTGCTCGGTCGAACTCGCAAGCGTTGCTATCTCAAGCTTGTTTGTAAAGTTTAGTTTCCAAAACTATAAGTCTTGATTTCTAGTCTACTTATAGCTAAGTCTTGGACTAGGATAGTAAGTGTAGTTGAGCTCTAGACTCCACAGCGTTCATCATGCAAAGACGAAGAACTACTCAAGGAACTGGTAGATCTTCATCGGCAAAAAGGTATGTGGAGACTTGAACTTATCTATCACTCAAAAGTCTATCTATTCTATCTCCTATCTTGAGACAAAAGTCGTATTGCTATATAGACTTCGATTATACACATTTTCTATTTCGAGCCGAGTTTATTTCGCTTATCTATTTCTCGAAATATGTGTTGGTAAGCTTTCACTTTAGCCAAGTTCATCTTTACTCGTGACGAAAATCATGTTGATTGTTTCAATCTCTTGAAATCGCTTTGATGAAAAATAGTGTGTGAATAACCACTATATAACATCCTCTAAGAATGTTTCAATGATTGAAATGAGAGTTT